>VZRN01006275.1:0-161099 GCA_013397935.1 Dasyornis broadbenti | reverse complement strand
GCCGCGGGCGGGAGGGGCTCCGGGCTGGCTCGCAGAGCTGCCGGAGGCGGCTCAGCCCAGCGTTGCCGCCTCGGGCGGGGGTCCTGGGGTGGCATCGCCCCCGGCCGTGCAGGCGTCACCGGCTGACCCCGCCGCTGGCGATGCCGCATCTCCAGGCCGTCCTCTTTGCCTTGGCAGGTTCCTTGAATCGCAGAGCAAGGCAGCCGCGGGCGTGACCTCCACGGGCAGCCGCTGCTCGGCCTTTAGCTCGAGCTCTGTAAACGGGTCCTATCGGGATAGAGGTTTCTTTTGGGCCAGTTGTAGTTTCACAGTTATTGCGTCAGCAGCTCTGCTTCTAACAGAGAAGGTCAGCGATTCACACACACTCTCTCGAAGTTCACTGTCTTCTCCGTGTTCTCTGATGAAGGTTAAGCAAACGTGTCCTTGTTCTGGCACCGTGGGTTGGTGTCAGAGCACCGAGACCCGTGTTGGTGAAGGCAGCAAGCTGTGGGCTGCAAGGAAAAAGCAGGAATTCGCTGTAGAGCAGTACAGCTGCAGTGGGAGAGGGTGATAAGGGATGGGAATGCCAATCACCATTTCAGAGTGAGATCTTTTCCCTCTCCACCCCACAAGGATTTTAAGAGCTATAAATTATATCACTAATGTAAGTCTTAAGCTCACAGGTCAGAAATAGTTTTTCCTCCTGAAATGATACCCATTCTGGAACAAGTACTTGTATTTTTCTGCCTCTCTGGTGTATTGCTAGTGTGATTTTGAAGTAAATGTAGTATGAAATGAACCAATATTTTCCTGTTCCTGTAGTATTATTTTTCATAGTGTTATTTCTACTATAGTATTTTTCTGCATGTCCAAATCTAATATGTGCAGCTTCTAGTGTCTTTATGGAAGTGTCAGGGGAAGGAGAAGGTTGTATATTATTAAGAGCATGCAATCATATGAGACTTACATATAAAAGTCATCAGTTTCAGTGCACAGGTCAACAATGTCTCACAGAATTTTTAAATATTCTCTCTTATCCTGTAATTTCATTGTGCTGCAATTTACCTGACAAGATCAAGTCTCTACAGTGCCTATGGAATTATTATTTTTCTTCTTGTTAATGTCTCTGACATTGGTAAGCATATTTTTGCTAAACATTGTGCAAAATTAAAATAGGTGTGCCAAGATTAGAACAGGCCAACAGTGGTGATATTGCTCATGCCATTCTGTCAGAACCATGCTGGTTGTTAGCAAAGCGTTGAGCGATGCAGCTTATGTCCATCGCTTTGAAGAACACTCAGTGGTTGGCAGGATGACTTCATGCAACAGCAGAATTCACGAGGAGTTATTTTCTTGGTCACTGCACATTCAGCCTGCTGTAACAACCATTCCTGTGGTGCTGGAAGATCTGCTAGGGACATGTGTGTGGCATCTAGAGAGCAGAGGGGAGTAAGAAGGTAAACCAGGAAGAAATACTGGCTGAAACTCAAAGCAGGAGCTCAGGTAGGCTCATGGGTGTAGGAGAGGAATTGAGCAGAGGAGGCTTTGGAGAAGAGGATTTTAACTAGAGTTTGTGGGCAGAATTCAGGCACCTGATGGGGAAGGGTGAACTAGCTCCCCAGCAGGAGCAGAGAGCTGGGATGGACAGGTAGGGAAGGGGAACAGTGATAGCAACAGAAACTTACAAGGTACTGTTCAAGTAACTCAGAGGTTTCTTGCTTGTAAGACTTGTACAGATTAGGTCTAGTTCCTCCCCTGGCCTTTGAGCTTGTATTATCTTGACTGGGAAGTGACTTGTTCTAAATACTTAAATTTCATGTTTCTCTACTTTTTTCCCCACTTTTATATTACTGTTCTCTAATGAGGACAAGACTAGAATGATACAAGTCCTGACTTCATAATTTAGTTATAGGATGTCATCGTGCCTGGCCTTAACACCCTGGGAGTGCAAAGATTACAGAAAATCCACCTCTGATTGCATACCTGTTGTTCTAGGTGAAAAATAAGAAGCTGGTTGAGCTGCTGAGGAGGAAAGTTCGTCTTGCCCAGCCTTACGCTGGTGTTTTTCTTAAAAAGGATGACAAGTAAGTTTTTTCTCCTTGTCTTTGTAAAAGCCACAAAAGTAAGCTGTCCAGGTTGCATTTGCACTAAAAGCTATCATCCTAAATTCCCTGCCTTGGATAGCATTGCAGAAATTGTGGCTGGTTTTGGACCATCCTCATGCTATGACAGTTTTTGGTGCCACCACCAGCACTGCTGGTGGGAGTGGAGACTTGCTTTAGAAAAAACCTCTGTTGTTTGGGTAGAAGATGAGCTGTCCAGGCACTTGGGTGATTTGGAAAGGGGCTGCGTGGTGGTAGCAATGGGGATTAACTGTCTTTGTCCCCAAGTCCAGTTGGAAGTTCTGCAACCAGTGATTGTTTTTTCCTTTTTAAATCTGACCTGCTATTTCAAGTTTCTGAATATCTACTCCGATTTTTTTACTCAATAGCAATGAATCTGATGTGGTGGAGGATCTGAATGAAATATACCAAATGGGAACTTTTGTCCAGATTCATGAAATGCAGGACCTTGGAGACAAGTTACGTATGATAGTCATGGGACACCGAAGGTTAGTTCCTTGTACTTCACTGCATCTCACCAGACTTTGGTATAAACAGAGGCATTCCTTATCAGTTTCACCACATATATGCATTTTTCTACCCAACTTGTGTATGGCAAGTTTTTGCTTTGTTACCACACCCTGTTCTGAGAGTGTCAGGGTATTCCATGTTCTGTCACAGCTGTGGCAGGTTAGCTGCAGCACAAAGGAGACAGTGCATGTCATTGTCCTATAAACTGTGATGTGATGCAAGCAAATATTTGTTAAATTGAAGTTTAGCAGTTACTTTGACAAATACAGCAAGGTTTAGTAAAGGTGAAAAATAATCTCTGGAACTAACTCAAGCCAGTAATTTTGCTAAAAAAAAAAAAAAAATAAGAAAAAAATAAGAGGTACAGAACTTTATTTACATCTTGCCTACATAATTTTGCCCCAGAACTGAATTGAAGAAAATATGATTATTACTGAAAATCTAGTTTTAGCCATTTATGCCAGATTTTTTAAACTAAGACAGTTAAGAACTTGTATTTTTAAAAGCATCAAATAAGTAATTTCCATTAGAAGGAAAAATACAGGGTAACAGAAACATGGTGGAAGATCCAGGGTGGGTTTTCCTTTGAAGCATGGCTTTTTCTTCCTTCCCCTCACCTTGCTTCACTTGCATTTGTTCAGGACAGCAAAGAATTAGCAGTACCATCAAAGATGAATTTATGTGAGTTCACAAGTCACCTTTCAAATGAAGTCTTAGACTTCGTGCTGCATTATCAAAGCACAACCATGTTAGATTACTTTTTGTAAAAAAGAAGCTACCGGTTTGGGGTTACTTGGAATAGTAATATTTCCCTATAACTTGGAAGAGTTTGGTATTCCTAAGGTATAACTTGGGAATTGGTCTTTATATTTGATTGAGACCTGGAACGCTGCTCAGTCATGTCCATAGGAACCACACTGGATATCAGATTTGAGGAGCATTTCTAGGAAAACACATAGAAAAGGAAACTCCTATATAAAAGCCAAAATAATGAAACGTGGTGTCCTGCAAATGTAGGTCCTCTCCTTCCTAAATTTTAGCTTGTTCAAAGTACAACTTAGACTCTCTCCTTTTCATGCTGAACGCCTGAAATCACATGTAACAGGGGGATTGATTGTTGCTGGTTTCTTTTGGTTTTCAGGATTCGTATAAACAAGCAACTAGAGGTTGAGCCTGAGGAGCCTGAGAACAAACAAAAAATTAGAAGGAAACAGAAGCGCTCTAAGAAAGAGGCTGAAGAAGAGCCTGGAGCAAAGGACCAAGCTGTGGAGATAGTACTAGATCCTGTAGCTGCTTCTTCACAGGAAGTTCTCATGGTAGAAGTAGAGAATGTGGTTCATGAAGATTTTCAGATCACAGAAGAGGTTAAGGTAAGGGAATTAGTTACATAGGCCTGGACTTGTCCTGTAGAATTGCACCTACACCTCTTGCTTAAAAGGAAGAGTTCTAAAATCAGGCTCTAATTTCAGGCTGCAGAAACTAGTTCCTTCTTCTCACAGTCACTGCACAAGGGAATTATATGAAAGTAATGAATTTTCATTACAACAGCTCGGTGCCTTAGAACTGGTGGCTTCAAAAAGTTGCTGAATGAAGAGGCTGTACTGTGCTTAAAGCTGTGCATGACCTCTGTCAGGCTGAGTGTTTGCTTGAAGGTGGCTTTAGTGTTCAGCCTGACCATATCTCCTGGCCAAGGGCCAGTCAAGTTCTGTGCATGCAGAAAGCCAGCCTATAGGCCTTGTTGCCTTTCCTGTGAGCAGGAACTGCCCCAGCACCGAGAACCATCACAGCCCACCACTGCAATGAGTGGCTGGGGTCTGGGGAATGTCATATTTGCACTGAGATCTTGCCTATCCTTTTCCATTCTTTTGGTGATTAAATTTTTGTTGTGTTTGTAGGCACTTACTGCAGAAATTGTTAAAACAATCCGGGACATCATTGCCTTGAACCCCTTGTATAGGTATGTCTTTCCCATGCTGCCCTGCTTTGGGAACAGCATGTTCTCAGGCTGCAGCATGCTGAAATTTTCTGTAGAACTTGCCTTTCTGCTGTAATGAAGTAGAGATGTTTGCTGAATTGTCACCTAGAATTTTGGTTTGGAATCCATTGTTGGAAACAAGGAAAGTTTTCAAAGCCTGATGTTCAATTTAGAAACAAGGTAGAACGATTAATCCTAAGGCAGATGATCTGAGTCTAAGTGAAACTCACTGCAATAAGTATCATGATCTGATCCAGGTCTTATGAGCAGGATAAAAGCTTTGGAATACTGGCATAAAAATTTCTACATAATTGTTTGGAGAGCATCCCAGATATTTAGTTTTATACATCAGTGAGCACTCCTCTAGTCAAGTGGTTTATGTGTTTATTACTGAGTATTGATAATAGTCAAATTTAAAAAAAAAGTAGTTACTTTGCTCTGAAACTGAGCTGTGCTTCATTTTGTCACACTGTCATAACAAGTAAATAAGGACACTCCTTTTTGAATGTAAGTTTACAGAGCATTTTGGGGCTTTTGGCCTTTTTTTTTTCAGAGAGTCCGTACTTCAGATGATGCAGGCTGGACAGCGTGTGGTAGATAACCCTATCTATCTGAGTGACATGGGTGCAGCCCTAACAGGGGCAGAGTCACATGAACTTCAAGATATCTTGGAAGAAACCAGTGTAAGTGAAGTTTTTAACTCAAGAGATGGAAATGGAGTCTGTACATCTGTTGTATGTCATGGTTTCTTCTTCGGTGCAGAAGAGGCTTCAGTGCTATTTGTGATGATACATTAATATCAGTGATTAGACTCCTGTTGAAGGATATAGTAGATCATTAGTACTGATTTACCCTGAGTAGATAAGAGTGCTCTGCATCTTTGGTGGCATATAATTTTGTTTGCATGCTGTGGGGTTGCTACATGTTTGTCTTTCCACATTTGCAGGTGCTGGAAAGCTCTTCCAAACAACCTGTTGGAATATTTATTCTGCCTTTCTCATTGGGAAGGAGAAAGTGTATATATATATATAAGTGTTACTTTACAAGGGTATAGTGTCTCAAAACACATTTTGTGTCTATCTTTTCCAGATTCCCAAACGGCTTTACAAAGCTCTTTCCCTTCTGAAAAAGGAATATGAGCTGAGCAAACTTCAACAGCGTCTTGGAAGAGAGGTAACTGGAGTTAACGAGTATCTTGTGTGTATTTATATCATGTCCACCACTGTGATGCTTAATGTGGCAAGACAAGAGTACATGCTCCAAAGGCACATTATTTAGATTTAAGGTTTTCTGTTCTGTTAGAAATGTGTTTTTTCATGCACATGGTAGAAGTAACAAAACATGAGGCCTACAGCATCTGCTGTTAAATTGTGTCCAAGTTGTAATTTCATGCAAGCAGCAAAATCTAGAGGTCTGCAGTTTACCAAGCATCTGTGTAACAATATACAGCATAATACTGTATATAGCATGTAATCCAGTAAATAGCACCATGTTATTTTGAAAGACCCTCTGCTAACTCTTGTAAACTGCAGTAGTTCCTGTCTGTTGTAAGATTTAATCAGAATACAGTAACTGCATCTAAATGATAATGAAATTTATGAAGTACCAATATTTGAGTATACTGAGTCATGTTTTGTATGTTAACTCCCACCAACTGGGTCTTTTGGAATTCATGTTAAGTGCTAAATGCTTTTGGACCAGGGTTGGAATCGTTGGAGACTTCTTAAGCAAATTGAACAGATGCAGTCTGTGGGACCAGATGTGCATCCAAGGATGCTGAGAGGGCTTATCAATGTCATTATTTTGTTTTTTCACTCGCCTTTAAAGCACTGAGGTCATAGGAGAGGTTCCTGGGAAGCAGAGAAAGGTAAATGCCATGCCCATCTCAAAGAAGGAGAATGGGGGAGACTGTAGGCATGAAAGCCTGCCTCCAGTCCCTGGGAAGATTAAGGGGGAAATTCTCCTATAAGTCCTGTACAGGCAAATGAAGAAGGACATGATTTGGAACAGCCAGAAGGGATTTTCCAAAAGCAAACTGCATAATTGTCTTGTCTTATGAGAAGGCCCGGAGCACAAAAAGGAAACATGGTTTAGTGGTGGGCTTGGCCGTGCTGGGTTAATGATTGGACTCAATGATCTCAGAGGTCTTTTCCTACTTAAATGATTCTATGATTCTAGCAATGATTATTTGTATACCTTGACATTTGCATGGCCTTTGTTGAGGTCAGTTATAATAGTATTCTGGCCAAATTGGGATGTTAAAGACTGGAAGTATGTAGTATGAGGTCAGTGAAGAAATTGGCTAGACTAATGGGCAGAAAAGGTTGTGATCAACATGGTAAAGTCTAACTTCAGCCAGCTACTAGTGGTGTCCCCCTGGGGAGTCAGTAAGAACCTCCTTAAGTTCTGCAAAGAGAAATTCATAGTCCCAGACGAGGCCTGGAATAAGCAGGATAGAAAATAGCTCTACAGAAAAGGACTCTGAAGCCCTGATCTGCAGGAAGCTCACCGTGAATTAGCAGACTGTCCTTGTGGCAAGGAGGCCAACTGCACACTGGACTCCAGTTGCCCTGTGTAGGCAGCAGGTAGAGAGAAGTCATTAGCCCTCTCTGTTTGTTACTAAGGAGGTCACATCTGTCTTACTCTGCCCCAGCTTTTGGTCTCCCCAGCACAAACAGAGCATTGAAGCACTGAGTCATGGCACGTTGTCATGGTTTGACCCTGCCCAAATGCCAGGCACCTACGACATCTACTTGCTCTCCCCTGCCACAGCTGGGCAGAGGAGAGAAGAAAAAAGTTAATACACAAAAGGTTTGTGAGTTGAGATAAGGAACCGGGAGAAGACACACTGAGGGCAAAACAGGCTGAACTTAAAGTTGCAAAGTGATTTATTGCTAACACAGTCAGAGGAGTAAATGAGAAGTAAAATAAAACCTCAAAGACACCATTTCTCTGCTCACCCGCCTCCCTCCTTCCCAGCAGCAGCACAGGGGGGCAAGGTGTGGGGGGTGTAGGTCACTTCATCAGCGAGATCTTCTTCTGCTGCTCAGGGAGAGGAGCTTTTTTCCTCTGCGGAGCCGTGGGTTCCTCCCACAGGAGGCAGCTCTCCACGAACTCCTCCAGCATGGGTCCAAATCTCACGAGCAGCAGTCCACCCGAACCTGCTGCAACGTGAGCTCCCCGCACGGGCAGACAGTCCTTCCAAAACTGCCACAGCGTGGGGTCCCTCATCCATGGGGTGCAGACCTCCAAGGCCAGGCTGTTCCATCTCGGGAACAAGGCCTCTCTCTCCACAGGGACAGCCTCCTCGAGGCATCCACCCGCTCTGGCATGGGCACCTCCCCACAGGCTGCGAGTGGATCTCAGCATCCTCCATGGACCCCATGGGCTTCAGGGGGACAAACTGCTTCACCACGGTCGTCACCATGGCCAGCAGAGGATTCTTGGCTCTGGCGCCAGGAGCAACTTCCTCCCCTGTCTTTTCCACTGACCTTGGTGTCTGCATGTTGTTTTCCCTCGCATATTCTCATCTCCTCCTCCTCCGTCTAAAAAGAAGTGCGTGTACCCATTGTTTTGATTTCTTCTTAAATATGTTATCACAAAGGCATAACCAACATCTCTAATCGGCCCAGCCTTGGCCAGCAGCAAGTCCATCATCCTCAGAGCCATCAAGGATTGGCTCTGCTGGACATTTTGAAAGCTTTGAGAAGCTTCTCACAAGAGCCATCTTTGTGGTCCCCACTAGCAAAAACTGGGCCAAGGAAAACCAATACACCGGTGAAGGCCACCAAGATATGAAAGGTGCTGTAGAATGTTGTTAAGTCACTTCTTGTGTTAGAATATGCTGCAGATGAGCTCCAGGTAGTATTTTCAGTTGCTGGGAACATCGTAACTGAGAAGTATTTGGAAGCATTTGATGTTAGATGGGCTGTACCAGGAACACATTAGTTACTGTATTTGTTGCTTTGTCCAGGTTGAAGAGAAGATCAAGCAAACACATCGCAAGTATCTTCTTCAAGAGCAATTGAAGATCATTAAGAAGGAACTAGGTCTGGAAAAAGAGGACAAGGATGCTATAGAAGAGAAATTCCGTGAGCGACTAAAGGAGCTGGTAGTGCCAAAACATGTCATGGATGTGATTGATGAAGAGTTGAACAAGTTGGGCTTGTTGGATAATCACTCCTCAGAATTCAAGTGAGTGCATGGATATGCCATGCTTCAGGGTTTGTTGGGAGAATGAGACATCAATATAGTTCCGTGAAGCACTTACCTTACTTTCTCTTTTCTTCTCTTCTCTTGTTATCCTCTGGTTTTTTCCTGCTTGTAGCATATCATCACATTATAAGATTTTTCTCCAAATTGCCTGTGTTTACTTATGTAGTCTACCTCGTTTGATCATTTTCAGTCTTCTGTCTTCTCTTGCAGTCTAATACTAGAGATACAAAATGTGCAGTTAGTTCCTTGTGAAGCGTACAGTGATTCTTTTTCTGCCCTCAGTTTTGGCTCTTCTTCCTTGTACTTTGATGTTTTCAATAGATGTGAGAGAAGAGAAGCTAGTTGCTAATACATGACATTGCCTAAGCTACCTGAGGTGGTCCTTCAAGTATTGGGGCAGGGTTGGAATTGCTAAGGAGTGAATAGTTTATAACGTGTTCTGTGACGTGAATTGTCAGAAACTGAGGTTGAATTGAACATTTTTTTGTCTGTTGAGTCAGTGTGCTATACAATACAGCAGTTGGTGTATTCATCAGCTCTTTTAATGTTCTGGGTCTCCGCTTTTAAAGGTATCTTCTATAGACTAAAAGGGCTGTTTGAGGGCTAACATGCCTTTGGATGAGCAGTGTCTTGGTAATCATAGAAAAGACATACTGGGCTTAACAGCCGGCATTAGTACCTTTCACTTTCCTACAGAGGTGTAACAGTGGTTGCAAGTTTGCAAAGGAAGTACTTGGGAGAAAAAAGCCAAAGCTCTGGTGGCGTGGCAAGTGCCATTGGGTGAATCCTGGGCCCAGACAGCCCAGCTGTGCTTCCCTGTGTCCATGGCTGTGCACAACTTGCTAGTTACTGCATTGTGCAGACCTCCCTGTACACTTTAATTCCTGATCGAAGTGTGTAGTTTTAGAACAGTGAGCGGTGCTTTGACCTACCTGCATTCTCTTCAGTTTGTTTATTCTGATTATATCTACTGTTAACTTCCATATCCCAGACATCCTTATCCCAGTCTTAAATCTTTTCTCTATGGTGTTATACATCAGCAGTTTTCCCTTGCTTCTGAGCCAGGAATCTTTCATCTCTGCCATGTCTCAGTTTACTGTGGAGACAGAAAACCTTTTCTAGTATTAAGTTTCATGACCTGATCCAAGAATTGACATGGTGCAGAGCGTGCAAGCAGTCCTGTTCCTTTTCAGACAGGAGCCAGCCCCACACCAAAACAATTATACAGGGAATTTGTGTGCAGGAATTTAAGGCTTTTCATGGTATATTGGAGGTTCTTTATTTCAGAAAAGCAAAAGCTGTGAAAAAAAGCTTTGGTTTTTTTTTTGTGGGGGAAGGGACAAGGGATTGAAGACTGTGACAAAAGGTTAGCAGTGACTGCCCAGATAGTAATGTTCTTTTCATAGCCTCACTTTCATGAGTAATTTATATCCCACTTGTTCTGGATAAGGTTGTTTCGGAAGGTGGTGGAGGAAGGCATGAGTGATGGTCAAATCACTCTCATTTGTGTCTTTCTGTCAGTGTTACACGGAACTACCTGGATTGGCTGACATCCATCCCATGGGGTAAGTGTAGCGAGGAGAACCTGGAGCTTGCCAGAGCCCAAGCAGTTCTGGAGGAGGATCACTATGGAATGGATGATGTCAAGAAGCGAATTCTGGTAAGGCAGGAGTAGGCAGTGTGTCCCATTTCACACTCTGCTTAACATCAGGCATTTTGGATGTGTTTCAGATTGCAGTCTCCATTGAATTGGTGTTAATTCATGCATCAAACAAAAAGTTGCATGGAAGACCGAAATGTTCTGGTGATCAGTTAATGTGTTTAATTACTTGTGGCAATGAAAGTCACATTCTCATTTCAAACTGCAATGTACTGGTTTGCATTTAATGCTGGGCAAGTAAGTGTCCAAGGGAGGCAGTCTCTGGATTTCTTTCCCCACTTGCACTGTCATTTCTTCACTGTAAGTGTATAACCAGTTGAGACTTCAGTTCTGAACTGTGATCCTGTGTTTCCTCAAATGTTACTTGAGAGTTGTCTAGTATAGAAGTGTGAAATGAAGTGAGCTTGACTTAGCACATGGGTAGTGGTACAGTAGGGGATGCTCACATGTAGCTTGAGAGACTCAGCTGAGAACAAGGGAAGCTGGGAGCAGAACTAGAACTCTCCTCACTCCGCAGCAGTGGAGAGAGAGAGTGCTGCTTCTGGTATGATAATATAGAGCAGAGAACCCGGGGACAACCAAGTATGTAAATAACCAGAGGGAAAACAGGTGCATCAGTGTCCTGACTTAGCTTCTTCCCTTGCCCTCCCCAAATCCTCTGAGGACCAGTTTTGTGTATGATGCTTGTCTTGTAATCATTGCTTGACCTGATAATAAATGTGTTTTGGAGTTGCTGATGTTCCCTTCTGTCGCTTTATCTGTTCTACAGGAATTTATTGCAGTCAGCCAGCTGCGAGGATCCACCCAGGGGAAGATTCTGTGTTTTTATGGTCCTCCTGGAGTTGGCAAAACCAGTATTGCCCGCTCCATTGCCAGAGCCCTAAACAGAGAGTACTTCCGCTTCAGTGTGGGAGGGATGACTGATGTAGCAGAAATAAAAGGACACAGGTGAGAGTAACGAACAGTTTCTCTATCCAGCAGTTTTTACTAATGTTGTCAGAATAGGAACCTAACTGAAGTTGGACAATGTGTGTAATTTTCATCTCTGTTCTGCCAACACTTGCTGACAGGAATTGAGTTACAGATGGAGGGGAAAAAGATAACAAAGGGTGGAGTTTGGAACTTAATTGTATTTGTGTTTGTAAGTGCAGTTGGTCCTTGTTTCTTGTGTATTCTCAGCTTTGAAAAGCTGAGTGAGCTACCCAAAACCATTGGACTGATGCCAAATGCTAATACATGCCAGTCTGTAAATGTCAGAATTAGAGAATGGTGACAGCTTGAACAGGGTCATTCACATGTGTGTTCAGGTATGATTGAGACCTGTTTTCTGAATAATCAGGATGGAGGTGCGGCATGAGGAAGACTTGGAAACAAGAATATTCATGGGGAGAACAAGAAGTGAATAAAAAAATCAGTAGATCTGATCCTTCCATAGGTCTATTTTCCCTCCACATACACAAAATCCTAGAATTGTTGGGGTTGAAAGTCACCTCTGGAGATCATCTAGACCATTCGCCTGCTAAAACAGGTTCAGCTGCAGCAGGTTGCACAGGATAGCATTGAGACAAGTTTTGAATGTCTCCAGAGAAACAGATCTCACAGCCTCTCTGGGCAGCCTTTTCCAGGGCTCTCCCTCCCTCCAAGTACAGAAGTTTTCCCTCATATTCAGGTGGAACTTCCTGTGTTTCAGTTTGTGCCCGTTGCCCTGTGTCCTGTCACTGGGCACCACTGGAAAGAGTCTGGCCCTGTTCTCTTGACGCCCACCCTTCAGATATTTGCACACATTGATAAGATCCCCTTTTAGTCATCCCTTCTCCAGGCTAAACAGGCCCAGCTCCCTCAGCCTTTCCTGTGAGAGATGCTTCAGTCATCTCATCATCTTCATAGCCCTCCACTGGACCCTCCCCAGCAGTTCCTTGTCTGTCTTGAACTGGGAAGTCCAGAACTGGACATGACACTCCAGATGTAGCCTTACCAGAGCAGAGGAGAGGGTCTGCATCTGATCGTAAAACCAGCAACGTTTTCAAACCAGTAAGAGTAGCCATTCTGCAGAGTAAATTGAACCTGCAAGGCTCTCTCCTACACAGAAGTAGAGAGAAATATTTTCCATGCTTTTCAGATGTTCTCTGTTCTGTGCCTCTTGGCATTCACTCCGTTGTTACCCTCTTCCTCTGCTTCTGCTTGTTTCTGAATACCAGAAACAATCTGTAGCAGAAAGATTATGTTTTGCTATTAACAGTTTGTTCCCTCAGTGTCTTTTGATTTATCCTGGTCTTTTTGTCCCTATCAAGTGAGGAAGTGAAATGTTACCTTTTCTAACATTTTTTACTAAAACCCATGAAAACTCAAACATCTCTTCTCAGCCTTACCTCTTTGCTTTCCTCTAATTGAAAAGTGGTTAAAACTAAAGATAAAAACTGTAGTCCAGGAGTATTTTGCCAAAATTCCTGTCCATTCTTTACTGGAAACAGACTAGGTGGGTCTTGGTGCTTAGTATGGTGATGGAGAATGCTTTTGATAGATGTTGAAGAAATAAAGACTTGTTTCCCAGCGGAATATGCTTGTTCTGTCAGCTGCATTGTGTATGCTCTGACGTGTGTTGTACTTTGCAGTGGTTCACTAAATTCGATCTCTGGTAAAACAGGAGGACATATGTTGGAGCAATGCCAGGAAAAATCATCCAGTGTCTGAAGAAGACCAAGACAGAGAATCCACTTATACTGATTGATGAGGTGAAGTATTTGGTCTTTCTTCTAGGTTTTGCTCTTGTATCAATTCTTGATCCCTCCAGAAAAGGTGAAGCAGTAACTCTCCTAAAAATCCCAATGAGGGATTTAAATGAGGCTGGGCTCTCAAGTTCTCTGGGTGACACTGATACCTTAGATGCTTTGTTTTCTCTCCTTATAACAAGATTCCAACTTCAAAATTTTAGTTGTGTCCTTCTGACTAAATTGTAGCTGTTTGGATCCTAATGGACCTGGCTGGATATTCAGAGGTTTCTGTAGCTCTTGTGAGTCCTTTGTAGGTGTGAGCACATCATTGTGCACAAGTCCACTATTGCCTGTGTGATTATTAGCATGAGTCACACTCTTAGTAGGTCTAAAGCAGAACTATAAGAAATAAGATGCTTACAGTCAATTTGTGGTCTGTTTTGAGAATAAATGAGTCTGGGCTAGCAGCCTATTGCTTTGTGGAAAAGCAAATAAGGACAGGATATAATAGCAGGTGTTCAGATTAGACTGAAAGTCTTTCTGGCCTCCTTGTGTACCATACCTGGGAAGGACCAACAGCAGATGTCTTGGGAATGGTATGGGGGACCAATAAACTGTCATTGGTTGCAGTACGATGTAACAACTGAGTATCTTGATTTGGAAGGTAATGGAACCTGTAGGTTATAACACTCGAGTGGTGTCTGCCAGAAACTCCGCCTTGGCTGTAGCAGCAAACTTCGTTAAGTCCATCCAGTTAACACTACTCCTAAGGGAGAAGAAGCAGTGGAGGGGAGCCCTGTTCATATCCCCAGGAGAGTTCACAGTGCTGGAAGAGTCAACAGCCTTGGCCGTGGTCCTGGGCAGCTGGCTCTAGAGGCCCTGCATGAGCAGTGGGGTTGGTCAAGAAGACTTCAAGAAGTTCCCACGAGCCTCAATCAACTTAAGAGTGTGACAGCAGCACGGGTCACTAATCGGGCTCTGCTTGAATGGCTGTGTGTACACACTGTGCACCTCGGGCAGAGTACGGAGAGTGTCTGAGCTTACGTACACGGGAAGCGGTGTAAGCTCGCATTCTGTAATCCTCCCACTGTGGAATAAGTGTTCTGGGCTGTACCTCTAGTTTATCTCAGTTTAATGAGTGGTAGCCCGCTGGCAGTAATGCTTTTTATGCATATTGCCTGAGACTTCATAGCGCTTTTCTGCAACACTCAAAAGTCCTGTTGTCTTGTCAGGTGTGTCATGGGGTCACACAGGAAGATAGTGGGGACTTGGGTGAATGCACAGAAAAGTGATAGACTGGTACTGGATGTTAATGAACACTCATGAAGATTTTCAGACGAAGCCGTGAAAAAAACCTTGCTTGAGAATTTATTATGGTAGGAAACTTCCTAGAGCATTAAAATTTTTTCTCCCACAGGTGGATAAAATAGGAAGAGGCTATCAAGGGGATCCATCCTCGGCTCTTCTAGAACTGTTGGATCCAGAACAGAACTCTAACTTCTTGGATCATTATCTTGATGTTCCTGTGGATTTATCAAAGGTATTTCTCTCTTCTGCAGAGGTTATAGAGCCAGAATGTATGAATATGTATCAATGCAGAGATTTCCTGTCCATGAAAAGATGCTGACATTTTAATTGGTTGGAAAGTCAGATGGAACATAAACGGTATACAGCTGTCTCTGAAGGAATTGGCTTTAACTGAATTGTCTGTACATGAAAGAACATGATCACTAGCACATGTCTCGTAGCCCTAACTCCCTGTAGAGCCAGAAACAAACAAATGTGTGGTCTCCAGTAGAAAAGGCAAGAGTTTTCCTTTACATAATGATTGGCAGAGCTGTTGTCAAGGGAGGTGGTCTAATGCTGCTATGAAGCTTTTGAAATTGGTCATCTTTACATACTGTTGCACTTTTTGTGCAGCTGACATTAATTGTAGAATTGACGTATTAGGAATAGGTATAGATAATTGAGTCAATCTGTGCTAATTTCCTAGAAGGTATAAAGAACTTCTGAGTGAGATCTAAATCTCCCGTTTCCTGGTCACTATCAAACCATTCCAATTTCCCAGTTTGCGCATTGTGTATTTCTAAACATTTATTTTTGGGGTAGAGAACATGCTATTGCATAGTACTAAAATCCAAAACTTGATACAAAAACTAATTCCACAGAGAAGATGGTCTATCTCTAGCCATTCAGACAGAGAAATGCAGAACTTAGGAACTAGTACTTGGAGTAAAGCAGCAGGTAAATGAAAGTGCTTAATAGGATCTTGTCATTTTTCCAGGTACTTTTTATTTGTACTGCCAATGTAACAGAAACCATTCCAGAGCCATTGCGGGATAGAATGGAAGTAATCAATGTGTCGGGATATGTAGCAGAAGAGAAACTTGCAATTGCAGAGGTAGGAGAAATCACTGTTGTGCTTTATGTGAATGACATTTGGTTTTTTGCAGATTCAGGCTTACATATTTCCATCCAACTGTGTCCAAAAAAATTAGGCACGTGGTATTTTGGACAGAGTGCCTTTGATTTGAACACACAGTTAAAGTAACTCCAGTGTTCCATAGGCTGTGGACACCAGAAAGCATTATTGAGCTAACAGCAGAAAGTTGAGTAAATTGGAACCACCAGGCTTTTGTCACAAATACTAAGAGAAGGATGTGGGGAATTATTTCTTTCAGAGATATTTGGTCCCTCAAGCACGAGTTCTGTGTGGCTTGGATGAAAACAAAGCCAAAATCACATCAGATGTCCTGACTGTTCTCATCAAGCAGTACTGCAGAGAGAGTGGGGTGAGGAATCTGCAGAAACAAGTAGAAAAGGTGAGGGAAAGTTATGTGTAACTGTGACCACTGTGAATCAGCCTTCTCAGCTTTTTCTACAGAAATAAATTACTATCTCACCTAGGTATTGAGGAAATCTGCCTACAAAATCGTGAGTGGAGAAGCAGAGACGGTCCAAGTAACACCTGAAAACCTGCAGGACTTTGTAGGAAAGCCCATCTTCACTGTGGATCGCATGTATGAAACCACTCCCCCAGGAGTGGTGATGGGTCTGGCCTGGACAGCTATGGGTGAGACAAAGCAAATTTTGGGTGGATGTCTACATTTCTGTGTAATTTCAAAAAATGTAATAGTCAAACAGAACTGAGTCCAGTGATGTTCTTGTACTGGCAACAGTAAAAGGAACTTCCTTTGGCCTTTGGATCATGAGTACTGCTTCCTTGAAGAAGGGAGCATTTCTTATGCCCTTACCCAGGCTCACCTTAGCTTTGGGCCAGCGTATTTTCTCCTGAAGCTCCATATCCCATACAAATGACATACATTAGGAAACAGCAGTGAGTGAAAGCGTAAGGCTTTGCAGAGAGGACAAGGTCTAGTCTGCTTCTTTAACAGCAGCAGGAGGTGCCACTGTGACACACGGCACAGCTGAGAAATGCTGTATCTCGCCAGTGATGTGTACCACTGACTTGACTTTTGATGCTGAGGGCAGGTACAGGTGTTCCAGCACTCGGTGGGGTGGGGGCAGCTGGCTGCTTACTGTTGATTGGATTACTCCCCTAGTAACTTGGGGGCTTATGTGCACTACAGGATGGAAATAAAACAAACAGCAACGGAGATGACCTCTGCATACTCAAATTGGCCTTGGATAGAATTAAAGTAGTTAAGAGGGAAATTATCAATATGGAGGAGAAGGTAAATAGATACCTGACACTGGAGAACTAAGTGGCTAGAAGTGTTTTATGATACGAACTCAGGTTACTCTCTGGAAACAAAGAACCTGAAACCATTATAAGAACTTGATTATTTCTATTAAATAGGGATTGCATCTGTATTGCTTGAAGGTGAAGTCCAAAAAAGCAATGAATGGAGACTGTTGAGATTTCTAGTTGGCCTTCCTGAAGGTATTTGGGGAACAGGTTTCAGTTGCTCTCTACCCAAGAGCTAGTGTCTAATCAGAGAGCATCCATTCCAAATGCCTGACATAGATTCTGCATCACCAAAACCTTCTGGTTTGATTTTCCTTTAACTTTTTTTTCAGATGTTGTTTTTCTTTTCTTTCTTAGGAGGTTCCACTCTATTTATTGAAACATCCCTGAGGCGACCCAAAGACAAGGAGAACAAGGATGGGTCCCTTGAAGTAACAGGGCAACTGGGAGATGTAATGAAAGAGAGTGCCAAAATTGCTTACACATTTGCAAGAGCCTTTCTGATGCAGAAGGACCCCAACAATGACTTTCTTATGTCTTCTCATATCCACTTGCATGTGCCAGAGGTAAACTGAAGCAGAGTTCACAGGGCATACACAGCCGCCAGGCTGGTTTGCTCCCCTAGATGTAAAGCTGGAAGGCACTTCATTTGTTCATATATTGTGCAGAATACCCTCTTCTAGCAGTAAAACCCAGGAATGAAGACATTTTCTTCAGGTTCCTGTGAAGGTCTTCTTATGAGCTGTATTTCCATTCCTTTTGACAGCAAGCATGTGGCAAGAATACAGGGGCTTGGATAATTTTCTGAGGAAATCTAAGCTTTTGTTGTAGCTGTTGGCCCTGTTGTGCAGGTGGGAAAACCACGAGATAGAGATAAGTGATTTGGATAAATGCTTGTTTGTATGAAGTTACAAGGACACCAAAATTTAGGTATGTGTGTTACCAGACCTTCTTAACGACTTTGAGTCATTTACACACAATTGAAAATACTACTCCTGATCTCTGTGCCGTGGTTCCTAGTCCATGTAATGGCAGTGATTGCATTAGTCCAATATTCGGGGCTGAAAATAAATGCAGACAGTGCTCAGAGGGGCTCACATGCTGTGTAACAACCTTTGGGCAGGTGCTTTACTGAAGACAGATTTTGTACTGTGCTTGTGCCCAAGCTTTCCTTCTGGACTACTGAGCGCTCTGTGTGCAGTGTCCTTGTTGCAGCTTTCTCTGTGGCTGTCCAGGTACTGCACTGTTGGATGTGAATTAATTTCATGAAGGATGAGAAAACAGCAGACATGATCTCTGTCTCTGCTGCCTCTCAAACATTGATTTTCTCTGCTCTTACCTCAAAGAGGTTTGATCTCAGATAAATCCAAACTGGCACTAGTTCAGGCCTGGATTTTGTGGGGCTTTATATACTGATCTTTTCTGCCTTGAATGATTTTCAGTGTTGTCCTCCACTACTCTGTGACTCTTGACACTCTCCCCTTGTCACGTTGACTTCTGTTCCTTGTTTCCATGGTTGGCTTAGGTCTAACAAAGTGCTTCAAAGTGTTTGTGCTCTTTTTCTCACTGATGTTGCTTATTCAGGGAGCTGAGCCCAATGAATGTGGTGGTGGCACAGGCCAGAAACCCAATGTGGACTCAGGGGGTTATTCCTCATGAGTAAGGTGAGGAATGTCACAGTTGTTAATAAATCAGCCAATTCAAATAGCAGGATTCCATCAGTCACACATATGCAAAAACCTTTGTGAGGTTTCGTGAAATTGGGACAATATTAAAACAAGGACAAGGGTATTGTCTGGCTGTGCTGCTCCTTGAATGAGCAGGAGGGTTATGCTTTATTTCTTTAAACAGGGAGCAACCCCAAAGGATGGACCAAGCGCAGGATGTACTATAGTAACAGCTCTGCTGTCGCTGGCCATGAATTGCCCAGTGAGGCAGAACGTAGCCATGACTGGAGAGGTGTCATTGACTGGAAAAATTCTTCCTGTTGGTGGAATCAAGGAGAAGACTATTGCGGTAAGAGCTCTTGTCTTGTCTCTGTGCATCTTCTTGGGAGAGAGCCCTGGGTTGGGCTCAGTGGGGACAGGGACAGCCAGAGGGGTTGCTCCTTGAACTGGGAGAGGCAGTGATTTCATTCCATACACGGGTTGGAAAATCCTGCGGGAGAACATGGGATCTTGGCTGTGCCTCTGGCTGTGAGGAGAGACAGAACTCCAGGCTTTGTGCCAGGGCAGCTGTGTTGGCCTAGTTCAATTCCACCTAGGCAGAATTGAAGGTGACTGACAGCTTTAAGTGGCTGTCAGAGCTGTCTGCTCTGTCAGACTGGCACAGTTCAATCACCTGTGCTGTGCTGTGCTGAATTGCCTGTTTAAGGAGGGCATCCAGTGGAGATTTGACAGCATCTCTAAGGTACATTCTTAAAATCAAGGCTCTGTTCTCTAGTTCCAGTGTGAATTTCTCACACTTCATATAGATGTCTGCTTTAGATGAAAGGAACTTAGTGTCTTGTGTTTTTGGTTTCAACCCTTTACAGTTTTCAGAATTCCTTTCCAGGCATTGAATCTCCGTACTTTTCACCTGCACAATTCTGGCCTACATAAGCCTTGCACCACACACATTTTCCTGTCAAGAATGCTACTCGGTATTCCGCTGTTGAGCTGGGGCTCCACATCAGTGTTCTGTCCCCTGATATGTTTGGGCTACAACCTTGTGCAGTGTGATTTCTTTTCCTTGTATGACTTAAAAATGAGTACTTGTTTGTAGCAGTCAGCACAGGACTAACCTGTGCTAGGGCGCAGACTGGCTGCACTTAACAGGAGTGTGAGTGGCCACAGGCCTAAATGCAGGATCACCCCTAAAGTAATGGGTACAAACTTGTCCTGGGAGAAGCAGCTCTTCTGCTTTCCGTGCTCCTTCCAGGGAAGGTGTCCCTATCCAAAGGTTCTGTAGAATTATGCTAAGGGTATTGATGGAGTAGGTTGGTCTGATAAGCTGTTTCTAACTCTTACTTTCATCCTAGGCTTCATCCTCACCCAAGCTGGAACAGACACTCAAAACTCTGTAAAACAGTATGAGTGCTCTGAACAATCCCCCAAGCTGCTGATGTAGCCCAACTAAAATGCCTCCCCTTCACCTGTCCCTGCAGCTGACATGGCAGTGGAGATAACGTGTTTTTGGGCTTGAGGGGGGATCTAGAACATGCTTCACTCTGGTTATATCTGTCAGGAATGCCCTTGGTGCTCTCCAAAGAACAGAGTAAAGCTGGATCATGCTCCTAACTATCCTAATCTCAACAGAGAACCCAACTTTCCTCTCCCCACAGGCAAAGAGGGCAGGTGTTACGTGCATCATTCTGCCATCAGAGAACAAAAAAGATTATTATGACCTTGCTGGATTCATTACAGAAGGACTGGAAGTACATTTTGTGGAGCACTACAATGAGGTATTTGATATAGCATTTTCACAGCTGGATCTTGCTGGAGGATGACATCCCATGCCCCAACGGCTGGAGGGTGCTCTGTCCCTAAGCTCTCGGACCCTGCCTAGAGATGACTGACCAGGGGCAATCCTGAAGTGGGACATGGAGCTATTGCTGCTGCGCAGCTGCTGAAATGAATTATGGCTCTGCTAGAATAAAGCATTTCTCACTCTTTAATACTGAATTATTATCTACAATAAAGGATTTCCAATTTTGCCAAAGGAATGGGCACATTATCAGCCACCAGCAGTGGGGCTAGTCTGGTCTCTTCTCATTGAAGATGTTTCAGCTGTTTCACTGTAAATTTCAATGTGGCTTGTGGAAAAGGACTGAACAGTACACCCAGAGCTGGGCTGATGTACAGCTGTTATTCCTGATGTGGTGGAAGGCAAGTAGCTTTCAGAATCTGTCTCTGCTCAGAAGCCTGAGCTAGGCTGAAAGGACACTGAAATCCTCGGATAGTTCAGCAGAGCTGGTACATCAGCTGGTAAAGGGACATGGTTCTCCAGGTTCAGTCACCAGGTCAGTACCACCAGAAAGAACTCCAGGCTTAAAGAGAGCAGACCAGGGCCAAAGAGCAATGTGCTCAGTGTCAGCAGTCAGCACTGTGCTGCACCACAGATGGCCTGTGCCTCTGCAACAGCTGAATCATATTCAGGAGTGAGAAAAGGAATTAAATATCGACATGACTGCTGTACATGAGTAAACACAGGCTTGGAGACCAGAGAACTTGAATACTTCATCTTCCAATGGACACTTAAGGAAAAGGAATGTAAAGAGGGGAAGAGTAGTATCATGAAGTCTAGTTCAAAAGTATTTCCTCAGCCAGGAAGAACAGCCCTTGTCACCTCACAGCAAGGGAGCCCTTAAGGGAGAATAAAGAATCCAGCTGCTGCAGGCCAGGGAGCTCTTGCTGACTCCAGGTGTCTTTCATGACTTGTTAATACACTGCAGAAAGCAGGCATGAAAACAAGGTACAAGGGTAAACACAGGAACAGGCAAAGCTGCATGAGGAATGGGCTGATGTGCTCTGGGGAAGAAGTGCAAAGTAGTTACTATTTTCAACAGCCTTTCTGCCCACTTCACTTCCCCTCCTACCACCATCTAGGTCTGAAGACAGACTAGGTGGTGAAAGGTATGTAATTATTGGTGAGGTTTCCATATCCTGAGAGTGCACATGGTCTGGAGGATTCCCATCTAGAGGTAAGTCACAGCAGCACCAGTATCAGCATCGCCAGCTGCAGGTACAATGAACAACTAACCCAACAGCACCCACTGAAGCACATGTACCAACAACACTGCCTGCCCTGGTTTTGGGAGAAGGAACTTTATTGTGCTGTAGCCTGTACAACTCAATCCTTCTTTGCAGCAGCTTTCCTCATGGCTGCCAGGACGTTACTGAGTTCCTCCCGCTTCCTCTTGGCCCGAATATGAGTGCCAACCTGTGGGGAGAGAGCAGGGCAGTCAGTCTTTACCCAGCACAGACGGGCTGCTGCAGGTGTCACTGCAGACACAACTCAAAACTAGGCAAAATGGTAAAGTTCCTGGAAAGATGGACTCAACCTCCAGCCAAAAGGTTGCCATCATGTCTCAGTAGTACCTCAACACAGTTATTTGGGACAAGAAAAGAGGCTGCTTTCAGCTTTCAAAGCCATTACAACTCAAGGAACCCCACTGGAAGTCTCCTGGTTAATGGTACCCAACCTCCATCAGTGCTGCTCTAATCTTCCCCATATCAGGCACGCAAACCATGGAAAAATAGCATGAGAAGCCTACATCCCTGAGCTCAGGGCCTTTTTGGCAAAGTATCTTTGCATCCATCTCCTGCTCTCCCACCCAGCCCACTCATTCCCTCCACTCCCTCAGATTACAGCACTAACTTCCAAAACTGAAAAAAAAAAATTAATTAAAAAGCCAGATATTCCTAGGGGAGGGCATAAAACAGAAAGCTGACACAATAGTTTCTGCCATCCTTGTTAGCTGATTGACCCACCCGCTTCTTGATGAACTTCAGAGCACGTTTGTCCTTGGACACTTTCAGCAACTCCATTGCACGTCGCTCATAGGGTGCAAAGCCACAGACTTCCCTGATCATGTCTCGCACAAACTTGGTGTGTTTGGTCAGGCGCTGTGGGAAGGGAGGCAATATGCGAGTTACAAGGCATGTACACGCTGGTTGATGCAAAAGGGACTGCATGGGGCTGTCGCATACTCTCGGCTCAGGCCCCAAAACCAGCCCATGCTGTTGGCATGTCTCAAGGAAACTTGATCCCTGGCAGATGCTATGGAGCACGTGAACTTGTCCAGGTGTGCCAGTCTGTTTTCAGCCTTAGGTCCGGATGTCTCACACACTGGTATGGACCAGCATTTTTGGAAAAAGCAGGACCATGAGATACCCAGGGTTTGCACTGTAACACACGTCGGACACCACAGCTACACACAGCATTTAATCAGAGCGGATAAAAGGCCCAGATGCGTTATGTCTCATACTAACACATGCATTTATATAACGTGGATAGCTCCGAGTAGGAAAACTCTGGGCAGTTTTGTGAGAGTTGCCTGTTGTTACCAAGAAAAGCAGAATACGAGGGACTCTAGAAAGCACACAGCTTTCACAGCCACCCGCCGCCCTGCCCGGCCGAGCCCACCAGCCCGTCCGGTCCCGCTCTGCCGAGCCCCGCCTATCCCGCAGTCACGGGCAGCGCGCGGGTTCTGAGCGCCCCGTCCCCCCACGGCGAAAGCGCTGAGCCGCAGCCACGCGGCACGGGGCCGGAGGCGCTAGGCAGCTCCGCGCCCGACACAAAAACACAACTGCGCTGCGCACCGGGAGCAGCGAGCCCATTCGGCCCCCGCGGCAGAGGCGCGACCGGGGCACTGCGCGCCGGCAGTGTCTCGTACTCACCCCGCGGCGGCGGCACTGCCGAGGCTTGGACACGTTCTTGGTCACCTTGTAGCCCTTGTTAAGGCCCACGGCCATGGGATAGCGGATGGCCATGGCTGCGGCGTCCGGGCCCGATGGACGCGGATGGACACGGACCCAACCAGCCCCACTTGCGCCGCAACGATGGCGCCGCACCGGAAGGAAGGAGCGCGCGCCGGACGCCGGGACGGGGCTGCTTCCGTCGGCGGGCGGAGCCGAGGGCGCGCACGGTAATGGCGAGAGAGAGGCGTCAAGACCGGTGCGCCATGAGGGGTTGGAGGGTCAGCCTGTGGTGGGGTCACTGTGGGTGTAACGGGACAGCGGGGACGAGGGGGAGGTCACCCCGCAGCGGCGGGTCCGGCAAAACTGCTGGTTCCCCTCAGATGGGACCGGGGGGCTCGGGGTGCCCGCGTGGGGACGGATCCCGCAGGACCCCCCAGCCCCGCACTCACAGACTTTTCCCCCATAACTTACAACTTTGGTATCGCTTGACCGGGATCTGATAACGTTTGACAGACAAATTTAAAGGAACAGATGAAACGATTTTGTTGGAATAAAAAATACGGGATTTTCTTACCTCTGAAAAAGAATGAAGGTGAACATGTGCTACTCAACTGTTTTTGCTTTCAAAGACAATTCTCTTTAATTTGTTGAAATTGGAAATACTGACTTGAAAATATTAATTCCAAAATTGAAGGTCTGGGATTTTAAAACAAATGACACAACTTTACATCTTTCTGTAGAGCTCGTCTTTGCAGGGCTGGTTCTTCTCATCCCAAGGCAGCGGTCCCAGCTCACACGCTCGTACCCGCTGGACTCTCCCTCCCTCACGGCACAGATGCCAGCAGTGACGAATGTTCGTCGCTTAGACGGTGGGACAGGTCTGACTCCGCTGCCTTTCCCCACAGGAGGGCAGAGTATGAACAGGCATCCGCAGGGTGTGACTGTGCTACATAGGCAGAAAGAACTGCCTTGCTGAAATATTTCCTAATGTTTCGGAAAGTCAACAAAGCAAAATTACGAATGCCAAATTTGTTGACAATCTGCACCTCTAAAATCAACACGAGTGTGGTACGATCTTTGCTACTGGGAACTATCACACGGGGCAGCGAAAGGACGTCCCATCCACAAGCTCTGGGTTCCTCACAGGAGGAGCTGCAGCAGCCCCGGGCTGGAGGACGTGTCACCTCTACTGTCACCTCTCCTACCACTGCCGATGTGCATGGGGCTGCCTTAGGGTGGCTGCTCACTCAGCTTTGGGTGTGCCGAAGAAGGGCCCTCACCTGTTCTGTTTTTGTGACCACCATCAGGTCCAAGTGGCCCTAAAATAAACACTTGCCTGGAAGAGGAGGAGGCAGCAGCTGCTGCTTCTCCCTGCTGGTCTGTGAGCACCAATCCTCCAGCAGCATCTGCATGGGGCTCTTCCCTCTCGCATCCTGACTATTGTTATCTTCCTCTTGGGACATCTTTTCCATTCACATGAAAACATGGATCTACAGTTCCCAAACTCTTCTTGCGTTTCTCATCATTTGACCTTCCTATGCTGCACTGATCACCCCTCAAAACATTGCCTTTTCTCCAAGACAAGGGGAAAAGGGTTCTTGCCTCCCATCATTGCTTGCACAAGTCCCTAATAGAAAATCTAGTTTTCAGTTTCCAGAAGATTGTGTCACATTCCAACATTGCTAAATGCCTTCTCCCACATTCCCAGCATTTGCAAATGGTTTGCATCTCTGGTGAATCTTTGTTTGGATTTTGTATCATGTCTCTCCACTTTCTGCCCTATTACTTTCCTAGACCTGTTACAATCAAAGATGCTGTCAGGTAAGCCCGAGGATGGGGTGGCAACAGAAAAAAGGTAGGTAAGGTAGAGGAAGCTTTGGGATTGGAGCTGAATGTGGAGCTGGGACGGACTGGCTCTGCTGAGATGGACATGGAGGGCTCAGTGGACCATAAACAGACTGAACATCTGCAGTGTGTCCTGGCTGCTGCAGTGATGTCGTGGGCTGCACGGACAGACACGCACGTGGCAGGGGCCAGGAAGGGATTGCTCCCTTTACCTGGCACTCATTAGGTCACACCAGTGGTGCTGTGTTCCGGCCTTACAATGCAAGAACTGGAATAAATTCAGAGGAAAGCCATGAAGATGTCTGAAGCTTGGAACATATATTCCATGAGGAGCAGTGGAAGGAACAAGCCTTTTTCAGCCTGGAGGTGAAGTAGAAGTGAGCTGAGGTGGATGTAAAACAGCCACCTGGATTTCTGATTAACCAATGGAGAACAAGTGTAAGAGTGATCTGTCCCAATGTTGAGCAAGTACAACAGCAGGCCAGACTGGCTGAGTGGAGAATTCTGGATCACATTTAAATACAAAAATTAAGAATAGGGGGGGTGGAAGCAGCATCAAAACTACCCAAAAGACATACACAGGCATTGCATAAATGTACAGGAACAGAGCTGGAAAAGCCAGAGTTCATCTTGGCCTTGCTGAAGACCAAGGAAAGAAGGGAAAGTGCAGCACCTTACCCTTCCCCCAGCTGTTCCAGATTTATGAAGAGAGAGCCTTTCTCTGACACTAGACAGATGAAGATTATTTTAGTGTCCTTCCTCTTTTCCAAGTATAGAATCAGCACAACCTATGGTCCACCTGACACAGGATGCACAGCTGAATGGTGGTGCCTGAGACCCTGTTGTCTTCTGAACCTGAAGCTCATCCTGCTCACTGCAGAAGTGTGGGCCCTTAAAGCAGGCAGACACACCAGGTACACACTGACTTCCACCCATCCATTTGACTGCATTCCTCTTCCAGCCAGCCTCCCTCATGACATCGTGGCCAAAAAGCTGCACACACCTTCCAAGATCCACCACCTGCAGCTGTGGAAAGGCAGAGGTACCTTCCCCCCTACTAGGGGAGCCAGAATTCCCAGAGGGTGACTGTGAAGCCTGTACCCATCAACAAGCTGTTGTGTAACATGGGATGAAAGATGCTCTCACAGGATGTGTTCCCATACCTGGCACAGTGGGGGAAGCTCTTTACCCACCGATTCCAAGTATTAACTGAATCATCACCCCAGAAGGGAGGAGGACAGGCAGGACAGTAGCCTGATGCTGTTCAGCAGTGCTCTACCATCCTGTCTTACCCCTTTTTGGCCAAGGCGTTGCAAGGTGCAGGTATTTGCATTTGCCAAGATCCAGACGTGGTTTTCTGCTAGATGTCTTCCAGCAGGCAGGATGAGTCACCCTGTAAGCCAGAAACCCCAAGGAGGCTGGTGGGGGCTGGTCATAGGGAAGGCAGGCAGGAAACAGGCTCAGCCTCATGCTTAAATCTAGGCTACTTTAAATTCAGAGGCTACTGTCTTATGTTAGTTAACAAAATACGCATAGCAATGTGAAAGAAGTTCAGCACCATTCGCATAGGTAGCCAAAGGCTTCCCTTCTGAACTGAGATGGTGTGGCTCTCAGTGTCTGATTTCTTCTGGAAGTGCCCCTTCCCCAGTGCATCCTGGCTGTCCCTCTTCAGGCTTCTGGGCCTCCAACAGCTGAAAGCCCCACTCACTTCTGCAAGGCTCAGGGCTGTGTGGTTCTGCCCTGTGCTTAACATGTCCATGCAGGGTGTTTCCCCAAGTAGTGGAGCCTCTCTGTCTTCCAGGAAATAAGTACTCACAGCAGCAGCCGGTAGAAATCTCTGCATGTGGTTAATCATACACAGTATTTCTGCAACTGTGGCCCTCTCAGTCAGGGATGGAAATACCCCCATGCACCACAACAGAACAGGGCTCTGAAAAGAGGGTGTGGGGACAACAGATACGATAACATCTCTCTTTACCAGCTAAGACATGGCTGTGGCTGTCAGACACCAAACCTGTGGTGATGATAAGCAAGGCCTCTCTCATGGGCATGCAGTGCTGTGTTGGCCCTGCTTGGGTGCTTGATGGTAGTTGCAACCAATGCTCCACTGTGCTCTTTCGTTGTCTTGTTTTGGGCAGGAGAGAGCTATTACAAGGGTCTGTCCACCCTCTGTTGCTGAAATGACAGAGGTGGAGGAGTCCCTGGTGTGTAACGGAACCATCCAGGGAGCAATCAGAGCCAAACTGAGGCTTCTTTGCTTAAACTCCTTGGTAGGGAAGTATAAGTCCTAAAAACAGACTTCTCACTAATACCTCTTTTAATAAAAACAGCCCTCTCCCACTGGAATGATCCTGCTGCCTTTGGACACTGTGTCTCTCCCACACAGTGTTTGCTGCAACATGGGGAGCTGCTGCAGTGGTCTCAGCTCAGCCAGGCCAACTTCTGCTGCCTTGTGCCATGCAGCTACCGTGTTCCTCACTGGCTCTCTCACAGTTTTTAAGCACTGCTTTGAGGCAATCAAAGACTCGAACTGCTGTCTTTGGTGGTGGTTTATTAGTTAGGTTCAAGCATATTTTTAAAGAAAACACTGCTCTGCACATGGCATCACAGGACAGTTTTCACATTCATCCTTGGGTCTTCCAGGTGAAATAGTTTGAACCTGGTTTTAAAGAAAATGCTGCTGTTAGTAAGTAAACGGAGGTCCAGATAATATCCCTCAGAAGTATCTGATAACTTGCAAGACTTCGCAGCCAGATCAGAAACCAGCAGCGTCTACCACCAAAACCAGGAGAAGAAACAGCAAGCTAAATCCTTCTCCTACATCACCCCACAAGCAAGGGCACCAGCAGCTCTGTTCAAGCCCTAGTCTCCCTTCTGGAGCAGCATATGTGCATGGACATAGACACACACAGAGGAGCCATGAAACTGCCCTCCTGTGAGGAGGAGAAAGGCAGCTGCCCCTGCAGCAGCTCCCTGGTCACCATATATAACACCCATGAACACGGAAGGCTGCCTGTTTTTCTGATGTTCTCTTTTGTGCAAAGTCTTCTTTTATAGCACATACACACTGCTGAAGCTGTCGCCCATGTTGCCACAGACCAGCAACTGTTCCCAAATCCAGCTGTTCTAGCAGAAACTGGAAAACAACCCTTGCCTGTGCCTTGGAGCCTCTGGTGAATGATGGTTTCTGACCACCTGGCCAGGGCAACTGCTTGCTCTGCCTGAGCAGAGGAACCCATCTGCAGCTGCTAGTTCAGGCAGGCTGCTCCTGTCTGCTGAAGGAAAGGATTTAACCCTTCTGGGGCTGCACTGCATGTTACAACACTTTTTACAGCCTGAGCTAACAGCCTCACCTCTGCTGCCATGCAATGGAAATCCTTAATTTTGTATCCACTTCTGCAATTATAGATGCCTCAGCTTTGGTCTTCCAAGTTGCTCATCACTTCCAAGTGAAAAGTATGTCCTTGGGTAAATGACCTTCACTTTTGTCATTGCAAAGCAAATGTCCTGCCTTCTCTTAGGGACCCACACAAAGGGATTTCCCCTACAGCCACTGTACAGTGCGTCTTACACTGCTGTTCCCGTGAGCCACTGCATGGTGCAGTGGGAACACGGTGACACTGACCTTTCCCCCTTGCTGTTTTTGCTGGAGATGGAAAGGTTTCCATCTTATCAGGTGGGAAGGGCCATTTACAGACCCACAGATTTCCCTTGGCAGTAGTTGCTTTGGACAAATACAAGTTCCATTTGTATTCCTGCTGCCTTTGACAAGGTGGCCAATGCTTTGCAATGGCTGGATGCCATGTAGCTAGGAATGGCTTCTGTGGGGATGAGCCCATGCCTCAGTCCCTTAGTGGGCCAGCTGAAAGTCACTGCTTGCAAGGGGGAGCAGGCTGGATGGTGTGAGTGGATCAGCAAGGGGACATTGCCCCTTTGGACAGCGCCAGGAGGCCGGATGAACTCTGCCCACTTGTCACTCTGTGCCAGTGAGGTCCTGGCCTGTCTAGCCATAAAGAGCTTCCAGAGAGAGGCAGGAGCACAAACTGGCATCCCAGTGAAGCCTGTAAAGACCTCAGGTTTCAGAGGTTTGAAGCTGGCCTTCATTTCTAGCTCGGTATGTTCTTGGCCCTCCATGCCTCCCCGTGACCCAGGCGTGGTGCTCTGTGCCCCTGGCAGGAGTGCTTCTCCAAGCCCAGCATACAGCTCTCTGCAGTGCAGGAACAGGAGGTTCAGGTACAGGAGAAGGGGTTGCCAGGACAAGCCTGTGGGGAACCTGACTGTGATGGGGAGGTGGAGGGGAAGGGAGGTTGAAGTGTTCAGTCTGCATCACGGACACGAGAGATGGGCAGCAGTCACAGCCAGTGAAGGGGACAATTGCTGCAAACTGCTGTGCCCTGTGCAGGTGGACCCACACAGGAAGGAGGCATGTCTGCAGAGGCAAGAGTGAAGGATTCTCCATTCTTCTGGCACAAGCTTTCCTGCAGCCCCAAGGTGACCTGGGCTCATTTACCTGAGCAGCCCCAGGTGCTTCTTGTAAGAGAAGCTGTTTGGACACTGCCTGTCCAGACTGAGTCCCACTGAGCAATGGCACATCTCCCCCAAGAGGGCTTTGAGTGGCCACAGTGGAGGCAAGAAGAGCTCCCCTTCATTCTCCAGTGACACCACTCCAGAGGAGCAGCTGTGTCTGAGCTGGCTCTCAGCTGTGCTGTTTGCTTGCACCTTGTGCCATCAGGCAGCTACAAAGCATTTTTTCATGACTGATCTCATGACACAACATGGTTAGCAAATGTCGCGGAGCAGAAAGGCCTTACAAAATGAGGGCCTTGTTGCCTTTGTAAAATCCTTGCTCACTTCTGCTACTTCAGCTAACCAGAGAGCATTCTGGGAATGACGCAGCTGAACTAGAGGTAAAAAACAAGTTACATAACTGGAAAACAATTGTTAGAACAATAAGTGCTCACACTGTGGAGTTAGTGGTTGGTTACACCTGATGCATGTTCCTATCGTGGTTTATGGTGGTTGGTTAAACACTTTGTTGTGCCTCACAAGTATGGAAACTCATAACAAAGTAACAGTTTAAGAACCCTGGATTTTTGCAATAAAATGTCTTCACTTACCACCATCTTGTGGAGTCCATGCCATTAACCACTGCAAGCAAAGGCCTGAAGCTCTAACATTTCTTGCTCCTTGTTTGCATGGATAGATTACGTGCCCATGCTTTATCCTTGCAGGCTAGGGACATCTGCAGAGTGTGGGGCATACCTGTGACCTCCTGCAGGGCAGGGAGCAGCCACTGGTCATTGAGGTCTTCAAGCCAGAGGAAGTCAGAAAAGCAGCAACAATGCTGCAAAGGTTGAGGAAGATGGGGGAGCTGCAAAAGGGAGGACCTTCCTAGACTGAATTTGTTGAGAAGACTCACCAACAGGCCAAGGATTGCAGGGACAACCCAGCAAGACTGTTTCCTGGGAAGATGAGAGTAATGGGAATATCTGCCTTCCAAGGAGGTGTTGGTCCTTCCTTGTATATATCCCAACAGCAGAATTCTGTAGAAAGGAAATGTTGCTATTTCTTTTACATGAGAAGGTATTTTTGATGAGAGCAAACAGGAAAATTGGTCATGAATTGGTTGGTGTGGCCAGGATGCTGCCTGTCATTGACACCAAAGGAGAAACGTGCAGGATAAGGAGAAAACTAAATGAAAAAGTAAACAAAATTCAAAAGATTTATGTAACAACAGAGCAAAAATAAAGTGCCCATGGATGGCCCACAGAAGTGTGGATTCTTCACACAGGATTTTGTCCTTGTGGGAGTCCTAGTCATGAAGCCAAAAAGATATCCTGAGGCTGCCTGAGCACCTTTAGGCACCTGAGGTGCCCAGACTCTACACTGGAAGGACTGCCAGCTCCTTGCCAGCTGTAGGGTCGAGGTATTCTCCCATTGGCCTCAGGCCAGTCCTCCAGACCCTGCCACTGGGTGGGATGGCCACTGAACCAGAACCAGCCAGTGACGTACCATCCAAACATATTTGTATAGCAGAGGGAGAGAGGGCAAATAGTGATTTATGTTCTGGAACATGCAAACTTGACAGGCTTGAGCAGATCTGAGCTTCTGCTCCTCCAGACCAGTTCAGACCAGCACAATACTGGCACAGACATGAGAATGCACACTTCTAGCCATTGGCACTCTGACTCCTGCAAGTGGAGGCTCATCTACATGACATCCACCATGCATATGATGTTCCCCACATGGATACATCACTGGCTTAACTTTTTATTGCTTTTTAAATTAAATCGTCAGGAGAAGCTGACAATGGCCTCACAGACCATGTAACCTCAAACTGATCTCTGTGCCTTCCTCCATTCTGAGGCCATTTAGGTGTCTGCATTTTCCTGACAGTCACTGGCTTCCTGCTCCAAACGTGTTATAAAAATGCAAACCCAGAAACAGCTGCATTATGGTTTATCAACTGCTTCCTTATTACCCAGCAAATAACAGATCAATCCCACTGTTTAAAGCTGAGTACGGGTCTCACACGTCAGACAGGTGTTTTCAGGTAGACCGTTCTCCAAGACAACTGCCAAATCAGTGCTAGACCTCAGGCAGGCATTGAGGGTGCAGCCACATGTGCCATGGGGATTGCACACACCCGCACAGGGCTGGGAATCATCTCCATTAATGGTGTGAGTAAACCCCCAGAGATGGATGACGCTCCCAATCATTTATGGTGGCAGTACCACAGACCTGTCCACGCTGTTGGGAGAGACAGAGGTGGACGCCGTGCTTGTAAACTGGGGCAGTATTTCCTGATATACTGGAGGAGAACTGGCCTGGTCTCCTTGGCACACAGGAAGGACTGTCAGTGAATCCACGCCACTTGTTAGTTCTCTACAGTTTGGGAAGCTCAACACTTTGAACCCAGCAGTTATTTTTTCTGGATTACATGGGATTTGCACTTGAAGAAGCTCAAAGGTTCAGTCAGAGCAGGCCCAGCCTTAAATTCCTGCACTTGGACAGATCACCCACCGAGCGAGGACATCCATCCAGCCCCCGAGCAATGGTCCTGATCTTTCCAGGGCACAGTTTCCTGCACACCAGCCTGTCACACTACACTACATAAGGTCAAGCTGAAGCTGATTTTTCTTGTACATTGAAGATTTCTGCAGACAGTGTAAAACAAATTAAATCCTACAAAGATAAGCTATTCTTATATCCAGAACTGGGGTTTAGCAGTGCAGAGGAAGCCTGCAAATACTGCCGTCAAACAAAAGCTTTTCCTCATTTGCTGTATCTCCTTCCCATTTACTCTGTCCAAGCAAATCTCTTTCATGGCTGCTCAAAACATCTTATTCTTGCACCTGCCCACCCACATGCATCCTTAGTGTGATGGTGATAAAGAAAGAAGTGATGTCATGCTGCTGGCCTTCAAAATTCAGTGCAGAGCACAGGCTGCAGGAGAGTCGGGTAGGGCAGGGTCCCTCCTGACTATACCAAACTCAAGACAGCAAATGGCTTTCTGTTGTAGGGTCATGGTTAGCTGGGGCTATTCGTCATCTCAAAGACATGCAGCTCCAACACAAGTGTTAACCGAAGCAGTGCTCCAGCATTTCACTGTTGTCCCCAACTGCGGACTGGAAAAATCTTTTCCAATGAGAGAGATGTAATGACAGCCCCTAAAGGGGCTCCAAGAGAGCTGGAGAGGGACTTTGGACAAGGGCCCGGACAAGGGAGAATGACTTCCCACTGCCAGAGGGCAGGGTTAGATTGAATATTGGGAAGGACTTCTTCCCTGTGAGGGTGTTGAGGCCCTGGCACAAGTTGTCCAGAGAAGCTGTGGCTTCCCCATTCCTGGAAGTGTCCAAGGACTGGTTGGATGGGGCTCGGAGCAACCTGTGGAAGGCAGAACGTGTCCTTGCCCATGGCAGGCAGTTGGAACAAGATGAGCTTTAAGGTCCCTTCCAACCCAAACCCAAACCACTCTGTGATTCTATTATTCTGTGACCTGAAAGCCAGGTTCAAAGAGCTACTCCATGAAACTCAAGACATACAGACATTAACTGAAAAATCTTCATGGTCATCTTAGTTTTGTTGCAAGATCATTATAAAGCTTAATGAATTATCCTTTGTAAAATACTTTGAGATCCTGGGTGGAGCACACTTTGGAGTGGCAGAAAGCATTCTTTTCATCTCCTTGATTAATCATGTATTATGTCCAAGAAAGACAGATCCCATGCACATACCTCATTATGTCCCTAGGCCTGTCTTTTTCCCTCTCACATTTACTATGTAAACTTTACCTTTGACAGAAGCTCTGGCTTCAGGAATCAGCACTCCCAAGTGCATGTAGCATGTTACAGTGCATGATGGAATAAGCAGATAACTCTCTTTCAAAGGGGAGCCAAAGGTTTCTGCTTTGACCTTTCTACACTAAAAACTGAACTCCCAACACACTGGGAGCTGGTTTGTTTGTTTAACAGCATAAGACTGAAATATTTCTCTCTAGTGAGTCCATGACAAAGTCTGAGCCAGCCAGGCCAGACATGAGGAACAGAACAGGTTACTGCAGCTGCAGGAAGAAAATATGTAAATAACTCTATGGTGATGGGCACCCAGCCAGCCGCAGTTAGACTGTGGATTTGAAAATTAGGCGCCAAATAGTTGTTTTGAAAAAAACCCTGGGTTTGTTTTCATTAGCATGGAGATCAGTGCCAGGCTTTATATAACAACAGTGCAGGGGTGTGTGTGAGCACTGCATGCTCCCCTCCCACAGCTCTGTCGGGTGTAGCAATGATCTAAGTGATTCCTGGAGCAGAGCTGGGATTGCTCCTGGCTGATAAAGTGAGCTTTGTGAACTCAGAGGAACTGCATTCAGAGCCAGTCCCCACCCTCCTGTGCTCTCCAAACTGCCAAATGGCTAAACGATTAGGGGCTTGCATGTGAAATAAAGGAACCTGAACTCCATGGGGTACTAAGAATTGGGGCTACCCTGGCAGGCTGCAGAGGACATTTATCTTTGGACCCCTGAAAATGTAAGTAGAACAAAATCCAGCTCTGTATGTGAAAGGCAAAACTCACAATGTTAGAGATTATTGGCCCAATATTTCATTAAACGTGATGTGAATAATCCTTTTCTTGATCTTAGAGTAATACTGCCATTTACCTCTTTAAACAGCAGCTGCACTGCACATGAATGCCCACGGTTCTGGCTCCAAAGTCTAACACAGTCTGACTGGAAGGAAGCTGGGATATTTTTCCTACCTGGCCAGCTCATCTGTTTTCAGTGGTGCTTTCACAGTATTTTACTGCCAAGAAATCTGTTTCCTTATTCATTTGGAAGAATTCCTGATTCCTGGGGAGCTAGTGGGGGTGAGACACAGCAGGTGATGCTACCCTGAAGGCTGGTGCATCCCACCATACTCCTCCTCCTGCGCCTGGGGAAGACTGTGAATGAGTTGTACTGCAGGAAGCCTCTCTGTGGTTCCTGTGTTACAGACAGAGCTCTTTTTAGCATGTGCTATTGTAAGCAAATCACTCTGAAGAAAAATGACAACGTGGAAGTGTGGAAAGTCAGGGAGCCCTGAGCACTGACCCCTCAGCATCTTCTTTTACCACTTTTTCTGTTGAGATGGGCGGAAATACGAAGGTTTTTTAAAATTAAATTCTCATTTCTGATCACATGAGACCAGGGTCTGGTTCCAGTACAAGAATCTAAAGGGCCACGCTTAGAAGTTACTTGCCTTCCTGCCACAAAAGGGTAAACAATTCCAAGCACAGACTAGAATTCTCCCTGTCCAGACTTGGTTAACATTTCCCCCAGCGTGATACAGCTTGAATTCTGCCTCAGTAAGGAGGTAAATGCTGTAGCAAAAGAATATTATTGTTCAAAATGCCTGTCAAACATTAGATGCTAGAGTCAGAAATAAATACACCCTCTGCACATTACAGCGTGATGGTTTATCTCAAAAAACCCCCTTGTCCTATAGACAGACTGCTGTCTGTTTGCTTTAACCCCACAATTGTACACCACGTTCCTCTGCTCTTTTTCACATCTCAGCAAACTTTCTCATAGTGGATGAGGAAGGTTTCATCCATGACTCATGGCATACCATTCATTTTCTCGACTTGATTTGGTGCTTTCTGTCCTGACACTGCTGGAAGCAATTTTATTCAATAAAAGATGAAATTCAGGAGCAGAACTCTGTGGTGAGGTATGTATGCTTCTTCCAGACTTGGAACCATTGCCAGAAATTTTTGAGCACTAATGCTGAGGCCAGATTGAATTTGGACTGATAAGAAAATGTTATGTGATACATGTTCAATCCTTGCCCTTTCCTGAAATTAATGACAGTATCTGAGACAATCAATGAAACACTGTCTGGCTGTTTGAGCAAGGTGAAGAACATGAGGCAGAGGGGGAGTTAGGTGACTACAGAAAAGACAAAAATAATCCTGTTAAAGACATACAAATAACAGAGTGTAAAATAAGAAAGGGGAGAGCATGGTAGCAGCTGAGAAACCAAAGCAGTTAAGAAATAGCAGTGGACATCCTGTATCTCTAGATTTATGAAAATGCCAGAGTCATTATGAAATCCCAGATAGCATCAAAAAAACTTGTTACACCCAACTGTACAGGAAACTGGTCAACAAATGAGAAAGTGTTCTGCATCAAAGGATAGACAAGGTTTTCCTTTGTCTTTATTACGTACTGGAAGCAATTTCTTCATTTACCTGATGGGAGAAGCATTCTAGAGCTAAACAGAGCCTGTCCCTCCTGTCTGTCTCTGACATCCCAAAAATTTATTCCTATCCTATGCAGTCAGATATGTTGCAAGTGTCTTTGAGCTAAAGCTTCAATACTGAGCCCAGGGCATTTCCAAGTTCCTGACTTTGTATCAGGGTCGGACCTGTACCTGCACCAGCTTCCTCCTCTGCTCCACTTTCCACAAAGGGAAACCCTGGGAGAGTGGGTAAGGCAGGAGCCTCGGTGTACTCTGAACAGGTTCCCAATCTGAATGCCCAGGAATGCAGCCTGAGGGATTTCTATGATCCTCTGTCCTCCCAGCCAGGTAAAGCTGACACATCCCTTTATTGTGCCTTTGTCAAACACTAAATTATTTTGTCTTGGGATAACAAACCCATTGTACCTGCTCAAAACAGAAGGAGTTTATTGTAAAATTATTTTGTTTAGCAAAAACCTGTCAAGGTCTCTAATGAAAATCTAATTGCTAAATATTAAGAGATGAGTAACTATACTGACCGTGGTTCAATACTAAATCCTTATCATAGGAGGGATCCAAGAGGACCAGTATTTGAATAGATGCCAATACCACAACTGAAACGTGTTGCACTCCCTGGAAAACACAGCTGGTGAGTGGGCACTCAGCTTTTGCACTTCCCTTTCTTCCTTGATGCTTCCTCTCCCCATCTCACCCCCAAACCCCTCTCTCTGTTGTAGAAGAGATAGGAAAAGTGAACAGTTCAATTAACAAGGGGAGATTGGTGTCAGGGATGAAAGTGTGCAAGTGTTCTGGTTACTGCTTAAGAAAGGGATTTTCTAAAAAAAATGTAGTAAAAATATCAGGTATTATTACTGACATGTATTTCAGGAAGTCTGTTTTGGGAAAAAGAAATACTTTACCGCAATACAGTTGATAGCAGCACTACGAAAATAGCCAGTAACATTAGAAGGCAAAAAAACCCAACCAACCAACCAACCAACCAACCAACCAACCCCAAAAAAACAAAACAAACAAACAAAAAAAAACCCCCAAAGCACACAAACGCTTGAAACATTCAAAGTTTCTAAGCTATTATCTAAAATATCTGAGGGCTAAACTTCATGATCAAAAGGGATTTACATCTGGTTTACATTATCAATCAAAATTAGGCAAAAATTTTAAAAGAATTTCTAAAATAAGACAGATGCACAGATTATCACATCAAATCACAAAAGAAGAAATGAGCTCACCCAAAAATGCTTATAGAGAAGCTTTCAGCATTCTCAAAATTTTTTTTCCTGGCTTAACACAACCAGAGTTTATAGCTGGTCTTCCACTAATTTGCTAGTGTTGTAAACTAAATATTAAAGAGAGAAAAAGTTCACTCGAAGTTTACAGATTGATGCTCAGGGGTATTTTTTTGTTTGTTTGTTTGTTTTCTCGGGGGAAGACAGTGCCGTTAGAGACGACACGGACTGCGTGGGGCAGGAGCTGGGGCAGGAGAAGGGGCTGGGACTGGGGCTGGAGCCAGCCCAGCAGCAGTTGAGTTAGTTTGCAGACAGGCGCCAAAATTCAAAACACGCACTGTTCTCTACTGCTACTCTCAAGTGCGGCCGGAACAAAGAGCAGGAGGCGGATGGGGCAGGATCCGACTTCCCTGCGAACAGTGACCACAGCACCCTGGGATTTGTAGTCTGTTCTCTCCGCTTCCTTTTCCAGCTTCAGTCAGAAAGCTGAGTTTCGCACCAAGGCTCACATCGTATCAGCAGATCTCGCTGGCAGCGCCTTGCCGGCAGTGAACCTCACGTAGGGACATTGTGCCTTTCAGACTGATCTCGCTTCCATTTGAGCTGTCACTCATCAACACCCTCGGGTAACCCACTGATACCCCCAGCTCCACAAATTGGTATGGAACTTCCCGCCCTCGGCTCCGGAGGAGACGGAGATGGAGGGGCACTCAGTGCTGTCCCAGGAGAGGTGATACCTGCACAGGTGGGACAGGCATTCTGCTGGCTCAAAGCGGCCAGGACAACTCGCTTTTGTATCAGATGCACATTTTGAGACAAATGCATTTAGATGAAAATCCGTGATTTACGCAGTGACTGCAAGAGAGACTTACAGCTATTTGCCCATGAAGATATTGAGCATCCAGAATTCCTGGGTTTAATCCAAGGTTTTCCAGTTTGAGGTGTATGTGATATTAGGATTTCACACAAAGATTGTTTTAGTTCTGTTTTGAGGCCAAACACCTACTTTTTCACTCTAGGTCCCAAAGTTTTCGCGGTGTGCTGTATTTTCTTGCTGTCTTTCCTATTTCTCTATCCAGGCCAGTACTGACATCTTTGTATAATGCTCTTGCTACGTTTTCTCTTTGCTATTCATACATATGACATACTTTTGAGTCTGTTTTTTCAACTTCACAGTTGAAAATCTCCTTTTTCTCAGCCCTCCCTTGTAGCTGAAAGGCACAAGGCCAGGAACAACTTTGAAAGGAATGGTAATCCAGTTTATAGTAGTTAATGTGCAAGAACTGACTGAATTTGGGGTCTTTGGGAAAAATACTACTCCAAGTATTTAGAAGGAGAAAACTTCTCAACGGATTTTAGTTTGTACAAAGTCTGACTACACAGCCAAAAAACATCACTCTTTAGGCACTCCTGAAAACGTCAATCTTGGGAACATCCAATCCCTGTTTTTCCCATTTCAGCACAAAGCTGGACCCTAGTCTGTGCAGAGCTGACAGCAAAGCACAGCAAAATCACAGAGCCCACAGGGGGCTGTGGACGATGTTTAAGGAACTACAGTAAAAACACACAAATACACCCTGTCAGAGAATCTGTCACCCCACAGGCTTGAGCCTCTCGAGGGCACCCGGGCTATGGCTCCGGCAGAAGTGGGAGCGGGTGAAGGTGAGTCCTGTCCATCGCTCCGGTCCCTTCCGCTGAAGCCACCAAAACCTCTTCGCCTCAGAACCGGCTCCACGCCCGGTTCCATCCTTGACACACGGCCCCCGCCGCACCCGCGGCAGCTGATCGGGCGCGAAATGGCGGCCGACACTAACGCCCGGCGCCATCTTGACGCCGGGACTGCATATCCCAGGCGGCGCCGCGGCGGGAGGGGCCAGCCACCCGCCATCTTAGCGCTCCCTCCCCCCGGTGCGGCGGGATTGAATGAGTCGTTGCCCGCCTGCCCGCCAGCCCAGCGCCATGTCAGGCACTCCGAGCCGCGGCACGCCCGGCGGGACCCCGCTGTCGCCGACTCGCATCTCCCGGCTGCAGGAGAAGGAGGAGCTGCGGCAGCTCAATGACCGCCTGGCCGTTTACATTGACCGTGTGCGGGCGCTGGAGCTGGAGAACGATCGGCTACTGCTGAAGATCTCGGAGAAGGAGGAGGTCACCACCCGGGAGGTACGGCCGGGAGTGGGGGGCGAACGGGCTGTGGGGCGCCCCCCCGCCTTCGTCCCGGGGTGGGTCCGCGGCCCGGGGTTCGTCCGGCCGGTTCCCGCTCATTCCCTGCGCGGCGCGGGGCGCGCTGTGGCGGCTCCGTGTGGCTGCCGCGCCATGCGCGTCCTGCCGGGCGGGGGAGCGGGGACTGTGCAGACCTAGCGCCTACCCGCGTGATTCCGCTCGGGGCTGCCGGGCGCTCTCTGGCCGCAGTGTTGGGCTGAAAGGCCACTGGAGGCACATTCAGGGTGGCTCAGGCCGGGATTCGGCACCGGCAGGAGACTGTGGCAGTGGTGGGAGTGGAGCGGGGCGGACGCGACGCTGCAGGCGGTGTTGGCGGCTCCCGGACCGGCCAGGGGTCCCGCGGGTCCCTTGGCGGCGGGCGGGGCTCGGCCGGGGCCGCGGGCGGTCCGGCTCCTCCGATGCCCCGCGCCCACAGCACACGCATACCCTGGTGCCGGGGTGTTGGATGTCCTCTACGGCTTCTGTCTTGACGGCTGGTGCGATGGGATGGAAGATTTGAGAAGGTTTAGAGTGACTTTGCCTCTCACCGTAGGCAATCTTTTAGAGACCCCATAGATACGCGGAATCAAATCCTTGTAAACGACTCTGATTTGTTTCCTGGAATCTTGGAAGCAAAACTGGATGATTCTTTTTCCTCAGCCTTGCTTTTCCCTATTCTGTGATGTCTGCTTCCCTCAGGACTCTCCTTCCCTTATGGCGGAAGGATGTAGTCGGTGACACACGGGGGACAGTCCCGTCCATCCTGGGCAAGCCCGAACCCCCTCAGCAAGGTGCGGTGTCCCACCACTGAGATGATGTTAAAGTGCTGTGGAAAGCCTATCAATAAACAGCCTGGACTATAACTTCTGGGATATGATGGATTGGTATGCCACTGTGTAGCTTTTAATTTTTTTTTCCTTTTTTCACCCCTTAAGATGCTGATTTGATGATACTCGGGGAGGTGGGAGGAGGTTTTGATTTAATTTCGTTTAAGCAGAGCAGATACGATAATATCTTACTTGAGGAGTGGTTGGAGTACCTGCAGTCAGTGCATGTATGCCCAAAACCGAAGTGCCTTTGAAGTTCCTTTGTATCACTTAATGCTATATTGTAACTTCCACATTTTCAAAATAACTAGATATTTCTAAGCATGAAACTTCACTTGCCCTGTGAAATCATGCTATAAACAAAATAACCACATCTAATTTAGGGAACTTCTAAGCTGTAGATCGCTGGAGGCTAGAAGGAGTATCCCTTTGAAGTGCAAGAGGCAGAATGTAATTCTATTGACAGCACACAAGTAGCAAGAGTAAGAGGACAAGCAGACAACGTAGATGTAATCTCATTAGGCTTTTAACATGAGCATAAGCCAACTCCTAATAGCAGTTCTGTGTGCTAGCAATTCCAAAAAGTATCCTGATGCAGTAATTGGAAAATAAACTTGGGAATTTTGATAGGAACCTTTTGGTTACTTTGCCCTTGCGCTTTCCTTCTCAGGTTTTTTCATTCAGACTTCAAAAAGGTCTTAATCCTTAGACATAATGTAACAAACTTTGTCAGGATTCATCAAGGAACTTTTTGACATTGATGCTTTGGCTTATCTCTAGACCACCTTTGTTAAATACTTTCCCCATCCCTTTAGGAAGGTCTGTTTATTGTTTGCATATGTCCACAAAAGGAAACTTTGTAGTTTTATTGTTTTAGTGCTGGATAGTGGACATTGGTTTAGGTCTGTGGAAGCAGTAAAACTTCACATGGCTGTCAGATTTTGGTTTTACTGGAATGGGAAAGTCCTGTCCTTTCACTTTTGGGACCAATCTAGTAAACTGGATTTTCTGCTGACAATTCAGTTTTCTTATTAACTGTTGGAATTTACATTCATGAAATGATTAGTCTTAGTGTGAAATAAGATAATAATTAAAAATAAACCCTTCAAATCCCACAAAAAATCTCCCAAACAAACCCCAGAAGTAGCTGGAGGAACCTCTAACTGTCCTCATTCCTTCTCTGTTTGCTCTCCTCCATCACTCCCCTTGTGTAGGTTAGCCTGTGATAGAAAAACTGAGCTCATAACCTTGTTTTTCTACATCCCTAGTATCCAGCTGATGCTGTTCTCACTGTGTTGGAGTCACTGTTGCAATAACCTAATTCGTGAGGCTGGGAAAAGGGGATACTGGAATGGCTAAGGGGTGAGTCCTAGAGCTCTCCTCAATTCCCCTTTACTAACTCCCTGCCCTCCCCTGCAGTCTTTATGGTTGCAGCCTTCTGAAGCAGATGTTTTGATGGGCGTGGAAGGGATTACTGCACTGTTCTGAGGATACCCCACTGTGCTCACCCTCTGAATGGAGAATTACAGAGAAAAATAAGATAACATCCCTGGGAGACTCAGCTGCTGACAGCAATTGCTTTTGTGACAAAAGTAGTATCTCTGGGGGTTCCCACTTCATCTGTGTCTTCCTAGCTCTGTGGGTGTGAGTGCAGGTGGCTGCAATCTCACGTGGTGTCCTCTTATCTGCCAGTGTTGGAGCTACCATGCCCTTTGTGTGCACCCTGCGTGATGACCAGAGCTACTGTCATGACCAGGATATGAGGGGCTGGTGTTGCCCAGTTGCCACCTCCAAAATACCTGTTCAGATGCTGCTGTGGATGTTGGGTCACTCAAGTTGCAGCCTCTAAAATATTGGGTTAAATGGTTTCCTGACAGTGTAGACATCATCTGGGAGGTGACATAACATACATCTTCATTGTTCTTGGTATTCTTGGTAAGTCTGAGCTATAAACTGACTAGCAGTCCTTTGTCAATCTAGAACTGGGTGTATAAGAACATACTGAGCCACACCTGGTGGGAATACGCTTGTGTTTTGCACGTTAATTAATGTACGCTAATGAGATTAATGTTTCATCACCGAATTTGTCTGGAGTCACTTGTGGTTGTCTAGAACATGTTTCTTGCCTAGCGTGTTGGTTCAGTGCCCTCTTGACGTGTTTCAAGTCTTCACTGAGTGATGCCTCTCAGCTTCTCTCAAGTGATTGTTTTGAGAGGGTCTGTGTTGGTGTGCCTGCCCTTGACCCACTGCCCAATGAGCTTTGAATGCTCCCAACATAGGTAGGTAAGTGAGAGCATCCAGCAGCTGTCTTTCAGTCTGCTATGGAAACTGTCTTTTGTTTTTTCTATTTCCTTGTTGGCTGTGTAGCCCAATTACACATTTGCAGCATCTGTTGCCAGTAGAAGAGGGGTGGAAAAAGTGAAAGCACATTTGTAGTGCAATACGGGTGTCTAACTTAGCCTCTGTGCAGGAAGAGTTATGCTTGGGTGCACGTGGATGTGAAATGGATTGGGCTGCAGTGTGTCCTTCTGTTTTCTGCTGAACGGTGTTTTGAGGTTTTAGTTTTACTTTTTCCATCACCTTCAGATGGGGTTTACATTTGCTGTAATTGCTGGCCAAACCTGTCATTGGGAAGTTTGTTGCTGCTTCCCAGGGCTTGTATTCTGGACATTGTAGAGAGGCTGCTGAGGCTCACATAGCCATATGAATTTTATCCCTTCTGCTCTTCTACAAAGGGACCAGTGATAGTGGCAGAAGAGACCTGAAGAGTATCAGACATGACTACATGGCTCTGGGTGATTGTCAGTGGCATCAGAGCCCAGGTGGTGTGGGGAGACTGAAGGGCTTGAGGATAGCTGAGCAGGTCCTGCAGAGCAACTCTGGATTGCACAACTGCTGTTGGCAACAGGGTTTTGGATTCTACGGCAAACCCCAAGCACAAATACAGGCTGGGTGGAGAATGGATTGAGAGTAGCTCTGGGGAGAAGGACTTGGGGGTGTTGGTGGGTGAGAAGCTCAATGTGCCCCAGCCATGGGCACTGACCCCCAGAAACCTCCCCTGTGCTGGGCTGAGCCACCAGCGTGGGCAGCAGGGGAGGGGGGATTCTGCCCCTCTGCCCCCTCAGGTGAGACCCCACCTGCAGAGCTGCCTTCAGCTGTGGGGCACAACACAAGAAGGTCACGGAGCTGCTGGAGCGAGTCCAGGGGGTATCACAGACATGTTTCAAAACTTGGAACATCTATGATGTGGAGATGGGCAGAGAGGTTGGGGTTCTTCAGTCTGGAGAAGAGAAGGCTCTGGGGTGACCTTAGAAGCCCCTTCCCTTCCAAAGCCTGAAGGGGCTTCAAGAGGGCTTGAGTGGGACTTGGGACAAGGGTTAGGAATGGCTTCCCACTGCCAGAGGGCAGGGTTATGTGGGGTATTAGGAGCAAATTCTTCCCTGTGAGGGTGGTGAGGCCTTGGCACAGGTTGCCCAGAGAAACTGTGGCTACCCTATCCCTGCAAGTGTTCAGGCCAGATTGGATGGGGCTTGAAACAACCTGTGGAAGGTGTGCACATGGCAGGGGGTGGAATGAAGTGGGCTTTAAGGTCTCTTCCAACCCAACCCATTCTGTGATTCTGGGACCATGGAATTGTCTTTCAGGATTCACAGCTGCTTCAGAGAGACAGGATCCACCTGACTAAATGTCCAGCATAGAGCTGGATAACCATGTCATATGATGGGTGAACAACTGGCTCATGAGTCAGGCACAAAGGGTTGTAGTGACTGGGGTGGCATCAGGCTGATACTGGTCGCTAGTGGGGTTCCATAGGGCCCCAACCTCAGCTCAGTTCTCTTCAGCATCTTCATCAATGGCATGGGCTGCAGGACTCAAAGGAATACTAAGAAAGTTTGCCAATGACTCTAAATTGGGAGGAGCTGTCAAATCCCACAAGGGCAGTGAGGCCATCCAGAGAAACATTGACAAATCAGAGAGATGAGAGATCACCAACCATGGAAAGTTTAACAAGGGCAAGTGCCAGATACTGCACCTGGAATGGGGCAGCCGAGATTGTATGGATGGACTGGGGAACGAGAGGCTGGAGAGGGGTTACAAAAAGGGACCTTGGGGTCCTGGTCAATGGCAAGTTGGATCTGAGTCAGCAGTGCCCTGGAGCCAGGAAGGCCAACTATGCCCTGGGGGGTATCAGGCCAGCTGGGCAAGGGAGGGGATTGTGGCTCTGTGCTCTGCACTGACACAGCCTCTCCTTGAGTTCCGGGGGCAGTTTTGGGCACCACAGTGTAAAAAAGACATTAAACAAGTAGAGAGTGTCCAAAGAAGGGCCACAAGGATGGGGAAGGGTCTAGAGGAGAAGCCTTATGAGGAGCTGCTGAGGGCACTTGGTTTGTTCAGGCTGGAGAAGGGGAGTCTGAGGGGAGACTTCAGTGCAGGCTTCAGCCTCCTCATGAGGGGAAGCTGAGGTGCAGGTACCAATCTCTGCACTCTAGTGACCAGTGACAGAGCTTGAGGAAACTGCATGAAGCTGAGTCAGGGGAGGTTTAGGCTGGCTATCAGGAGAACGTTTTTCCCCAGGAGGTGGTCAGGCACTGGACAGGCTTCCTGGGGAAGTGTTCAAAACACAAAGGCTGCCAGAGCTCAAGGAGCATTTGGACAACACTCTGAGGCACAGTGTGGGGTTGTTGGAGTGTCCTGGGCAAGGCCAGGAGTTGGGCGTGATGATCCTGACAGGTCTAACTCAGCATATTCTATGAATCTATGATAGTTATTCTGGTATTCTTTCACAGAAGCGAAAGCAACAATCTTACACGGTCTGTACATTTTAACTATCTGATATACCTTTCGAATAATTTTGTGTTCTAAAAAATATAAAGGTGTAGAAGACTTTGAGGTGCCCCATGCAGTCTGTATAGCTGATTATATGATATATGATTTTGGGACAGGGAGAAGTCTATAATTCCTTATCCTCTGAGGTAGAGAAGAGTGGAAGCTCATTTCTGAACAGTTCACATTTCTGTAGTTTGTATGGTTTCAGATTCTTCGTAGCTTTGTAATGCAAGAGCAGCTGAATCAAAGTGGGCCCTTGGGCTTGTATTTTACAAAATGTCTTCAAGTGTTTAAAAAAAATCTCCCAAAGCAGCAGTATTGGGAATAAGGACAAATAATTGAAGCTAAGATTGTAAGGTGTACTGATCTGCTTCAGTTTGTCTCTTGGGAAGGCTTGCACACTTCAAACATAGTGTTTTGTCCCAATGGTAATAAAAACTAAATCTTTGGGACTGCTTGTTAATTGAAGATGTTCAGTATAGAACGTTCTTATATGGCAGAAATCACATCATACACCCTTTTTCAAAGAAACTTACGTGTGTAACCTGGTCCTGTGTTTCAGTTCTTTGATAGTTGTTGGGATGTTCTCATACCCAAATACTTTTTTTTTTCCCCCTTAGGTGAGTGGAATCAAGAGTCTCTATGAGTCTGAACTGGCTGATGCTCGAAGAGTTCTGGATGAAACTGCCAAAGAGAGGGCTAGATTACAAATTGAAATAGGAAAACTGAGAGCAGAACTTGAGGAGTTCAATAAAAGGTGAGGAGAATATTCAATTTTTTTCTTCCAATGAGAATGGGCAATATTTGCTGAGGAAATGATACTAATGATGCTTTTAAAGTGCCATTTGGAAGCAGATCAGTGAGAAGATACGGGCTTCTCAGAGGGAAGATCCTTCAGCTTGTTGCTATAGCTGGTCAGAGCACATAATTCCAACAGTATATATACAAATGTATTTGTAGATGTAAGATGAATATCATGTGATTTGAGGCTCCAACAAATGGCTGTGCCTGCTTTGTCCTGTCCTACCTACCCTTACATGAACACGCATGTGTGCAGTTGCTTAGTAAACTGGTTTGTGAAAGTGATCTAGATTAAAATTGATCCATCCAAGGAGGGCTAATTCATCATTTTTATTGTCTGGTTCACTGTATGACTGATGGGAGAAATGGAAGAAAAGAGAAGGGGTGGTCCTGAGCAGTTTGGGAACATGGAAGTAGTGTTGCCTTGAAAAGACATGAAGCTACAACATAAATGTGCTGGGAAAAGACCTTCTACTGACTAAATTTTTTTAAACTGCTGTTCAGCTTGCATCACAGAGAATTGGCATAATGAACTAGGTCCTGAAGCCAAGTAGAATCCATTATTTCAACTCCCATGGGAATTTTTATAATCAAATACTGTTTAGCAGTAGAAACTTCATTTTAAAATTAACATATGTGGTGGCAAAATCAATTTTTGCTTCTAACTGAATTTTGATACCTATTTTAATAGAAAAGGTTTGGGAATGTGCTAGTTTGGAAGCAAACCAGCAGAGGAGTTAACCCCCACACAAATATGTTGCGAGAGATTCCAAGTCAGAGCTACGATTTAATAGGAAAAATTAAAATAAAGGCAAGAATACAGAAATTACTTAAATGGACAAAGTCAGAATACAACGTGCCACCCTGTTGGTCAGGGTTGTGGCAGCAGTCCAGTTAAATGGTGGCTACAGTCCCGTTGGAGTGATGGGCGTGGTCTTGTTGAAGTGGTGGTCCTTAGAAAGGTCTAGTTCGTCTCTGGAGGTCCTGTGGTGGTGGTTCCCAAGCTCTTCTCTGGGAATCCAGTGGAAGTAGTGCCCCAGTGTTCCAAGCCTCGGCTTATATGTGGGTAGGAATGTTCAACTGTTCCCCTCTGGGCGCGTATCTCGAAATGGGATGATGTAATTTTATGAGTCATTCCTGGAGACCTTGTTGGCCCATTAGTGGAGATAGCACGCCCCCCATGGTGTTATCAGGGCTGAGTCAGGCTGAAGATAAAGAACGCTGCCCCATCTGTTTTTAACAGCTTATGAAGATGGTCACAGAATACATACTTTTTGGTTACACCGTCCATGTAACCCAAGACAGGGACTTACAGGTTTTTCCTGAGCGGGTCGCTATGTACATCACCTGTTTATGAATGTTGTCTGCCATAAAACAGCATCTCTCTTCATTTGCAACTAAGTGGTTATAAAGGGGCTTGAGTGTTTCCCTCCCTTGCCTTTTTTTTTTTCCTGACTAGCTTATCTGATTTTTCATAAAGTATTTGATGTTTTCTCCATAAATGTCACTGTATCACTGGATACTCATTTTCTATGCTGGGCCCTCTTTTTAAATGCAGCCATTGGAGATATTACTGGACTTTGCCCTAAAACAACTGCACAAATACGAAATAGCAATAGTGTAAGCATCTGTATTTGAGTGAGTCGGTGTAAAGCCTATTGAAGCACAGCCAGTACTATAGGCCTACATGTGGTCTGACAACCTGTGTGCTGGTATTTACGGACTCTGTTAGCTCAGCTTTTGTTAACCACGAAAAACCCCTCTGGTAACTAGGTCAGCTGTAAAACCCCTGAAGTTCAGTGAGGTGCATCCCACCCAGCCCAGCTGGGATGTTCCTGTTGGGACTGTTTTTCCTCTTCAAAGCCTCAGGCCAGCAGTCTTGGCATTTATTTTGGATAGTATATTTTGCATGGTAGTTTGCATTACATGGCCTTTAAGGTTGTCTCTCATCTCATGATAGCATGTACTTGTTTGTTTTAAAATCCAAACAAGACTCCAGAAGAGAGACCCAGTAGTAACTGGGAATTTGGTTCACCTCTCCTGTTCTGATAGCAAGATGATATTTCTCTGTTTTGATTAAGGTATCTTCACTTGGCAGGTAATGAGACTCCAGCTGATTCCTGTTCTTTAGACTTTTGATAGCACCAAGAGATTTTGTAAATACCTGGTTGTAGAAAGTTGTGCATGTAAAGTGATGGAGATGGTGTTTTCCCTTGGATTGCCTTCCTCATCCTTTGTTTGGACAGCCAATTTTCCCCTTACCAGTCACTTCAGTGACCAATTCTACCAAATTCAACCAAACTAATTTCAACTTTTTTGAAAGTTTGTCTTCTGAGATAGATGAGGAAAACATACCTGGTTTTCGGGGTTTCTCTGTTTTCACAGTTCATAGCAGTAGAGTTGAATTCTTCTTCATGGCTTTAGAGTTTCTTCTACCAAATTCTTTCCAGTCCGTTGAGGTGCTTGTATTGTATTTGGAGTGTTCTTGGAGTGTCTAGCTTGTAAGGTGGCCAGATTTTAGATATGACTCTTGCAAAAGCAACTTTTAAAAGTCTTTATGTCTGATTTGCAGTCTTCACTTGACATCTAGCTCATTACTGAAGCTTTCCTATCTATGGTGACGGTCACATAGTGCTTCTCTCAGACCAGTCTAGCTTTGAGAACTGTGTATAGTGGAAGTGTAGGTTATTATAAAATATTTTATCTTCACTACTATTACCTCTATCTCCCTTTCAAGCTCATGACAGGAGAGATTTAAGGATGCCAGCACAGTCTGGCCAGGGCTGGCACCGTCTGGTCAAATATTACCATTCCATTGTTTGTTCGGAATAGGTCAGATTGCTGGGACAGGAGATAATAGACTTCCCTTGAGCCATAGGATCCAAACACAGTCAACCCCTTTCTTTTTTTTCTCCCAACACCTGGGTTTGTGAGCATGGAAAGCCCTGAAGGCACTCAAGATTCTCCAGGGAGGCCACAGGGTGTGATTGGAGGTGGTGACATCAGGCCTGGTTTGTGTCCTAAGGAGCCTGAGGCTTACCCTACTTCTAGTTTCTTCCTGGGGCTGTCTACTTGCATGGTTTCAGCTTGGAAGCAGCAGACCAACCTGCAGCAAGAGCCTTGGATGGGACACAAGGATTTGGGACAGGGCCTGTAGTCTAGGAAAGAACAAAGCTTTTCTGTCAGTGTACTGGACTTCAGAGCACACACTTCTGCTTATGTCTTTCTATATCTTGTTCAGATACTGACAGATAACAGTACCTCAGGGTTCTAGGTGAGTGCAAATTCAGCTCCCAGGGTTTGGATTCTGGGGCACGTATTTTGTTTAGTTCAGATATTTTTTTCTTACTGTGTTACTGATGTTGTGACATTTTTCTGGGAGATTTTTAGTGGTTGGGGTAATTGGACATAATTTTGCCTAGTAAGTCAATAAGAAGCATCCCAAGGCATTTTCTAGAGTAACTTGGATTGGACCAAAGGTCTGTCTAGCCTGGTAGTCAATCTCTGTTAAAAGCCATTCCTTAGAGAAGAGAAGAATGTAAAATGCATAGCAACAGTTCTCTACAATACTCTTCTAGTCTCAGCAATTCCCTTCAGCTAAGGGACTTTCTGATGTCCAGTTGGATTCTGTGTAATAGCCATCAAGGATTTGCAATTCATAGTGTGACCAGTATCCAGAGACCAGCTGTTTCTGTCTTAGACATAGCAAGGGGTTTCTGCGCTTACCTACATATTGTATGAACATGTTGTTCAATCTGCCTGCCCAGTTTCATTTTGTTTATCCCTTTGGTTTTGTTTTCTCCTTCATATCTCGGAAGATTTTTTTCTCTTCAATGATCTCTTTTTTCAAGTGGAAACATCTTAACTGCTTAGTTGCTTCTACTCATGAAGCCACTCTGTGCTTTTGATCAATATTTTATCCTCTCTGTTGGTTTTCCTGTTACAGTGTATCTTCTTGGGAAGGAAGGCTGCAGAATTGAAATTTCAACCGGTATTCAAGATGCTATTGTACCATAACAGTGTTCAATGTCTTGTTCTGTATTTTATTTATAAGTAATTTCTTAAACACAGTTACATTTTGAGTGTGTCTGAGCTGCTGATGTGTGAAAAAGGATAAGCTCCATATAGTATTTTACATCAGACTCAGAAATATTTCCCAAGACCCCAGTAAGTGGCAGGAGTGCTACAGAACTGAGAAGAGTTTTGTGGTAACTAGATTTGCTGTGGCCTGTTTGGGCAGAGGTGAAAAGTAAGGCCCTCCCAGAGCCCTTCTATGCAGGGTTGCCAGCTTGTTGCCTTCCTTTACAAAAGCTAAATTGACTCTGAATTTTCAAATTCTTTTATATTTATGCATATGCCCACTACTTTTCTTCATTGATACCTTTGTCTAATATTACCTGTAGAGTTATCACAGAGGATGTTGTGGGGGGACTTCATCAAAAGCCTTATAGAAGTCCAGACAGACAGTATTCGTAGCCCTTCTACGATGAAGTGACTCCATCAGTGGATGATGAAAGGCTGCTAGATTGGTCAAGCAGAACTTGGAGAAGCTGTACTGGATGTCTTGAATCACTCCCCTGTGCTCTGTGTGCCTTAGCAGAGTTTTTAGGAGGATCTGCTCCAAGATGTTACCAGATACAGAGGTGTGGCTGACAGGTCAATAATTCCTAGAGTCCTCCTTCCCACCCTTTTGTAAAATGGGTGCAATGTTTCCCTTTTTTCTGTTATGTGGGCCTTCATCTGACTGCTGTGACTTTTCAAATGTCATAGAGAGTGGCTTGGCAGCAACATCAGCCAATTCCTTTTGACTCTGGGTTGCATCTTGTCAGGGCCCATAGACTGGGGTATACTCAGGTTTCTCAGGTGGTCAAAAACCTGACCTTCTCTTATAGTGTGAGCAGTTTTGCCTTCCCAGTTCTTGTTTTGTGGTCCATCTGCTTGAGAGGTTGCCTTTGAAGGCTGAGGCAAAATAGTTGTTGAGAACATCAACTTTCGTCTTATCTGTTATTACCACTTTGCCAGTCTTGTTCAATGAAGAAGTACACTTGCTTTGACCTTCCTTTTCTGACTGACATACCTGTGGAAGCTCGTCTCGTTATTCTTGGTGTCCCTTGCCAAGTTCAAGTTCAGCTGTGCCTTGGCCTTACTGACCTTATCCCTATGCAACCAGGCAATGTCTTCATACTGTTGCCAGGATACCAGTCCTTACTAATACTGCCTCTGCATTATCTTTTTGCCTTTTAGTTTGACTTGCTGGTCACAGCTCATCCATGCTGGTCTCTTGCCCTCCAGTCCTGAGGATCAAGAGCTCTTGCGCTCTAGAAAATTTCCTGAAAGATCTTCTCCTTTGTCCCTGAGGGCAGTGTCCCAGGGGGTGCTATTGACTAACTCCTTGAACAGTAGGCAGTTTGCTTTCCTAAAATTCATTCTTCATTACTCTTCACTTGACCCGTGTCTCTCATGACTGCAAACTCCTGGACTGCATGATCACTGCAGCCCAGGCTGCCTCCTGTGCTGACATCACCAATTGGCTCACTTGTATTGGTGACCATCAGGTCCAGTATCTCATCCCATATGGTACAGCCATTTATTACCTGGTTTGACAAGCTATCCTCAGTGCTCTCCAACAGCCTCCTGGATTGCCTACAGCTTGTCCTGCTGCTTTTCCAGCAGATGCTGGAATGGTTGAAGTCCCACAGCAGGATAAGTCTACGAGTGCAATGCGTCCTGTAGCTGGAGCAAAAAGGCGCCACTTGATCAGTCAGCCAGGAGCAGACACCAACCACGAGGGTTCCCATTGTTGCCTCGGTCTCTGCTGATTCTTATTTACAGGTTTTCAAAATGCTCGTGGCTATTCTTCAGAGACAGCCCTTCACATTCAATCCACTTCTTGAAGAGGGCAACCCCTCCTTTCCTCACTTATCCCTTCTAGACAGCCTGTAGCTTGTAGGAGTTGAACTCCTCGAGACTCATCCCACCAAGTTTCAGTGGCAACTAGGTTGCAGCTTTCCAGCAGCACAGTGGCTTCCAGCCTCCTCCTGTTTGTTGCCCACCCTGCATGCTTTGGGGTAGAGATGCAGCTGGGCTGTTGGCTGTGTTATCTTCTTAGATGAATGCCCCTTAATTTCTTGGAGGTATTTCACATGTGTTTCCCTGTTGGCACCTATTATCTCAGGAGCCACTGGCTCATCATCTCCATAAGACTTCAGCGTACCCAGTGGAAACTGAACATGAGACTGGGGAGTGAAGAGGGCAAGGGACAGGAAGCCCTTCCTTCTAATGAGAAAGAACAGCCAACCAAAACGTGTGGTGCAGTTGATGCACTGGAAGGAAGGGACGCCATCTAGACAGATCGGGACAGGCTGGAGAAGTGGGCCTGTGTGAACTGTATGAAGTTCAACAAGGCCAAGTGTAAGGTCCTGCATATGTGTTGGGTCATTCCCATCACAGAAACAGCCTGAGTGGAGAACAGAGCGAGAGCAGCCCTGAAGAGAACTAAATACTGATGGATGAAAAACTGGATTTGAGCTAACAATGTGCACTTGCAGCCCTGAAAGCTGATCACACCTTGTGCTGCATCAAAAGTAGTGTGGCCAGCAGGTCAAGGAAGGTGATTTTTCCCCCTCAAGCCCACCTGGAGTACTGTGTTCTGTTCTGGGGACCCAACATGAGAAGAATGTAGACTTGCTGGAGCGAGTCCAAAGGATGCCACATGTTCTGAGGGCTGAAGCCACTCTGCTCTGGAGCCAGGCTGGGAGAGCTGGGGGTGTTCACCTGGAGAAGAGAAGACTACAGGGAGACCTCAGAGCCCCTGCCAGGGCCTAAAGGGGCTCCAAGAGAGGGAGAGGGACATTATACAAGGCAGATAGGGGTAGGACAAGGGTGAATGGCTTCATGCTGACATAGGACAGCATTAGATGGAGTATTGGAAACAAATTCTTCCCTGTGAGGGTGGTGAGGCACTGAACCATAGAATCATGGAATATTCTGAGCTGAAATTGACCCACAGAGACCATCAAGTCAACACCTGGCCCTGCACAGACACCCCAAAATCCCACCCCGTGCCTCAGTGTGTTGTCCAAACTCTCCTTGAGTTCTGGCAGCCTTGGGGCCATGACCATTCCCTGGGGAGCCTGGGCAGTGCCTGACCACCCTCTGGGGGAGGAACATAATATCCAACCACTGGAACACATTGCCCTGAGAGAAGCTGTGGCTGCCCCATCTGTGTGGAAGTGTTCAAGGCCAGGCTGGATGGGGCTTGGAACCAGCCTGGTCTAATGGAAAGTGTCCTGGACCATGACGGGGCGGAAACAAGATGACATTTAACCAACTCATTCTGTGATTCTGTGTATTTTACAACATGTACAATACATACATGTACGTACTATTTGTACCTTGAACACAACTCATGAATGTAAATTTTTTTTCTTTTGAACCGAGTTCATAAAGCAGTTGGGTAGTTTCACTTAATAAAAAGTTAAATGTATTTAGGATGTTCAAACACTGTTTATATAATGTAAAGAACAGCTTAACTTTTAGTTTAAAGATGTATCCGGAGTACGGACATATTTTTAAATCTAGAATTAAAATATTGTTGTAAAAAGAGCCATTCTGATATCATACTGTAGCATGTATGGTTCTATTCTTTACGCTGTGTAACAGCTTCCAGTCTTTGTGTTTTCATCTTTAGCTGTTTGACAAAACTTTTGATTATTGGAGGGAGGGGATAAGTGGAGGACATAGGGACGGGAACATTTACTGGTGAGGTGCACAACACTTCTGTTCTGGTAGAACACCACCGTCCCACAAGACTGTCAGACCAGATGTGGTGAAGTGAATAAGGTCCATTCATTGATAGCAGAGGTAAGTTTGATGGCGTGGTTAAGGAGAGTCTCCTGTCCTGGTGTTCGTGAAGTGTCTGGTCATATCTTTACTAGCGTCGCTTCTCCCCAGGTCAAGCCATGTCTGAAGGTCAGTATTGGTCAGGTGCCATCATTCTGCTCATTTCAGCAGTCTTCTGCTGGAGCTGCATGCTCCCAGCTCTGAGACAGGTGAATGTCGTGCTGTGGCTTCCTCCTGTGGCTTCCCCCTGTGGCCTGCCACCTACCGCACGTGTAGGGACAGGACAACAGAGCGTGGCTTCAGACTGAAAGAGAGTACGTTTAGATTTGATATTGGGAACAAATTCTTTCCTGTGAGAGTGGTGAAGCCCTGGCCCAGAGCAGTTGTGGCTGCCCTGTCCCTGGAAGTGTTCAAGGCCAGGCTGGATGGGGCTTGGAGCATGACGGGGTGGAACGAGATGAGTTTTAAGGTCCCATCCAACCCAAACAATCCTATGATTCTGTGATCACTGAAATATTTCCCTTAAGCAAACTTGGCTCTTTCTGGAAAGAAAGAGGTCTCAAGAGTTACCCTAATGTGTTTTTGAAGCATTGGCACATCTCACCAGATGCATTGACTGCTGTTGGGAACTTTTTAACATCTCAGAGACCCCCAAAGCAGTTGTATCTTTGTGAAGATACAACTTTCATGAAGGCAAATAAACCAGGCTGAAATTATAAGTAAAAATAAAAATGTGAATGAAAGTGGCTTGCAGTATTGTCAGTGTCCTTGAGGGAGCTGAAGGTACTTATCACTGTCAAGGATTCTCTATGGTTCTCTGTCAAGCTGTACATTGAACACTTCTATTCATTCCCATCCCTGGAAGCATAGGCTTGCTGCCTGACTTGTGCAGGTGGGAGGAAGCAGGAGGCTGTGTGAGCACACGCTGCTGTTCCTGCTCAGCGTGAGCTGCCATTTGCCCTTTGGGTCCTGCACAGGCGGAAGGCTCCCAGCTCTGATTGGCTGTGGCACAGGAACAGTGGTTTGTTTTACAACACTCCTGTGTAGCACAGTGCTGGTGACCTTCTGATTGCTGCTAAATAACTGTCTTAGGCAGAAGTCATATTTTGTCTATATGTCTCCTGCAGGCTGCTGAGTTTGAAGACACTGCACATATGTTGCAGAACAGAATTCACAGTGACAGATTGGACCGATGATAAGAAAAATTGGTTACAGTTAACTGAAAATAAATTCCAAGATCTGTGCCATGAAATGCAGAGAGAAAACACAAGCTGAATGCATCACAAAATAAGGGTCTTGACTTAGAAAAAGATGCACATCATGGTGAACCATGTAAAGAAATATTGTGTATAGGGCACACCAATGCCTCATAATGGAGGATTTTTGTAAAATAATTCTGGCCAATTCAGGCAAATTAGAAATTCAAGACAGTACAAGTGATAAGTTTGGGAACCAAGCCTCAGGATCTGGACTGGGCAGCAAGATTTGTATAATAAGTCTGAGATGGCTTAAGAGAAAAAAATAAAAAACTCTTCCCTGCATCCCATGTGCTGTGAGACTAGAACAGCTAGCTTAAGCAGCAGCAAGGAAGGATTAGAGCACATAACAAAACAGTTTTTTAATAATGTAGTGATACATGCCTAGAGAAGCTACAGAAACTCAGTATGTTAGATGAAAAGACTGATAAATACTTAGCGGGCAGGAGAAAGATTACCTTGATGATATCTGCAAGTTGGCTTTAACAGCTCAAATAATGATACTTAAAGCACTTGGAGGTGCTTTGCCCACAGTGAATACTGCTGAAGAAATACTGGTTTATTCATGAAAGGTGACCACATTTCCATGGTGGATTATTTTACTGCTTTGTGTGGGAATACATAATGAGGAGTAGCTTGACCACATCAAATATAAAACCCTGGGAATGCTCAGGCCTCTTTGGCCATTGTATGTACTTTGCTTCATGAGCTGTACTACGAAGTAAAAGACTTCAGCTGTGTAGCTGCCAGATGAAAAAATACTGTTTATACCTTGTGTGTATTGTCATCTCTTAGCTGCCAGATTTGCCTTCTTGTTTTTCCTTTGTCTGTCCATGACGTGTTTGACCATGCCATGCATTTACAGAACATGATGCCAGCTGCATGTTTTGAGGGTGTTCCACGTCAATGATCAGCAGCATTTGCAGGTTACTGCAGGAGCCACATAGTGGTGAGCTGGGCTTGATAAAAGGTGGCTGATAACAAAAAAATTGTGGCTGTAACCAGGATATGCTCAGGATAGGTGTGTACCCATGTATAAGTATAACGTCCTTTTGTTTTTCCAGCTACAAGAAGAAAGATGCAGATTTGTCAGTGGCTCAGGGTCGCATCAAGGATCTGGAAGTTCTGTTCCATAGAAGTGAAGCAGAACTCAATACTGTCCTGAACGAGAAACGCAGTCTGGAAGCAGAGGTGGCTGATCTGCGTGCCCAGCTTGCTAAGGTGATATGATAGGGAATGCTCTCTTGCTTCAGCACAAGACAGGCTGTGTAGTGTCAATTCCCTTTTCTCTTTGCAGTTTGGTTGTAGTCTGAACATTAATGATCCACCTTGTTTTCTGCTGAACCTTTGCCTGCCCCTCTTGGATACAAAACTAAATTGTAAGAAATCTATGTAAAACAATCAAAGCAACACAGTGTTTTAGACATTTTGCTTGTCAGAAGCTTTTACTTAAAATTTTCTGATATTTCTATATTAATGGGATATTGAGTTATTAAATGTTGTCCTTTGTAAGGTCCTGCATAATTTTACACCTGTGCTGGAGTACCCAGTGGGACCATGCTAGCAGGAAAAAGAAGGTGCAACATATTGTGCTTGAGGAATTAATAATCCTTGGCTCCTGTATCAGAATGTATTGAACTAATCCTACATTTTAAATAGCTGGTATGCAAATATGAAAGCTTGGTTTAAATATCAACTAACACACACACACACACATACTTGTTCTTTTTTTTTTTTTTTTTTTTTTCCTGGGGCTTTTATTTATTTATTGTGTTTCTTTCTGATGGTGCTGGTGGTGGGGGATGGTTTTCTTTAAATCAGTGGATTAACATTAGATTTGTTGCTGTGAATAACTGGTCCAAAGACATCAGATGAAGATGATAAAAGGTTTATGGATGGAAGATGGGAATCCAGACAGAATTATCTTTAAAATTCTTTATTAGGCTGAAGATGGTCATGCTGTGGCGAAGAAGCAGTTGGAGAAGGAGACGCTTATGCGTGTGGACCTGGAAAATCGGTGCCAGAGCTTGCAAGAGGATCTGGATTTCAGGAAGAATGTATTTGAGGAGGTATTAACAACCTAGCAATCTTGCCACTGTCCAGATTTAATGTAGCTTTTAATCAAACTGACTGTAAGCAACTACTAACTAGTCTAAGTAGGGAAAATTAGTAGTATTCTTCCTATAAATGGGTTGAGTAATAAAACAGTGAAAGTTTTTACACCTTTTTACATGGTAAATCAGTGGTGGAGCCAGTATGAGAGCCGGGTGACTAAGAGTATTGTTCTATGGGAAAATGAACTCATGGAGGCAGCTGACTGCTGTGGGAAAGGGAAAGTCTTGTTCCCTCTCTCTCAACCTGGTTGCATGGCCCTGCTCTTTACTTCCACCAGCTTTGGTTGCTGGACCTGATTATAACCTGTTTTTTTTCCAAGAACAGTATGCAACTGCTTTGCTTATTGCAGAGGTAGTTTTCTGCCTGTTAAGTGAATGGTTCTAGTGAAGACCAACATTTTTGTAATAGTGGGGAAATTGAGTAAGGGAAGTATGACCTCTGTACCCGATGCAAAGTGTTACGTCTGTTTATTCCACCGTTGGTGGTTCTGCAGGCTCATTCAATGAGCGGCTGCTGAGCGGTCACCACGTGCTTCTGCCGTTCATCTCACCGACACGAGGTGTGATGCTTGGCTCACCATGCACCAAACCATTTCAACCAGATTAACTAGAAAGTTACTTAAGGCTTTTTGTTTGAGTTTAATTTTTGACAGCTTAGTGGCTGAGTTGGGTTTTACCGCAGAATCCAAATGAGTGCTCAGACTGGTTTAAGGGATGGGGCGGGGCTGTGTGGCTAAGGACAGGGACTGGAGCAGAGCAAAGAAACCAACCAGGGAGATCACCCTGAGATGTACTGACCCTTGCCTCACTTCCATGCTCCGGAGTGGTTGGATTGGTACAGTGACTGCAGTGACAGACCCTTGTTTGGTTGTAGGACCTTAAAATAACTTTTCTTCTTGGGGAGAATGTGTTGCTACTGACTGAAGGTGAAGCTAAATGAGACAGCAGAAACTAATCCTAAAGCTTGCTGTGCTCAAGGGTGAGTGTTCTTTAGCCATCCCTGAAGCCCTTTGATTCTTATATGTACCAATTCAATACACAAAGTAATAAAGAAATTTATTTCCTTTAGGTTAATTAATTGATTTGGTTCACTGAAGGGTCCAAATCTCCATTAGAATTGAGACATCACAATGGGGAGTGTGGCAAGTGAGGCCTGCTTATTCTAGTGGTGCTGAACTGCTGGATCAGCTCAGCCCTTCACCTGATCCTTTTACATCCCCCCACAACATTCCTTCAGCTTCTGAGCTGTCATTGCCTACAGTTAATGAGAAACTGCTGCTTGCTAGTTTTCTTGGTGTAAAAATTAACCACAGAAGGGAAAGCTTCTTCCATATCACTTCAGAGCACATTGCTGCCAGTAAAAGGACATGTTTCTGGGGATCTATTTTTAGATGTAAAGCATTTCTGCAAAACAGCTAGTAATGTTGCTCTGAATTTGTGTTAGCCTGCTATGACCCCAGTCTAGCAAAACTGAGCTTTGCTTCACTTGCTATTGTTCCTCATGACCCTGCTGCTAGCTTCAGGCCTCCTCCCAGTACTCAGAGCCACTGCTTATTTGTTTGTCCTGCCCTGAAGAAAGAAGCTGTTTTTCTCACACCACGTACTCATACCTGGCCAGGTCTCTGCATGAATAAGTGCATGAGTAAGCCTTACCTTACTAGTTTGGAACCAGTGTTCTTAGGCACAGAAAACTCATACATCTCTAAAAATGAAAATTTCTTGGTACAAACTCTGACCATAAAAAATTATGTCTTCAGGATTGCTTGGGTTACTGCTTTATTAATGCTCTAATCAAAACCTGATGAGAAAGGGTCATCAAGTATATAGGAAGTAGATGAGATCAGCATGTGTTTAAGAGTGAGATTTGAAGATGCAGGTTTTTTCTGTAATGACTTTTTTTTTAATACATATATTGTTCACAAAAGGTGTTAATTTTCATCTGATTCCTTGTCGACCACTTTTGTAATGTCAGGATGTATATTGAGAACGATAGGGTTTGTAGTGCACCGTATGGAATCACTTTGCTATGTAAAAATTGATGTTTTTTTCACCTCCCTTCCCGCCATTTGACTTTTGTACCATAAAACAGCTCCTTACTTAAGACAGTATATGGCTATTTTTGAAGCTGATTTTAAGTCAGATCGCTTTTAAGAATTACATCCTGACAAATGAGAAGGGTAACTAGAATCTGTTAGTGCATTCAGCAATTCCCAGGCTTAAATACCTGTAGAACTGTAGCTCCTCTTACTAAATAGTTAATAGTGCAATAGCTAATTGTTGTCTGAATGTAATTGCTTATACTGTTTACCTTAGTGTGGGAATTTGTCCCTCTTTTTGTGTGCGTGTGTAGGAAATAAGGGAAACAAGAAAACGACATGAACATCGTTTGATCGAGGTAGACACAAGCCGCCAACAGGAATATGAATCCAAAATGACTCAGGCTCTGGAGGATCTGCGAAATCAACACGATGAACAAGTCAAACTGTATAAGATGGAGCTGGAGCAGACCTATCAGGCTAAGGTAACAACTGCTGTCCACAGCACTGCAGATGGAAGCCCAGTCTGCAGATAAAACCACTTCCATCAGCTCTACTGCTCTTAAGGAGATCAGTAACTATAATGTGAGGGAGTTTTGTCCCGGTGTTCAAATGCCTCTCCTGGGACTTGTGTGCAGATGCATTTCCAGGGAGGTTATAGGCAGAGGTAATAGCAAGCAATAGCTTGAGCCGAGAAAGGTCATTCAGTGAGAAAACGTGGAGCTGTTGTTGGTCTCTGCAGAAGACCCAGTGGGAATAGTGGGTGTCACGCAGTAGCTGATTAGACAATGTCTTCTCCTCTAAGGGCTCTTATGTCAGTAGATCCAGTTTTTCCTCACAAATGGAAGTGGTAGGGAACACTTGCAATCTATGCAATACATTGTGCATAAGAAGCTGGAGGGGGGGATTGGAGAGCTTGGGATTGGATGTGTTTCAGTATGGGCTTTTGCCTGGATGCAGTGAGCTTACAAATAATACAGACACACTGGAAGAGGCTTCTTCGTCTAAGGGTGCATTGTCACTTTGCTCTTACTGTGGTCTTTGCAATGTTCTTACTCACGCCAATACACTTTTAAATATGTCTAAGCCTGGCCACATTTCAATGATCTAAGTTAGTTCTGGACTGGAAAATTACTAGCTGCAGTTGTGATCTCTTTGGTGACAGGGAAACTTCAGGCAAGGTATCAGACCTTTCTTGATCAGCTTTGGTCGTGAAAACCATGGTATGTAAGTTGAAAATCACAGAATCGTGGAGTGGTTGGGGCTGGAAGGGGCCTTTAAAGGCCATCTAGTCCAGCCCCCTGCCGTGAACAGGGACATCCTAAACTAGACCAGGCTGCTCAGAGCCCCATCCTGGCAATTCTGGCTGTTGAAAATACTTGTCAATAGTTACAGCTGCTTCTTGTTCTCTTGTGCTGGTAGAATGATGGTACTGCTAACACTGTTCTCCCCCACCCTGCACTGAGACTCCCTTTGAATTCTTCAGGTTGATGATTTGGTTTGAGAAACACTGATGTACACATATTCAACTACTACTTATAGCAGCAACACTATAGATAATAGATGCTAAAACTCCAAAGTTAAGTACTGTTGGCAGTGTTGGAATTATTCATGGAACTCCAGAACATGTAATACTGTATACAATGAGCTATTTGCATTGACTTGTCACAGTCTGAAGGAGATCCAGGATAGAAGATGCTTAGTAGAGGAAAAAAAAAAAATAAAAAGGCTGCAATATACAGACTTAGAGAATGAAAAAGTGACAAGCTTTGAGCACGGGAATGAACAAATCAAGCTGCTTTTTTCCTGCATAAAAGATGGTTGTTATGGATGAAGCTGGAATGTGAAGGGAAAGGGGTTTAGCTGTGAACTTCATTCTGTGGTTTCTGAACAAAGATGTGTCCCTGTTAGAGAGCCAAAGCTGGGAAGGAATATGATGTCAAAACAAATCATTAGGTTTAGCTACTGGGCAGCTCCAGGATGAGACAGTCTTGGGTAAAAGCTCACTTCTTGCACAGGACAGGTGTGGAGTTGCTGGAGAAAGTCCAGAGGAGGCCACAAAAGTGATCAAGGACTGGAGCACCTCTGCTGTGGAAAGAGCTGAGAGAGCTGGGGTGCTCAGCCTGGACAGGAGAACTCTCCAGGGAGAACTTATCATGACTTTTGAATACTTAGAGGGCTTATGAGAAAGATCATCATGATCTGTGATAATAAGAAATAGACATTCTAAATATTTGGCACTATGCCAGCATGACTATAACATAGTGAATGGTTGTCAGACTTCAAATATTTTTTAATTTTAAACTTTACAAGAAGTAATGGAGTGTGTAATTGAAGTTTCTTCAAAATCCATAGCCTGAAGAAGGCTCTGTGCATGCTGCTCAGAACCTAGTGAACAGTAGAGCAAATGAAGATTGATTTTATAAAGGTTTGTGCTGTGTGGCTGAAGAACATCATCTGCCTGTAACAGTTCTTAGAATTGGATCCGTTTAGTTTTAGGGTGGATTCCATGGTGTGGCAGTGATGCCTTTTCCGGTGGTAAAAAATGGAGGCAGACCCAGCAGTAGCAGGGAAAAGGGTAATTACCTTGGTTTTACTAGGGTCCTTGGAGCAAAGCCCGTTACAGATGGAAATACAGCAACAAGCACCCGGGTCCCCCCATGCATCCAAGCGCAGCGGGCCCAGAGCACGGTTCCACACAGGTGCAGGAACAGGCTAAGCCCTGAACACTCCCAGTATACAGTTTTTATGGACTTCACAAATTATCCTATCAATCTAAAATCCCCAATAAGAAATGTGATAGATTGAGCAACAATCCCCCTACCCCCGTCAGCCCCCCTCAATGAAATTCCAGTCTAGTTTACAAAAAACATGTTCCAGAGAAAGAGGCTCCTCAAGGTTGGAGCCTACAGCTCTGAGATAGTGTAGAGCTGTTGATGTCTCACTGGGTGTGTTTCATCTTCTTGCTTGGTAGGAGCCCCAAACTAAGCTACATGTCAGACTACAAGAATTATAGGTACGTGGGACTAGGGTACAAGGGATATGTGTGAAGGGTATCAGGAAGGGGAAAGGGGTTTAAAATGTAAAAAGGTATAAAAGAAAAAGACCTAAAAAACCATCAGGCGTCAGCGGAATTGTTGAAGTCCAGCTGCAAGACATGCAAAGGATGCTTTTTCTAGCTCTCTGCTTTCATGAAACTTCGTGTAACAGCTCTGAGCTCTGTTTATGCTCTCTCTGTTTTGTTTAAACTTAACCACTAGAAATGAAGCTAATTCACTAGGTGAATTTAACAAAAATTATAAACAAATTGTATTTTGGCAACTATTAGAGAAAGGGAATAAAACCAAACCTATTGTTTCGCTGCTGGGACAGGATGCATCTGGAGTGGGTAGTTTTATTCCTTCTTGTAAAGGAACAGTAATACAGAGCAGGCTGACAAAGACAATTCAGAGTGTGAAATAGGTCACGTGTGAGAAAATTTTAAATAAAATTTCACCTGGAAAAGAGATGGATTGAGAGAAGTGGAAGATACAGTGGATGTCTGTAAAAGGATAATTACTATGGGGGAAGATGAATGAGGAATGATTGTTTATTATTTTTTCAGTAGGAGCAGAGACAGTGAATGTCCAGTGGCAGGTTGGGAAGAAACAAAAAGGGTTGTTCTTCTTCAATATAGAGCTGAACTCTTTGCTCCAAAAATTCAAGAAGCAGAGACAAATTCCTGCCTGAAAAATCCACTGAGAGATAGTAAGCAGCAAAATATTGTCTCTGACTTTGGAAGTCCCTGAGTTGCAAATGGCCAGCAGAGACATAAATACACATGGAATATTTTATTGAGTTGGTCTCTGGGCACCCAGGAAACTGTTGGACCAGGACATGAATTAGGTAGGCAGCCTTTGCTGTCACCCAGTGTGATTTGCCTTAAAACAAACAAGCAGAGCATGTGGTTAGTCTTTTGGAAACTAAGATTGCTTGTGTAATGGAAGGGCTAATAGAGTATTTTTTTAACAGCATAAGCAAATCCTATAGGAATAGATCTGAAATAGATTTTCTTAGTCCTTAGGGCATTCCTTAAAGTTATGTAGCTCTTATCCTAAACTTACCAGACCATTTAAAATTCTTTAATAGTTGGTATTCTTTTACCAAAAGGATATTGCAGGATTTCTAACTCAGTACAAGTGAGCTGTATAAAACTTTCTTTCCAGCTGGAGAATGCCAAATTGTCCTCTGACCAAAATGACAAAGCTGCTGGTGCAGCTCGAGAGGAGCTGAAGGAGGCTCGCATGAGGATAGAAGCTCTCAGCTACCAGCTTTCTGGTCTTCAGAAACAGGTAAAGGAATATTTTCTGAATTTTACATAGAGAAATCTTTGTTATGTTCATTTGGGAGGGAGAGGGGTTTTAACTTTTTGAGTGGACTTGCATGGATGCCAAGTGGGCTTTCTCTTGTGCTGTGTGCCTTAGGCCAGCGCAGCAGAAGATCGCATTCGGGAGCTGGAGGAAATGATGGCTGGTGAGCGGGAGAAGTTTAGGAAGATGCTGGATGCAAAGGAGAGGGAAATGACAGACATGAGGGACCAGATGCAGCTTCAGCTTACGGAGTACCAAGAACTGCTTGATGTTAAATTAGCACTGGACATGGAGATCAGTGCTTACCGAAAACTCCTGGAAGGAGAGGAGGAAAGGTACGTACAGATTCCACTTTCTTTTCTAGGAACTTGCAAGTGTTACTTTAATTTCTTGCACTTACGTTTTTTACCACTTGAGCAGGAATGCCCAGATTTCCTTTCACTGAAGTTATATTGGCTTCACACCACAATGTGTTACATGGAACACTTGTTCTCATCTGAACACTGTCTTTATTTTGGGATTTTTTAATGGTCTCAGAGTACAATGGAATATGTCATTCTGTGCTTAGTCTTCATATCATCTTTTTACTTAAGTGCTTATACTTCTGTGGTTTTAAATCACATGGCCTGAGAATAGTGTGTTTAGTAGTAGCTGTACTGGAGGGAGGGGTTAGGTGCTCTCTGTTGCTTTCAGTAGCACTTCTTTCCGTGTCACACGGTCATACTGCCAGCACATTCCTCAGGGATGGATAGCCCTCTCCTCCTTATGTATGCAGTCCTCTTGGCACACAGAGTGAGGCTGCTGTCAGCCTCGGAGCACATTACAGTCTGGTTACTTGAGGATGTTGTAGCTTTGTCTGTAGTTCTCTGGGTGAGTTAATTAAAATGCTTTCTTGGTTGTGTTAAGGTTGAAGCTCTCTCCAAGTCCCTCCTCCCGTGTTACAGTCTCTCGGGCTACCTCCAGCAGCAGCAGCAGCAGCACTTCACTTGTTCGCTCTTCCCGAGGCAAGAGAAAACGCATTGAAGCAGAGGAGCTTTCTGGCAGTGGAACAAGTGGGATCGGCACTGGCAGTATCAGTGGCAGCAGCAGTAGCAGTAGCTTTCAAATGTCCCAGCAAGCTTCAGCTACAGGAAGTATCAGCATAGAAGAGATAGACCTGGAGGGCAAATACGTTCAGCTTAAGAACAACTCGGAGAAGGTGAGCATCAGCAGAACTCACAGAAAACAAGGAGGAGCTAAATTGAAATGTTACACGGCCCTTTGCAGCATGAGGAGGTGTGGCCATGTGGAGAGCAGGAGCAGCATCTCAAGGTGCAGCATCCTGCAGGAATTCATGGGGGCTTTGAAAAGTTGAACATAATAGTGGGCTAACATGAGTGTAATGTTTGCTGCAGGAAGAGAACACAGTTTGTGTCCCAAATGTGTAAATGTGTGCTGGGACATTGCTCACAGAAACAGCCTGCTGTTTGGCAGCCCTTTGTTGTGTGAACCACGTAAGTTCTAAAATTTTGCTGAACGACCTTATGGGATTTACACTTTAGACTCTTAACTGGATACAGGAAAATGCTTTCAAGGTAGAATGCAAATGTCTAACAACCATATAAATCAATTTATATTCCCATTATTTTAATAACAAAGGCCTAGACTCTGATGCCTGTTTGTTGTGTTTTGTTCACTTTGAATAACTTTCTGACTCTCTCCATCAGGATCAGTCTTTGGGTAACTGGAGACTGAAAAGGCAAATTGGAGATGGAGAAGAAATTGCTTACAAATTTACTCCTAAGTATGTCCTCAGAGCTGGGCAGACTGTTACAGTAAGTTGTATTTACAGCATGTCAACAACATATTCTTTTGTTGATGCTGTAGCAGTTGTAAATCTTGAAGTTTGGTATAGCCTAATTTGGTATATAACTGTTGGTTTCATGGAACTCACTTTAGAAGAGCAGGATTTCAGTTATAAACATGCAGATCAAATGCAGAACTAAAACTGAATTTCAGTATTAGTACTTCAGTATTTAGGACCATTTTTTTTGGGCACAGAGAAAGTTGAAGGAAAAGGTATTTTGGGGAATGAATCAAGGACTATTTGTTTTCAAACACTTTTGCCCAGGTTTGGAACCCCAGTCCTGTTCAACCTCTTAAAGAAATGGGAACAGTTGAGAGCATTCATCCAGACTAGTAGACTGTAGTTAAGACTAGACATTTTTGGCCTTAGCTGTAGCAGAACAGCTGCTTCTCGATAATTTTGCATTTTATTTTCAATCTGCAATAGATGTTCTTTAAGAAGAAACAAATTTATTTCTCTTAATTACTTGAAGCTATTTCTACTTAAGTATAAATTGTTCAGATATATATAAAAGATTAAGTTGATACACTGCATGCTGCTTTTTGCCTTGGCTCCATTCAGTGTAGTCATTGAGACAGTGGTGGGAGAAATTTGTTCAGAAAAGAATTGATGACTGCAGTATTAGATTTTTAAATACCTTACTACAAGTAATAGTGTAGTTAAAAGTAGGGTAAAACCGCTGTTGGAATTCAGGAAAGAAACCTGGCATGTAGAGATAAGTAGGAGCATTAGGGGGACATGTATATGTAAAAGAAAAAATTGCATCAACAGCTAATTACAGATTGTTGTTCTCACTAGATCTGGGGTGCCGATGCGGGCGTATCTCATAGCCCCCCTTCTGTTCTGGTGTGGAAGAATCAAGGCAGCTGGGGCACTGGAGGAAATATCCGCACTTACCTCGTAAACTCTGAAGGAGAGGTAGGCTGTGTCCATGGGCTGGGTTAATTTGAGGGTGGGGTGACATGACACAATGGCAAAATCCTGACTGTAAGATCTCCCCTATTGTCTTCTAATATAAGACAGTTTATAACAGTGTAATAATTAAATATCTGCACATATCTCTGACATTTTGGAGATATTTTTGAAAACTGTGATCATCATAATTATGCCCATAGACCTTTTTTTTCGTATTTTAGAAGAACACCCTGCTAGTAGAGAATTTAAGTACTACTTTCAGAGGAGAGAAAGAAAGGAAGCATTTCTGGCTATTCAAAGTTCCATTATATAGTCCCTATGATGTTCTGAGGTGCAATGTAAATATTAATGTGGGAAGATAACTGTCCTTTCCATGTTGGAAGCATATCATAAGTTCTCATTTCGCAGAGGTTCCTGAGCATTCTGCATTGTCCTATATCTGCCCACAGTAAATTTTTTTTAAACCATCCCTGCGGGTGACCTTTGCAAGGGAGAATTGTGCCTTGGCTATTACTCATAACCATGCCATTATCCCAGCGATCTGATAGCAGTAGGAAAGGGAAACAGACCACAGTTGTATCAGTTTTTGTGCTGCCTTTCTTGTTGGCAGTTTTCTGGAAGAGCTCTGTGGGCAGCATGAGGTAGGAGGAGGCGTAGTTTGCACAAATAGAAAGCTAACACTCTCAGTATTAAAACTGTGTGGTCAAACTAGTATCTGAAAAAATTTCAAAGCCATGTCTGTTTTCAGTGTGGTTACCTTTAGTGTCCCTGCTTAGAAATGTATGTCAAGGGCAACTTTTTCCAGAACTAGAGATTTTCACCTGTAATTTCCATGGTGCAAGTAGGCAGAAGAATTTCTTACTATCTAGAAGTGTTAAAAATAATTTAGTAATAAAGGCAGCTTTCTGGGGTTTTAGAATTCTCTTTAGTGCCTGGTTTGTAACACCATGCTGATAACCAACATATGCAATTGATAGTGAATATTTATTAGAAATTAGGAATAGTCTTAATGTTGTGTAATCATACGGAGAAAGTTTAGTTTCTCATATTACACGGTGTCTCAGACAGCTCCTACCTCTGTCTGCTGTGACCTTGTGTAAAATTGACCATTGATCACCTGTAACATGTCTGCTTCCTCTTAAATCCCAGGGTAATGAAAGAAAATTCCAGTGGCTCAATTACATTGCTATGCCTTTTAGTGCACAGAGATAGGAATGATGTTGTGGTTTAAAAGATATTACCAGTATTTGCTTGCATAGCTGGTGTTAAATCTAGGTCAAGTTGCTTTAAGCTCTCCAAAATTTAATAAGGATATTACATTGATGGTGCAGCAAAAACTTAAGGGATAGATAAAGACTCCTGGCCTTCTCCTTGTCTGTCATTTTGTGTAGGAAGTTGCAGTGAGAAGTGTTACTAAATCAGTAGTTGTGCGAGAGAATGAAGAGGACGAAGACGAAGCAGAATATGGAGAGGAAGACCTTTTCAACCAACAGGTAATCAGATGCAGACCAGATGTTTAACTTATGCCTCATTAGTTGGATCAATCAGGCATAAGATTTAGCGGGGTCCCCTTCAACTTTTGTCAGCTCTGAGCTTCCTGGTCCTTTCTTCCCATGGTCACTTGCAGCATTGCAGCGCTGCTGCAGTGCACAGAGAGAGGACAGTGTGAGTGGTGCTGCCAGGAATTACTGCTGGGATCCATCCTGGTGCAGCTCAGGCAGTGGCTGATGCCAGCTCAGGGTATCTGTGCTGCAGATCACACATTTGCAGCATTATCAGGCAGTGTTCCTCCTGTTCAGCATCTGCTACGCTCTACAACACAGCTGGGGTATTCCTGCTGGAAGCAGAATATTACCAGATAACCACTGAAAACCAGGAATGAGGGGTGCTTCTCTTGCTGCAAGCTTTAACTAATTGGTTTGTTTTCTGATAGAATATACCTTCTACCTCTGAAATAAACTTGTTTTTTTCTTAATAATACCACCTATATGTTTTGATAACCCTTAGTTTAATAATGTGAAATAAGTGACCAACGGTTGACAGACCAAAAAAAAGGAGAAAGATATATAAGTGGTACCAGAAAATGCTTTAAATTTTAAACTCAAGTGATTTATTCCTCTGATCAATGGCCATTAGTAGCTCTTTTCACAAAGAACCTATTCTGTGCAGGTTTGCAGGTGAGTTCTCAAAGCTTTTTTGGTCCCAAAGAGACTGAGCAGTATATTTGTATAAAGCCACTGATTTTTCTTACCCCAAAAAGCAGCTATTTGAGAGATCTCTCTCAAATGGAATCAGTATTTGAAATAAAAGAACTTGCTGGTCTCAAGCTAATGACACCACAATTTTCATTTGTCATCTGAGTCCCTGTTGGAAATACAGAGACTAACCAGTCAGCCTGTCATAGGAAACCACCAGCAGAAGAGCAGTGTGTCAGTCCTGGCAGCGCAGCGGGGCATGTGCTCTGCTTCCTCTAGAGTAGTGATGTTCCCTGAATATCACTAAACTACTGAAAAGTGCTTTTGACAACTGAGATGATAGCCAGAGTCTAGGCTTGCAATCTGAATAGCTGGTAAGAATTTAATTCAACTCTGTCTTATTTTAGGGGGATCCCAGAACAACCTCTAGAGGATGCTCAGTGATGTGAAAAAAGAAGAAAGAAACTATCATTTGCGCTTTTCCCCCTTCATTTATTTCCTTTTATTTTTGCTGTTTATTCCCTCCAGAGCCACTGAAAACTATTTTTATATGCATCATCTGATTTCTTTGAAGTTTACTCCTTGGTACATTTTTATAAAAAAAATTTAAAAAAATACTTTACTGAACAAAACTGCCAGAATTTTTAATAGATTTCTTTATTTTTCCCTCTTTGTTGAAACACTATATTGGAATACAATATTTTTTCCCATACAGAGTTTAAAGTCTTACGTAGAAACCTAAAGCAGAAAAGAGATTTTTAGCTAAAATGGGATGAGATTCCTTGAGTGTACGGTAAATCTATAATTACATATGTAACCGCTATAATACCCCCAGAAAAGAAGTTTAATGAAGTGTGTTCATCTGCAGGGACCTGGGAGAGATTATCAGAGTGTTTCCTCCACAGTTGAAGAAATTTTATTATTTTACCTGGTATCCTCAGCAATTCCCAGTTTAGGAAAATTAGACCCCAGATTCATGCAAGGCGCTGTTCCACAATTGCAGTGACGCAGGGAAGCGTCATTTTAGGCATTTTTTGGCTCAGGACTGTGCCATTGTGTAATTCTCCAGGGTTTGACAGCCTAACAGTAAAACCATCTGGGTCTGTCACACCTGAGCTCCATGTCATCATTTCAGGAGATAGAGAATGGTGGGTTCTGCTCCCTGAATACACACACCAGCCTAAGCTGGAAGTGTCAAACCCAGAGTTTGAGCTGTTTGAATTTTAGGGATTTTGCCATTGTCACAAGTTAAATCATGGACACAAATTGTGATATTCAGTATTTATGATTTAATCCTTTTCGCATATTAAGTTTTAAGGAGATTTGATTAAGACTTTAGAATTAAAACATATTTATACTTTTGGCAATGATAAACATTGGGGATCTTAAAGATTATCCCATGTAAATGGTGAATTTTTTAATCAGAGCTAGATACAGCTTGTTCATACTTCTCTTACATTCAAATGGGCATTGTCAGGTATCCTAAGGAGCAATATTTGCAAAATAGAGCAGAAATAGTTTAATGACTTTTAAACAGTTCAAAGGAACCGCCTCTGTTAAGGACGTAAGCGATGCAGAGTTCAAATGCTTGAGGCAAAGTCTAACGAGTGAAGGGAGAATAATGTTTTTTATAAAAAATGCATTGTATGAGTAGCAGCTGATTTTTATTTTATTAGGATGCATTTTTTTATCTGACAGTGTCCATTTAGCTTAAGGTTTCTGCTGCTGCACTTCTCTGGAGATAACTCTCGAGTCCCATAAGGGTTAGTGTTCATATAGTGGTGCATCTTTAAGCACGAGCAAAAATACTTGACTGCTCCAAAGAACGCAACTGTTTTTCCAACTACGTATTAGTTGTTGGATACAAAATTTGGATACCATTTGATTCCACAGAATCATGTTTTTACCTGCACTCTTGAACTCTGATCTTGTCATTCAAATAGTTGAGACTCATCAGACAAGTGACAAGGTTTGGATGTTTTCGGTGGCTTTCGGACATTATGTTCTCTGAACAGTATCGTGACTGACAGATATAACCTAGAAAGTCAGTTTAGTGGCTCTGACTGATGGCTTTGTTATGCAAGCAGGGTGGGAACAAAAGGGGCTTTAAGCTTCAGGATTTATTTTGCCATTTAAAAATAAATCAAAGATGCTACTTTTCTCTGTTTGAGTGGGGTGACTGAGTTGCTGAAATTAAGCTAATAGACATTTACAATAATGTTTTAATCCATTATCAGAAGACCCATTACAAAAGAACAGGATGAAGATTTGGCTGCTTGGGCTCATGGGAAAACTGCACTGATGTACTTGGCCATCTTTCTAATGTAATTTTCCCACTCTGCTTGATTAGAAGGTTAAATATGTAGTAAATCATGTCTATCACTCTGTAAGATGTATCTAGTGAAATTATGTTTCTCAGACATACCGTTACAATTACCTTTTCTAAATTTGTTGTTATGCAAACAAATGCAATCAATGTAAAGTTATTTTTGCAACACACCTTCCAACCACTGGACACCATTTCCCTTTCTGACCCACAGCTCTTATAATATACTGACATAGTGTTTGACGGCTTTTTGCTTTTTCCCTGAAGATCTATATTTAATTTTTTACAGAGGCCAGTTTTCAGACTGCTTATTCTTTTAAGATTGTCCTGTAACTTTAAGATAATTTTGTGATCTTAAATTCTAAAGCAATGAACATGTAGGTAATTTGCATATTTTTCTGTGGTTTTTTGTTTGTTTGTTTCCTGTAAAGAATGGCCTCAGAAAGGCAGTTTGAATGAAGAAAAACCTCTTGCTACCTGAGCCATAGTTTTCTTAACAGCTACTGTATGAGGAATGTGTCTTCTTGTAGTCTTAAGAACTGGTGCTTGCAGATCTCTTGTGATGAGCACTCGAGTAACAGTCTGCAGAATTTAGAATTGTAATTTACAATTTTTAGAATTGTAACTGTGTCCTTTAACTTTGGAAACAGTTTATTTGATTCTTCAGGACCATGTTTAGGTATATACAGGTCAACTAAGCCTGTGTTTGACAATGTGGGAAAAGCCAGCAGTCTGAATGTGGATGATTCTGTTACACAGTGCTTTTTAATAGGCTACTAAAAATATGACAACTCCTGGCTGTAAATTACAAGACACAGAAGAACTACTGTATTCCATTTACCTTCTTTTTTTGTGTGTTGCCTTCTCCAGCCACCATCCCAGCTTCTTGCTTTTGATACTGAGCTTCAGTCTAATGGTGCTGTCCCATTGAAGTTGGTGTGCCAGACTGGGAGCCAGTTTTGTGGCTTTACCAACCCAAAAAGCATTGTTTGGTTTTTTTCCGTCTTTCAAGGATTTCTTTCCATTTTCAGGATATTTAAAGTTTTTTTTCCAAATAAAATCCAGTGTCCCCTAGCCCCCTTTTTCTCTTTGATTCTGTATATGGTCTTGAAGAAATAAGAGCGTGGACAGTAGTTCTACTCCAGTGCTGATACCTGGCATAGAGCTTGAAGGAGAAATAGATTTGACTTGTCTGGAGAAAATTATTTTAAGGTGTCTCTAATGAGGGAAATCAAGCTTTTATCAGAGTAGTTACTTGAGCATAACTATCCATATAGATGCTCTTATTCCAGAAATATAACCTTATTCTGGATGAAATAGTAAAGAGTTTTTCCCATGTGTAGATCATAACAGAATAGCATACAGAATACAATAAACGCGTCCTGCCTCCTCCTAGCTCATGCAGTGTGAAAATGCTTGTTAGAACAAGTCCATCCATCTGCAGACCTGTCAGGAATGTGGTGTCCTGTGGAGTGAGGTGTGGCTTCAGAGGCCATTTCATGCCACTTTTTTCTCCCTTGCTTCTGCATTTATTCCTTTAACTGTTGCGTTGCAGTGACATACTCCAAGGGGTGGAGTGGCTGGGATTCCCTTGTTCCTGCACATCCATATTTCTTGTGATTCCTTTGCTGCCACACAGCTGTGTTTCCTGTTTCCCTTGTTGCTTTAGAGCTGTGTTTTCCAGCAGGTCTCTTTATGCCTGCATGGGGCTCCAGCTTGGCTCTGGCAGAACCCATCATTTGCACTGACGTGTTGCTCACTTGTCTTCAGCTCTGTGTTGCCATTAGATGGGAAGTTAGCTGCATAGTCTGTTAGTAGCAGGAACCAATCTCAGGAAGAATACCTACTTCCTGTGATGTAAAAGCCGGCTGAGCGTGTGTGCAAGCTGGCAGTAGTGTGGGAATTGTACTGCAGTGTGAAGCAGACTGTACTGTGAAAAGAGATCACTGCGTGTGGTATCTGTCCTCGAGCAGTGGGACACTTCATGTTCAGTTCAGGGATCCTACCGGGTTTTATACACCCTTTTTTCCTCTTTTTTAATGCTCATCCTGTACAAAGGCCCTTTAACTGCAACCTGAACAGAGGCTGCAGGTTAGAAGAGACCTGTAAAAATCCTCTACACCCCAGGACATTGGAGAATCTGTTACTTTTATGCACATCAGAAAGGTTTTGATGCTGTAGGAAAACATGCATGCTGTACGTTCTCGATCTCTTGTAGCCACTTCTCTCGTGTCTTCACTGTTAAACCATTCTATGTCTTCTTTCTGTATCTTCTTTTGAAAGTCTTATCTCTAAACAAAGGCATATCCATATTTGATCCTGCATTTTATTTACACTGTTGGGTCCAAACCTGTGTGAGCAAAGCCTTGTGAACCAGTGAGCGGAAGGTGAGATAGTGATTGCATTTTTCAAAGCACTGTTTTAGCTGAATGTTAGGACAAATTATATTGGAGAGATTGTTTTCTCATTTAAAATGGCCTGGGAAACAGAATTTTTCTTTGCCCTTCAATATGCTTAGCTTTAAACCAGTTTAAAATTATTTAAAGGTGTTTGTTGGTTTTTTTATACAAGACCATATTTACATGCAATCATTGTTTGTAAACATAATGCCTTTTTTGAAATGCTAAGGTCTAGAGTGAAAAGGATGCTTGATATTCAAAGCCTCCATTCAGAATAGCACAAGCAGTAAATTGACTTGGAGTTCCAGACAATAAGATGTGATTTATTGAACTTCCAGATTTTCTAGTTAGCTGTTACTGAAGTGACAAGTCCGTGTTGGTAAGGCAGATGTTACTGTATATTCAGCTACCCAGATTATTACACTAAAATTACAAGCAATAATCTATTTTGAGCAAGTTTAAGCCAAACTGCTTTCCATTTGGGCACAAAATATAGTTGATCTCTTATTTTCGTAGCAGTGATGCCTTGTGACTTGAATTGTGATTTTTAATTTTTTTTTAACAAAATTTTGATTTAGATAGGTCTGGCTTGAGGGCACTGCGAAGTGCAGTAACCACCTTCAGTCAGCTGCTGCAGACAAGTTTTTGGAAGGTTCAAGTTTTTTAAATAGGGAATTATGAAAAAGGTTGTAAAAAGAAACACAAAAGACAAAATGATGAAAATGTTCACTTGAAACTTCGAAAAACTACATCATGACCTAGACTTTACCATTTCAAAGTGGTTTGTTTTTTTTTTTCTTTTTAGAATATGCATGCCAAATGTCTTGTCTTTTTCAATGATTTGTAATATACATTTTATGACTGGAAACTTTTTGTACAACACACTCGAATAAATGTTTTGCATTTTATTGGTTTCCTTCTGTCTGTTAACCAACACACAGGTCATGTGGGCTGTTTGAGATGATTCATCTAAGGAGGCCTTTAAGTGTGGAGAGAGGACACAAAGAGCTGTCTGTGCTAAGAGTGATCAGCTACATGAGAGTGTGTCCCAGCAGGGACTGCGGGATGCACTCCAGGAGCAAACGAACGCTTTTGGCAAATGTGATGCGGTGCTGGTGGAACGTGCTCTCCTCTGATCAGTGCCAACAAAAGCAGGGGGCAGAACACCGGGAGCTAGAGCAGATAAACGTCCCCTTCCTTTCTCATCACCCCTGCACTTAAAGGGGTTTTTCGATTTAACCTACTTGATGCTAAATAAGAATGAGAGCAGATACCGATCCCTGGCCGGAATGGATTCTTAGGGATGGACAGAAGCATTGCCACGAGCTGACACATTTGCCAGCCTGGCTCAGCTTCCAGCCGACTTTCCAGTCCATGCTCATTTTGAAATTGTACCTTAGGTGGCTGCCCCATCATCACTATCTGATCATGCTTCTGCGAGGTGGTAGGAATGGCTTCTGTTTGAAGTGGGCAGATCCAAAGACAGGATGATATGGTTTGCAGCACTCTGAGTGGGGACTCGAGCTAGTGAAGAGAAGTACAGTTTTGGCCTTAGCTCTGCTGTCATACTCAGTCCCCTCTCCTCATGCCATCTCTTTCCTGCACATCACATCTCACCCGTGAAAAAGAGCTCCGTAGCGTTGTCCCTCTCCCATTTGCTTCTTCGTCCCACAATATTCTTACTTAATGGAGGTAAGTGTAATGGAATTGAGGCAGACTTTAAGGGCATGAGCCTCTCACCCGAGTCACGTAAGGCCGAAGGAAGGCTCGAAGGGCAGAAGAATGATTTCCAGAGAGAACCCACAGGGGAGTTTCTCTCTGCGGGGATCCTAGCAGAGCCGGTGTTTCACCAGGAGGTGCAGCTGGGCAGCGTTTGCGTCTCTGGTGATGCCGGTTGAAAGTCCCTTCCCGTTGCCTCAGTTCGTGGGGCACCTTGGTACTCGAACGCTGTTGTCTGATCCGGGCCCAGCCCGGCCCCGGGGAGTCCCTTAGGAGCTCACTCGGGGCTGCCTCATCCGCGGCCGGCGGTGACAGCAGCGCTCGGGGACACGGGCCACGAGCGGCGGCGGAACGGGAGTCCCCGGGCTGGGCACGGCCTGGAGCAGCTCCGCGGAGGCGGCCCCCGCCGCTCGCTGAGCGGAGCACTCGGTCCCGCCCGGCGCGGAGGCGGAGGCGGAGGCGGCGCGGGGCCCGCCGGGAACCGCAGTCCCGGGTGCCGCCATTTCTCCCTCCGGCAGCGCAGGGCCTGCCGGCCGCGGTGAATCTGGACATGGAGAGCGGCTTCGGCTCCGACTTCGGCTCCGGAGGAAGCGGCGGGGGGAAGCTGGACCCGGGGCTCATCATGGAGCAGGTGAAGGTGCAGATCGCCGTGGCCAACGCACAGGAGCTCTTGCAGGTCAGGAGGGGCGGCATGGGCAGGCGGGGGCTGGCTCGGTCCCGCTGAGCTCCCGGCAGTCGGCCAGGCCGCTCTGCTCACCTCGCAGCGGGGGCGGCGGCAGCGGCCGGAGCCCCCGGGCCGCGATCTCGCTCACGGGCTCTCTCCGCAGCGGATGACGGACAAGTGCTTTCGGAAGTGCATCGGGAAGCCCGGCGGCGCCCTGGACAACTCAGAGCAGGTGAGGACGGGCGGGAGAAGCGGGGACTCGCAGCCCCCCAGATCGGGGAGACCGCTGAGGCTCTGTGTCCCGCAGAAGTGCATCGCCATGTGCATGGACCGATACATGGACTCCTGGAACACAGTTTCCCGAGCCTACAATTCTCGACTGCAGCGGGAGAGAGCCAACATGTGACGCCTGCTGGCGTCCGGGCCGAGAGGGACCATGTGGGTCCGGGCCGAGAGGGACGAGCGGCCAGTCCAGGTGTTGAGGGGTGAATTCTGCTGCCTTCGCAGGCCCTGCCATGGCAGAGCAATAAAACCTCGCTGAACCTTTTGCATCCATTGGCTTTTATTAGCACCAGCTCCAGGAGAGAGTGATTTTTTTCCCATGAGCTGCTTAGTTTACTACTTGTCCTTCCCAACTGTCCAGACTGGCCCAAGGCATTATATCAATTGATAAATCCCTGCTGAAAGGGCTGTCACAGGCAAGGAGCCTTCTGTGGAAAACAGGGGCCAAGCGAAACCAGCAACACAGTGCCCTTGCTCAGGATTCTAGCATGGACCCATCCATCAGGTAGTTACCCAGTCCCTTTTCATTAGAGGAAAAGCTGCCAGAAGATTCTCCACACGCCACCTTAGCTCTTTTCATCCCTTGTATCTGTATAGTGCTGTGTGGGGCTCTCTTTGGGCTCAAAGGCTTTGACTCAGCGCAAGCACAGTGTTGGGGAGTAGGACAGCCTTGCAGATAGTTGTAGGAGCACAGCTAGGGATGAACAGAGTTGGGAAAGTACTTCGGTTCATTTCTTTATAGAATAAAGCGTGTTGTGTGGCTGTGATGTTCTGTAGTTTCTGGTTTGGCTCTGGCACAGACAGTCCATCTTGGAGCCTACATTCTAAGCATATTTTTTTTGCTGGAGGAGCATGTCTGCAACAGGGAATGTGGGTCTGCTTTGGGGCACAACTCTGCATTGTTTTCTGCTTACACACCAATCCTGAAAAGGTGGCTTCATGCTGTGTGGTCAGCAGTGAATACAGCAGCTGGAAGAGGAGAGTGTTGGAGCTTAACAGTGCCCGTGTAGTGAGTTTTTTCAGATCCCTTCTTTTGAAGCTCTTCTGTATCTTATAAGAGATTTCCCAGTTTGCTGGACACAGAGACAGACTGGAAGGATGACATCTCCGTACCTGCTAGGACATTCAGAGGGATGTGGTAGAACCTAAAGTGTTCTCACACAAGGTAAACTATGAGGAGATAAGTGGGTGTATTTGGACTGCAGTATTGAAACTGCAGTATCCTTCCCAAAAAGACTACCTTGAAAATAAAGTGCTTTCAGACATTTGCTTAGGGGGCTTTTTACTTTTCTTTATGGCTGTATGAATTTTGTGTCCCTGGCTGTGCAGCAGACCCATTTCACTCATGGGAGCATCCCACAAGTGTTCCAGGCATGGATCGAACCCATCTGGAGCTGAGCCATGTCTGGAAGCCAGGTCTCCCTCCTGTCTGGGAAAGTTGTGGATCTCGCTGCCATCTGGGTTGGGACAGAAGAAATCTCTTGCTATGCCCAGATGCAAAGCTTAAAGCACCAAAAATGAGGAAGGGTTTTGGGGTACGAGCAGCCGTTCAGTTTTGGTGGCTGAATCAGTGGCGACATGTCTAAGTCTGCCCTGCCTGAGACTCAGCATGTGAGCTCTGCAGCAGTTCTTCTCTTGTGAACAAAGTTGTCTGTGTGTCTTACGCTGTCTGGTGGGACCTGACACGTATACTTGGCACCACTATCTCAGCACTTTAAATTTTTCCCACCTAGCTTAACCAGACAGTGGTCTGTGTGGCCATGCCTTAATCTTTGTCAGTTTAATCACCTATTACCTAATGCAAAAGGAGTTGAGGGGGTGTGTGTGAGAAGCCTGTTGTAATACTCCAGTCCAGATGAGGGCCTGTGCAGTCTGAACTCACAAGTGTTCTGGGTCTGCATTCTCTTGTGATCAAATGGTGAGCCAGGAGGTCAGCACTGAGCTCTCTAGTGCCACGCACTAATTGGAAACAGCATCGCACCCTGCCCAAAAGCCACTGCACAGCACAACAGCTCCATCAAGACAGTGAAGTCTGAAGCTGCTTCAAGGGCATAACTGGGCTGGGGTGAAGTTCGCAAGTCTCTTGGCCTGGCTTTGCGATGACAGCTTACAGGCAGAGGTCAGCCAAACTCCATGAATCTTTGGCAGATGTTTTCAGCACCCCTCCAACTAGAAAGGTCATGTTTTAATGCGCAATATGTTTGGCCAGGTCTTAAGATGGGACAGGCCTAATTTATTTATAGAAAATGTCTAGATTTTATACTTCTCTATGCAAAGCAGTTATAGAACGCTTTGGCGTCACAACCAGCAGGTCACCGAACACTGGCATTTGCTTAATACCTGCAAGGCCATCTTCACCCATTTGCAACTTCAGAAAAATGTACAATAGCTGAGGGGTTAGTGCATCCTCTGGCAGTTATTCCTGTCATTCATCTCCTTCCCTGAGTAGTGAAATGCAGTTTCAGAGGTTGAGGTTCTGCACAATCCAGCCCTGGACAGCTGTGACTTTGGTGTAGACACCAGGGAAGTATGGCCTGGCACAGCCATAGCCCCAGCTTGTGATTCCTGCTAGAAACCACCTCCCTGAGGGTTCTTTACATGCCAGGGGCCCACCTGCATCACCCTGCAGAGAGAAGAAAAGGATCGAGTATCAAGTCACAGGCAGTGCAGCTCCCCCAGCTGTGAAATGTTCTTTCTCTCTGGGGCATGGGTGTTTGCTGTCCTCTTCCCGACCTCCCCGGAAGCCCCATTCCAAGCTAGAGAACTGCTCAGTGATGTACCTGCATGAGATTGGGGTTCTGGAACATAGAAGAGTGTGTTTGAAGGTACAGTGGGGTCATGGAACAGGCTCCATGGTATCCCTGTGGTCTCTTGCTTAGTATTGCCTCTTTGTATTTCCCTGCCTTGTCACAAGTTGGTGGGGCAAGCAGCATGAGGTGTATGCAGGATGAACGTGGATAAAAGCAGCAGCCAATTGATGGATGGACAGCTGAGCTAGGGGAGGCAGGGCAGGGCCCTCATGAGAGAGTATAGCCTAGAGATTTGGCACGAGCTTACTCTGTCCCAGCCACAACATTTGCTGGTCTTGCACTCACTGAACAGCTGTCGACGGTGCCCTGTGGGAAGCCAGCACACACCATCCTGCTGCTGATCTGGACAGGGTAGAACTTTTTGCAGGCCTGGTCTCCGATCATGTTCACTGCTGCTTTTTGCAGATGTTTTGACATGAGACCTGAGGAGACAAGTATTGCCGTTAGCTGGGTGAAGAGCACATGAGAAACAGCAGCATATGCAGAAGTGGAGTCTCTGCAGCCTTGCTTGCTAGAGGGAGAGACGTGCTCTGGGAAAGTGAATCAGGCCGGGTTCAGCGGTGCAAGCACAGGAAGGTCCCTTGGGTGTGTAGCGTGTCAGGCAGCTTGGCTCACCAGACATAAATGGTATTGGGGTGGTCCTTGTACTGCAGGAGCACAGCTGGAGCAGCTGCTGTGGGAATGGGGAGCACAGTAGCTGGCATGTAGAAAGCTTGGGAAGGCTCCAAGAGGGCAGAGGTGTGACCAAATGAAGGAGGAGAGTGCATGGTAACTGGGGTGGTGACACTAGGCCTTGCCCAGCTTGGTGTCCTCTGCAGTGTACGGCCTGGGATGGAAGTGCTTGGGGCGGTGGGTGTTTGGGCTTGCAGCGTTGCAGTGTAGGTGGTATTAACCTTGGCCATCAGGGATGTGGGAGGGCCCTCTCAACCAGTACCTCCTTCCTTTGTGGAGCCCCAGCCTGTGATGAAGCATCTGGCTCCTTCATGGAAGATGTGAGAATTGTCTGGGAGACATATAGGTCTGATGGTGCTGCTGAACTTGACAGGTGTGCTCAGTTCCAGTAGTGCCACATCATAATCTAGGCTGTAGACGTTGTAAAAAGGGTGTTTGTAGATACGGAATATTTTCTCCATTTTGCCATCAATGCCACTCAGGAAGGGTGTTCCTAGAAAGGCCACCCACATTTTGGGATCACTGTAACTGCAGAAAGACAGCAAACCTGGCTGTTAGGATTACAGCCTCACAAGGAGGCCCATCCCTCCACTTGTGGGGCTGGCCACACCTTGTCAGGTCAGGACCCCTGTCTCCAGCACAGTGGGTATCCTCAGGCTTTGCTCCACTCATTCCTCTTCACACTTACCTTTGGGGTCATATCTGTGATAGAGTGTGTGTGCTTCCTGTGAGGCACAGCATTGCAGCCAGGGAGGACCGTGAGGAAGGGGAAGGGCAGGTTGGCTCTTGGGACTGAGGCCAAGAGCCAGCTAGCTTAATTAGCTCGTCTGAGACTTACATGTCAAAGCAGTGGGCTGCAGAGAGCAGCCACCGGTCAGCAATGAGGACAGCCCCACACTTGTGCTCCTTCCGCCGAAGCCAGAGACTGACTTGCCAAGGCCATTCTCCTCGAGCCGCGCTGCTGCCACCCACAATCTTGCTGAAGGCCAGAGCAGTTGTTAAGCCACAGTCTGGGACAAAGGAAGAAGCACCATGGTTTTAAATAACCATAAATTAAAGGAATGACTGCCTGCCTTCCATAGCCTGTGCTGTGGGACAGCCTTCTGGGGGAGCATGTGCAGGGCAGTAGCACGTGATGAATTCAGTTCACCCAGCTGACGCAACGTTTGACAGACAGGGTATGTTTTGTGGACTTGTTATCACAGATTACACCTTCCAGGGATGTGGTATGTGAGGAGCGGATATTTTGATGACTGGCTGAGCTATAACATGGCAAGAAATGTGCAGCCCAAAGAGCGGTACCAAGGCTGACAAGATACTTTCTGGGTTGCCGTGTTGTGCAATGCTGTCTTGCCACCTTGTGCTCCCAGACTGGCTGGAAGGCCAGTGTGCTGGGAAATGGGTTCTAATGTCCGTAGCAGAGGAGAAAAGGCCACACTTTCTGACAATAAATTTGGATCCGGCTCATCCAGCTTTATCTTGTTTTAGGCTGTGGCAGAGCAAGTATGATCTGGACCACAATGAGCTGGCCCAGGCCCCTAGTGTCTGGGCCCAAGACAGCCGGTGTGAATATGGTGGGTGCCACTGGGGAGTCTGGGTCATGGAGACCACAGCTGGCAGCAGCCACAGGCTACAGACTCACCGCAGTTGTGCTCATCAAAGCCGTTGCTGCAGTCCACAACACCATCACATTTGGGATTTTCTTTTCCAATACACACCTTGCTGGAACACTTGAAAGTGAGGCTGGTACAAGGCACCACTGGAAGGCAATAACCCATGTCCTGCTCAGTACCTTCTATGCTGGAGGCCTCCTACCAACATGTCAGTGCATCAGTCATCAGTTTTACCTGGGGTTTGGGTGGGCTTGGCAGTCTCAGTAGTTTTCAGAGCTGTGGAAGTTTTGCTCATGGTTGTGCTCATCTTTGTTCCCAGGGTGGTTCTGCTGGCTGGACTTACAGCCGTTGTGCTGGGCTGTGCAAAAATTGCTGTGGTAGAAGTTCTAGGAATGGCTGAACTGGAAGGGATGCTTGTGCCACCACTGGGCAACTGGGAGATAGTGTCCAGGATCCAGTCCATGAGTTTGGTAATTCTGGAGTACACACCAGGCCTCATAGCCTGTGCGCAACCGAATCCCCAGCTCACGATACCAGCGAGATAAAACACTCCCGGGGTCACCTCACAGGCCAAGGGCCCACCTGAATCTCCCTGTGGAAGAAACAAGGCAATGGCTGCTCAGTCCAATCAGGTCAGCCCCTCAGACACACCAGAAGCACTTAACTACCTCCAGCTCTTTTTTCTCCAGCCTTGCTGGTCTGTCTACTCTCAGGCATGAGTGTGCAGAGGTTGAAGCTAGGGTCAGTGGCTCAACCTGGCTCCTGTCAGCACCATTCCACAGCTGCCACCAGCTGCTGCTGACTCACTGCCACCAGAAGAGACCTGCTCAATCCAGGATTTGTCTGGCCAGACAAAGTGATGGGATGTTGGTTTAAGTAATTCTCAACTTGTTGGAGTTTTATTTACTTTTCTAAATCTCCAAGATAGTGGGCTGGGGCTTTTTGTGCTCAAGTACATGTGAATCACACAGCTGGGTTACAGCAGCTCAATAAATATTTCACAAGGATCTGCTGAACGCAGAGTTAGCCCAGCTTTCTAGAGCAATCTACTGAGTAGAGAAATCCCACACTTTTACCTGGCATGAGTCTACCATCCCCTCCATGAAGCCAGCGCAGATCATTCGGTCAGTGAGGGAGAAGTTGTAGAGGAAGTTGCAGGTGTTCTGTTCTATGATGCCCACAGATGCTTTCTGCAGGATCTCAGGCTTAGTGTCTGCATGAAAACCACGGAATTAGTGAGTGCAGCAGAGGGAAGGAAATAACGGCTTTTAGACTGACTCAACACGTATTTTGGGAAAACAAGCTCTAGGAATTGAGTCCTATATAACCTGTTCTCTCAGCAGCCCTGTAGCTTGTGGCTCATCCCAGGGTGCAGTTTCATGTCTGTGCGAAGGATTCTGCACACAGTTTGTGTCCCATGGTCCTGAGAGCTTGTGGGCTTCTTGTCAACTAGACTTCTTTGGTAGCACATGTGCCAGTCTCAGGCCTTCTCCCTACAGTGGGATCTTAGCTCATGCTAGTTGCTTGGAACATCTCTGTGACTGAGAGTGGCTGCTGTGGATGACATCCTGTCCTGCCAGAGCTGCAGCAGGCTCTGAGGCAAGTGCCTGATGCTTGCTTAGCATGGTCGAGCTACTGAAGTCAGTCCAGCAGGTTTCTCCCAGCTGCCACCAAGCTGCTCTCTCCATTTTCGTGTTTGCTGGTGACTCCTCAGTAACTGTGGTTTAAGGTAGTGTTCTGTGTGCATTTATTCTTGCTTATTCTTGTGTTTCTGTCAGTTCCTGGCTGTCCTTTTTACTGATCCCTGTCACTGATCCGTGTCCTATACATTCCCAGGACCGTGGGTCACGGTGGCACGGGCTTTTCTGCTCAGGGTATCAGTGCTCCAAGGCAAATCATCAGGTAATGCATTACTACTTACCATTCCCTTCCTGGAGGTCACCCCATCCAGAAATGAGGCATTTCTTGCCAACAGGAAACTTCTGCAGATCAAGTGGGAGGCACACAGGCTGTATGTATTTGTTGAAGACAAGAGGTCTTGCCAGCTCAAGTACAGCTACATCAAAGTCCAGAATCATGGGGTTGAAGAGGGGATGCGGGATCAGTCTTGTTACATTGACTTTCACTGCATTCTCATCTGTTCCATTTAGTGATGTTGTTCCCACATAGGCTTCGATTTCTTCTGGAATTGTCCTGTAAATACATAAACCTAAATGTGCATGCTCACACACTTACGCCTGGCATGAATTCTGGCACTGAAATTGCAGACAGCTTTACGTGATCAGCACACAGCAGAGCAGCCCTGCTAAGTCAGGCCTAAAGAACTGTTTCCAGCAGTAGCATGTGTTGGATATCTCCAAGAGCAAGTAAACATGTAATAATAATCCTGTTTTCTCCTCCAGAAATTTGTGATTTCAGGAGTGTTCTGGTACACAGGTGGTAACTCTGTATAGAGTAGGTCTTTCTGGATTTTTTGGTTTTATTTGGATTTTTTTAAGGTTGTGTTTTATTATTTTTTTAACCCCAGGTGAATTTTTAATATTCCGTTTAATGACATTTATTAAGAACTGTGTCCTTTTGATTGTTTTTCACCTGCTCTTGGTGGTTATTTGGTATCTTAAAAAGAGAGTCAAAAGGCATTCCCTAAACAATTTGTATCCTTCATTATTGTACAGTCCCATCAAACACTGCCTTCCCACCAGTTGGTTTTTTTCCCAGGTCTAGTCTGATCTACTCTGTTGTGCTTGTTATGCTGCTGCTCCACACCCAGCTCATCCCTGAGCCTTGTGTATACATTCACAGTGTTACTCTTGCCCTCCCTGTGATGTTGGAGCAGTCGGTGTGCTGTGCATTACCAGCAACATCCTGCTCAACATCCCACTCATCTCCCCAGTTTTTTGCTGCATTCCTGTGCTCTTTAACTGCCCGTGCCACAGGACCGCTGCTCTCAGGGCAATATCCATCCACACGTTTCTGACCTCTTGTTTTGAATTGCAACGGGTGATGGAGACTCATCCTCATTCACAGATAGACAGCACTGCTGGTTTTGCTATGTGCCTCGTTTCACACTTGTCTCCTTTGCATTTCACTTGCTGCTTTATTGCCCAGCTGTTTAATGCATGAGGTTGTCTTAAAATCCTTCAGAGTTAGTCCCCCTACTTTTTCTGCCTTAAGGAATTTATTCTTGACAGGCATTATCTTCTTGCTACTCATTTCTTTATCTAGGCTACTTATAAATCTGGGCTTGGCCTCTTGCAGTTTAACAGAACTACGCAGGATTGAACTGAACATTTTCCCTTTACCAGCTGACTTTACCAAATCAGCTATATTTCATATATTAATTTATTAAAGAAACTCTCTCATGACACGTGTCTTTTTCCACTACTCTTAGATGTGTGGTCCTTGCTCCCTGCTCAGGCTGCTTTAACCTTTCTCTGCGTCATTCCAACCTCCCCACAAACTCCTTTTTGCTATGAATGTTTAGCTACAGCAAAAATTAACGTCCAACATGTGTTCTTGATTTCCATTTCTTGACTCCAGTGCCACACTGTTGGTTTGGCTGTGCAGCTCTGTGCCAGTGGGCAGATGAGCTGGAGCAGGGGCGGGGATGGGCTCTTACTCATTGAAGCAGTGAGCTGCTGACAGCAGCCAGCGGTCCCCAATGATGGTGGCTCCACAGAAGTGCCTTGAGTCTTCTTTCAGGCTGACTTGCCAAGGGATCTCTCCTCTGGAAGCATCTGTTCCTCCCACAATCTTGCTGGGTTTAGAGAACCCAGGTCGTCCTCCACACTCTGAACAAAAGTCAAAGCATGACTTGTGAGTATTCCTAGCAGAAGACAAGCAAGGAGAGACTTTGCTCTCTCTAACCAGTAAGGCTTAGCAGGGACAGGTCAGGGCTGAGGTGTGAGACATCTACCCAAGCCCTGTGGCTGATAGTGGCAGTGGCTGATGGTGGCCATGTACAGCTGCACTTTCACACAAACTGCTGTTCTGCATCTTGCTCCTGGCAAGTCGTCAATCCTGGGCCTTTCTTGAAGGCAGAGTAATCAGCAGCTCTGTGACACTTAATCTTGCCATTCCAGATAAAAAGTTAATTCTAGATTTAGAAAAATACCCTTCATCTGCATCCCCCTGCAAAGCGGCTGGGAGGGTTCCTTGGAGTGGACAGGTCATCCTGCAGACACCTGCCCTCCTTCCCTTCAGAGAGAGATGCATGGCTGCTGTGAAGAGGCAGCCATCAGTTTTGAACTGCTGGGAGTTCCTTAGGTGGCAAGCAAGGTAAGTGATCAACAGGTTAAATACTGGCAGATGCTGCAGTGCCTTAGTGACCTGTTCTGGGCCTGCCAGAGCAGGCCAGTCACACAGACAGGATTACACAGTCAGTCACGTAAGCAAAGGAGCGTATGGAACTGCAGAGGTACTTAGCCAGGCTGCTCTGGACTGAGTCAGGGCAGCCATACAGCGTCACTTGTACCTTGGCACTTGGGCAAAGTTGTGTGGCTCATCCTACAGAAGGTCAGCTAAGGTCAGCGGAGGAACGAACCTGATATTTGGACCTGTACCTGCCACTCTTCCTGCCAAGGTGCACCCACTGTGGGTGCTCATACCTTGTGGTCTTGCTGCAGTCACTGGCCTGCTGGCATCTGGGGCTGGTGAGGAGGTAGGGCTTGCTCCGGTGGTGGTGTTGACCTCTTCAACGCTGACCATGTTACTGTTAGTACTGAAGTGTACTGGAGGGACAGTATGGGCTATGGAGGTAGGGAAGGCAGAAATAGCATCCAAGATCCAGTCTCTGAGTTTGGTAACACGTGTGTAAACCCCAGGCCGCCTGGCTTCAGCACATCCAATACCCCAACTCACAATTCCCGCCAGGAAAAACCTGCCAGATGGTTCTTGGCAAACCAGGGGCCCACCAGAGTCACCCTGCAAGAGAAGCCACATGGTGAGCTCTCCCTGGGGGTGAACTGAGTTTGCCCTGGCCACCCTCAGCATTCCTCTACCAGCTAGGGTCTCTCTGTCCCTGTGTATCCTAATTCACTTCATATTTGCACCAACCTAGTGATTTTGAGTTTGAGTGGATCACCTCTGTGCTGGCCTTTGGGTGTTCCTCTGTGTGGGCACAGTGTCCTGCTATTATGCAGTAGCCTTGTGCCCTTTATATGCTGGAAGAACAAAGAACATAATCTGTAAAATCTAGGGTTTAGCATTTCTACTGCTTTAATAATTTGTTAAACCTCCTAAAGGTTAATCCTAGCAGCCCATACACAGCCAGATGATGGGTGCTTATTGCCTGATATACAACTCAGGGACACCACGTTAATGTTTGCATCAGGTTTTCTTGATTTCATCTGTGGTTCCCTGGTCAGTTCTTGGTTATTGTGGGGCCCTGTGACTATCACTGATGGACATGGGGTATCTGTGAAGCTGGTAATGCCTTCTGGGGGTGAGACCTCTCTAGGTCAGTAATGAATAACCAGATGGGTCACGTTCATCACTCAGCCATGAATCTTCCATTTTTGGCCCCTTCTCTGGTGTTTGTGCTGTATTTGGTGCAGAAATATGAAACACTACCACTAGAGAAGTGCAGTTCTGTTTAACTGGTGTCTGTTGGTTTGAATGGTCCTGCCAAACCACAGAGACAGACAGAAACCTGTCTGGAAATCAGGGTCCTCCTCCCACATCACAATTCTCCTCTCTCCATACTGTGAAATGCAGGCCTGTCTTCAGCTGACCACTTGCAATTCCAGGCTGGATAAAGGCTAACTAAAGAAAACACTCTGTTGTTCACCAAAAACTGTTGTGCATATTTTAGTTTCCACTGCTGCCCTTTGCCCATCTGGATTTTGATCTGAAGACCTGTGTGGTACATTGGTAGGGCCAGCCCTGATGACAGCTCAGAAAGAAGAGAAAAGTAGTTAATTAGCTGAAAGAGCCGCTTAAGCAGCAGTGCCCTCCTCTAAGCAGTAGAGAACATATCCTCACTTGTGTCTTCTGCAGTCACTGATCTGTGCTTGGGTCCAAGGCAGGGCCTCAAAGATCTCAAGGAGAAATAGTGACCATAGTGTCAATTCTGATTCTTGAAGTGTCACTTGATGCATACTGGGCAGGAAAAGGCTTATGTGGGCAGGTGTGCCTTCTCTGGGCAAAGCTTACCTGGCAGGAGTCGACTTTCCCCTCCAGGTAGCCAGCACACATCATCCTGTCTGTGAGGACATGGCTGTAGAGGCTGGAGCATAGGTTCTGGTCCAGGAGCTCCACGGTCGCTTTCTGCAGGAACTCAGGTTTCACCACTGAACGAGAAAGATGTGATTGTGAACTCAGTGCAGGGAGCCCTGCACAGGACCAGCAGCTCAGGGAACAGCCCAACGCAGCTTGCCAGAGCATGGTCCAAGTTCCCTTCCCCAATGCCTCCTGCCCTGCTCACATCCCACCATGTCTCCTCTGCTGCCTGCCATGCTTTGCTTACGGAAATCCTCCTTGAGGTAGCCCCAGCCAGAGATAAGGCACTTCTTGCTGGTGGGGAAGTGATGGCCAGCATCTGGCAGGCACACAGGCTGGATGTACTTAGTGAAAGTCACAGGTCTCTTCAGCTCCAGCACAGCCACATCATAGTCAGCTGTGTCGGCATTGTAAGAGGGGTGTGGGATGATCTGTGAAATGTCCATTTTCACCGCACTGCTGTCAGAGCCTCTGAGGGAGGTGGTCCCTGTGTAAGCTGCCCACATGGCTGGGTCCTGAAACCTGGAGGAGAGACAGTGGGGACCATGTGAGCCTGCAGCCACAGCATTGTCCTGCAGCCACAAGCTGCCTTCTGCCCATCCTGCCATCCAATCCAGGAGTGATGGAAACTCCTCATTCTCCCTGTGATGGGGCAGAGTGGTGCAGTGGGAGCTTGAGCAGATACGGCAGCTTTTGGAACAGGGATAGAAGGGTGGAAGATGGTGTGACTAAAACTTACTCAGTAAAGCAGTGAGCGGCAGACACCAGCCACTTCTCTGTGAGGATCGCAGCACCGCAAAAGTGCTCATTGTTCTCTCTCAGGCTGACTTGCCATGGGAACTCCCCTCTGGACGCCTCTGAGCCGCCAACTATCCTGCTGGCAGTCTGCATGGCAGGGCGACTCCCACAGTCTAAAAGGGAGGACAAAGGTAGTGCATCAGGATCCTGCTGCTGCACCCCAGCAACACGCTCTTGGGGGCAAGTGGGAAAAGCTGCTTCGGCTTCATGTGTGCTGCTGGCATACACTCGAGCAGCAGGATGGTGCCTGGGATGTCACAGGGCAGCCTTTAACCTGCCGGCTTGGAAAGAGCTCTGCAAAGCACTGGGCCATCACAGCATCCTCCCTGAAACTCTTCTAGAGCAAGAAACTGTAGAACAGCATCCTGACTAATTTGATGAGCTCAGCTACTGCCTCATGAGCAGCTTCCAGCAGCTCGTGGGCATGTGGCTCTTGTCCATTGTGCCAGCCCACCAGGAAGGTGGACCTTGTCACAACCCATCACAGCTGGTGATGGGCCCAAGGTGTTTCCAGGGCACACTTCCCCACATCCTCATGCAGCCATTTACTATTGGCTTGAAAAGTTATGCTGTATCCTTGGCTCTCTTCAGTGCCTGAGACCCAGTGGTGTCACACCTGTCAAGGTTTGCAGCAGTGGGTTGTGTCTGGTCCCCATGTCCCGGAGACCTGCTGTGAAAGATTTAGCACAACCCCTTCCATCAGAGGCATTAGCACAGCCTGTTTGGCTGTCACATTCAGGGCTTTCTTTTCACATTCTGGATGTTAGAACAAGTGACTGCCTGTGTCTCTAGAGCAGCTCCCTGGGGACAGCGAGGCTTGAGTCACTCATGTCTTCCACACAGCAACTCTCCCCTGGCTTCCCCAGGAGCAATCACCACGGTATCCATGTCACTCTGCTCCCTGGCTGAGCCGGAGTCCCTGCAGGATGGCGCTGGGAACAGAGCTGCAGCTTGTTTTGAACTTGCAGGGCCCTGGGCCATCAGGCTATGAACAAGATGGGGCCCAAGCACCTTCTGTATCTGTGTCCAGGCTGCTGATGAGGAAGAGGAGGAGAACGCTGCAGAGTGCAGGTGGCTCTTCCTGCTGCCTGGCTCTTACCTGATTTCAGTCCAGGTCTGTGGGGAGAAACCTTGTTGGAACCTGAGACAAAGAGGAAGGAATCAGGATCAGCAAGAGCAGCCCAGCCACGGGTCCTGGAGTTGTGTTCCTGGGCTGGGGCTGCCACAGGCTTTGCTGCATCTTCCTCTCCCGCCGAGCAATCTCTGTGCCCGCCCATGGCCAGTGTGAGGCCTGGCCCAGGTCCCTGCTGGGGACCCCTGCTCTGCCACAGGGCAGGGGAGGAGCAGTCCCCTACAGCCCTGCAGGCTTTGGGGCCTGCATTAAAATAGAACAACAACTAAACTAAATAGGGAAAAGAGGGGAAAAAAAGTTCCCCACACCAAATCCAAAGAAATAACATAATCACAATACAGAAAACCCCACTATGATTCTACTTTAAAAACATGGCTTAATACTTGTTTTGCCCATTATTTCTTCCAACTACTCTCCTTATTTCAAAGTCCTCATGACTTCTCGCATTCTCCACCAAAAATGTCATGGTTTGACCCTGGCCTCTCAGGAGCAGACTGTGGGGCTGAAACTATGCAACACTGTTTGCCTAAAGCCAAGGGGACATTTTACACCTTCCATTTGAGCAGCACAAGGCTTCTAAAGATCCAGGGATCCTGCCCATTGTGGCAGAGGGTGCAGAGGAGCCCACATCTTCTTGTTTCCCAGGCCCATATTATGTTAAATCTGCTGGACCTGGAGTCCTACAGTCACATGCAGCTCCACAGTCACAGAAGGAAAAGAGAATTTCTTGTCAGGTGGTTTCAGAGAGTAACTCAAATGCGAGAATTAGCAACCTGAGCTGTAATTATTGCTACGACTCTGAGGTCTGCCTAAGGGCTGCTGTGCACAGGTAGGTACACACAACCCAGCAATTAACCTCCTGGAGCTTCATGCCCTGTCCCTCAGATTGGTTCCAGGTGCTGCAAGAAAAGCCAAAGCAGTTGCAATTTATGCTTTATGTTCTGTGGTCGCTCAAGTTGCTCTGTGGGCCCCTCAAGCTGCTCTTGCAGGTCAGTGCAGCAAGACAGCATTAATGTTGGAGGGGTATTTGGGCACCGACCCCAAAAATGTCTGTTAAGCAGCAGCCAAGATCTAGCCTGGTTTTTGCTGCTGTCTGGTGAAGCTGGAGCAGCTGGGAGCCAGGCAGACAATCTTATTGGTTTGCTGGGTGCCTGGCAGCATCCCCATTTCTAACACTGCTGCTGGGTATGAAGCCTTGACTGGACATCCAGAGCTAAAGCGCTGCAGCAGCTTGGCTGAGACAGATGCTGGCTTAGCTGTGTGACCTTGGGTACCAGCAGCCCCAGCACAGGGCACCCTTCTCTGCCTGCCTGGCAGTGGCAGCGGGGCTGTACCTGTGAGAGAAGCTGAGGAGATGGTCCCGTAGGCAGCCAGGGAGAGACCCTGCTCGTGCAGGGCAGCCGCTAGCCCATGCCTGAGAGCTTCCTCCTCCAAGGCTGAGCTCAGGGGTTGGGAATCCTGGGGGGTGAAGAGGAGGCGGAAATGGACAATCACACTGGAGTTTCCATTCCTACTGGGAGACAGAGAATTAACAGGGACATTGGCTTCATGTTCAGTACAAGAGACAGGCTCCTGTGCCGGCTGTCTACATGGAGCTCAAAGGAAACCAAAGTTATTCTTAATAATTTGATTCTTAATAACTTAAGATTTCTCTGAAGGTGTGCTCTGAGGTGAAGTGATCATTTGATTTTTTGTTTTCCTTTGGCCCAAAGCCGTGGTTGAACAAAATTGTTTGCCTTTCTGACTGCATTTCCAAATGAAAGAATGCAGAACATCGTTGCAATCCTGCATGAAAATCCTGCCTTGACCAAAAACCAGTTTCTCTTTGTACTAGCTTTGAACAAGGGCATAGGTGTGAGTTCACCTTCTTGGTGAGGCTTGTCAGAATGCCCTGAAACATGGGCTCCAGGGTCTGCAGAGAGAGCTGCCTGCACTCACCTGTAGCCCAGGATGGTGCAATCAGTGCAACTCCAGTCCAACTGGGAGTCCTGGAGACTGGACAGAAACTGCAAAGCAAAGAGTGATGGTCACACACTCACTGGACCCCAAGGAGATGGGAATAGACGAGGGCTGGGATTTTGCAGGAATCTGGAGCTGTTGATGCATTGTCTCATCTCTGCAAGCAGCAGAAACACCCATCTCCAGCTTGTGTGTAACTTTTTCCCACCCTGGCTTTAGGGCATGAAGTAGTACATCCTTTTTTTCATGCCTTCTTCCCTCATTTGCAAGGAATATGCCTGAACATACATTTCCCACTCCACAAATGTCTCTCAGGGTTCTGACAGGGCCTCTTGAAGTGCAGCTCAGCCCCACAGTGTACCCTGCTGATGTTTAAGAAGTCCCAGTTTTCCTCCTGCCCTTGGCATACAGATGCTGCTGCTGCTACCACCACAATATTTCACAAGTCTTTTTCCAGAAGGCCCAGATCAACTCACCAGCCTCTCAAGAGCAGGTGTCAGCACCCTGTAGTAGTCCGAGTTCTCCACCTGTAAGCTGCTGTTGAATGTGATTCCTTGCAGCTCCACTGTGTGCTCAAAGCTGGCCTCTCCCGTGGAATGGCAGGCTGCCAGAGAGGGAAGGTGTCTGTCAGAGGCAGCTTTCCTCACCGCTTTGCAACGTGGATACCATCATGTCCTTTAAAGCCCCAGTTTTCAGCAGCTTGACTGTCCCTGACCATCCCAGCTGCCTTGGGAGTGCCCCATGGCTGGACTGGGATACCCTGTACACGTGCAGTAATAGCATTTTGCACTGAACTAGTTTGAACTTAAAAATAGTGGATTTTTGTCAAGTCTGAGACAGAAGTTCACGAACAGATGGGTACAGCCTGGCACTCTGAGATTGGCCCTATCCTTGCAGGAACAGCCTCAGGCAAGTTCTGCTGGGTACTGAAGCCAGCTCAGAAACTGTGACTGTACAGGTGGAATCTGTCAGTCACGTCACACTGGGGTCCTCACTGGGGGGCAGGTCTGAGGTGGCATCTGGCCATGAGGCAGCAGTAGCAGCGGAAGGGAGGTGGGAGAGGCAAGGAGATGGTGGTCATGCTCTGGAGTGGGACAGTAAAACAGGCAGAGATTAGTGGCTGCAAGTGGTTGTGATAGGAAATGGCAGAGGCAGAGAGGTACAGTGACAAGAAATTTCAAAGTCACAGAGAGATTAGAGGATAGAATCATAGAATCATGGAATTGCTTAGGTTGGAAAAGACCTCTGAGATCACTGAGTCCAATCATTCCACCAGCACTGCCGAGGCCACCACTAACCCATGTTCCCTAATGCCACATCTACATGTTTCTTAAATCACTTCAGGGATGGGAATTTCCACACTGCCCTGGGCAGCCTGTGCCAGGGATGGACAACCCTTTCAGTGAAGATATTTTCCCAATATCCAATCTAAAATTCCCCTGGCAGAACTTTACTTGAGGCTGTTTCCTCCTGTCCTGTCCCTTGTCCCCTGGGAGCAGAGCTTGACCCCCACCTGGCTACACCCTCCTGTCAGTGAGTTGTGGAGAGCCAAAAGGTTCCCCCTGAGCCTCCTTTCCTCCAGGCTGAGTTCGCCCAAACTCCCTCAGCTGCTCCTCATCAGACTTGTGCTCCAGCCTCTCCCCTAGCTCCACTCCCTTCCCTGGGCCCGATCCACTGCTGTTTCAGCAGATCAACATCCCACCCGGCTTGGGGTTGTCTATGAACTGACTGAGGGTGGGTGCCCTTGATCCCCTCATCCAGACCACTGAAATTGATATTAAACAGGGCTAGCCCCAAAGTGGCCCTGGGGAGCACCACTGGTCACCAGTCTCCAGCTGGATGTGACTCCATTCACCACCACTCTCTGGGCCTGGCCATCCAGCCAGTTTTTACCCATTGAAGAGCACACCCAAGCCATAAGCAGACAGTTTCTCCAAGGAAATGTATATAGGAAGTAGTGTCAAAGGCTTTACTGACGTTGATTCAGAGTCTTTCCCTCATCCAATCGGCAGGTCATCTTGTCATAGAAGGACATCAGATTGGTCAAGCAGGAAATGAATAAAGCGTATGTATCACGAGACACTGAAGATAAAGTGCTCCAAAGTCACGTATTGAGAACATGAGCTAACTACAGCCCTTGTCGGTTTTGTGCATATGTGCAGAAAGGTGCCTGCATTTTGTCCTCAGTAGGAGGATTTTGAGGATTTTTGCTATAAGCAGTGCAGACCACTTCTCTTTTGGAGCTGATAAACTGCAAGAATGTACCTGGCTGCACACTCACCCAGCAGGATCCCCAGGCAGAGGGCTGTTGCGCTGCCTGCCACGGCAGCAGCAGTGGTTACCTTCCAACAGCAGGCCCTCAATCTCCTTCTCTGGGTGCCTTGCCCTGGCTTTGTCTGGTCCATGCTTTCTGAACAGCTCTACGGATGGGCTCTGTGATTAAAAAGAAGAAGAGGAAAATGACAAGACTGGAATGAGATCTGCCATGCCAGCTGAGGTTACCCCCGGAGCTCCAAACAGTGCATTGCCACAAGAAAAGAAAGGGTAGATATGCACTGTGTCCCCTGAATGTGCCTTAGGCTGCAGTCAGGAGATTCAAGTTGTAGAAACTGAACATGTTGACCATGGTGGCCCCTCCCTGCCTAGTTCCCCTTCTCTGTCTTCGTAGGGGGCCACCACTGAGTGGTGGTGTCCATTGTGTTTGTGCTCACAACGGCCATGGGCAGTATGAGCATGAACCAGCCTGATGCCTCCATCTCCATCTTCTGCACAGGCTCTGGGTGAATGCTGAGCCAGTGTCTCAGCAGCAGCGAACCTGCCTGGCAGCACCCTGTACCTGCTCTTCAGCAGGCAGTACCCCAGGCCTGCTTAGCAGCAGGATTTCAAGGTCCTACTACCCCCAATGCCAGGGTGAACCCTGAGCACGGTGTACTTCTTAGCGAGTAGCAAGGGGCGAGTAGCAAGGGACTTGACATCTTGGCTTGCTCCTTCTGTCTTAGGCATCACCCCTCAAAAGAATTCTAAACCCAGCCAGTGTCACTAGGGGATGCTTTAGTGCTGCTTAGAAGTCACAGAGCTGCAGTAACAGGTAGAACAGTTGAGCTGTAAAGTTCAACATCTGTCTCAGAGTAATCTTACAGGTCTGCAAACACGACTAGACTGCAGTCATCCTTCAACATGAACCTGCAGTCTGAATAGACAGCTGTGGAGAGAGACCTGCCTGGGAGTCTGACTTGCAAATGTACCAAAGCTGATTGGCATTGAATACTTCAGAAATCATTGTCTGCTCCTGCTGGACCATTCTGACCCGGCTGTGGAAGCCTTGGCATTAAGCTACTTATATTCCCAAGGTGCATGTAACATGGATTAAAACTCTCTAATTAATAAACCTTACCCTGTAGTTGTTTATGAGGCAGATTCCAGAGTGAGGTTTCGTATATAGCCCAATGCTATTCCACATTTTTTGCAGGAATTCTGGAGGAATTATAAAATCACAGTGGGTGGCAAAACCCCCTGCAGCATTTAGCTGACAGCTCCCAGTGCCTAGTAATGCAGAGCAATTAATATGTTCTTTAATTACAGCTATGCTGCTACCCTGATGAGCAGATTCTCCTTCCCTGTGGCCAGCACTGGCACTGGTGCTTCCAGTATTTTACCTCAAGTGGTCCTGCACAAGAAGCAGAGCCTCCTCATGTCACCTTTCCTGCTCCACTTTTCCCTGACCTTTGCTAGACTGGTTTCAGTATGCCAATGCTGTTCATGCACTGAAGATGCCCGGATGGGATATGGTGCTCCGCGTGTGAATTCAAAAATGCCAAAAATAGAACAGTTATCTTGGGGTTTTTTGTTTGCAGTCTTGCCAAGTACAAGCCAGACTATATTTGGCCTTTATTTGCACATCATCGACAATTGGATATCACTAGGAATGAAACCAGCCTGGAATATCCATAGTTATTCCATCATTTAGACATTCCATCATCTGCAACAAGCCTGATGAGGCAAGGAGGGTCACTGATTTCCTGTGGTTCTGAAATGCATGAAATTACTGGATTAATATTTCTCCCCCATAGGGAAGAAGACACACAATCCTGTTCGAACTGGCAAGCTGAAGTTGTCTCAGACAATTTGTGTGGTCAGAGTGGAAATCTACGGAAGTCCAGCCTTCTTGGCCAAGGGTCCAGAGCTCCTCAGCTTCAGAGTGAGTCTTCTGAGGACTCAACCTCTAAGTGTTGGGAAACCCAGATTTACAGGTGACACCAGAAAAGCCTTGGTAAGGCACAGCCACAGCTCAAACTTACTCTGTCTTGATATCGACAGCATCAAGAGTATGAAACCCACACAGCTCTTCCTTCCTCAGTTCCAAAGTCTGTCCTCACCTGGTCGCTTCCTATCCACTCAGCCGGTGCTGTGACAGGCTGGGCTGCCACAGCAGCGATTCACTGTGCTGTAAATCAGACGGTGACTTCAGAGAAGCTGCAGAGGAACAGCCTTTTCTAATGTAAATGCATGCAGCAACGAAAGGAAGAGGGAAGGAAAGGGACACAGGGAGAAGCAGCTCCCTGTTTCAGAAGAGCTTTTCAGTGTTTTCCAAGAGGCATCAGCAGCTCTTTAAACTGAAGCTTCTAGATAAAAGATTTTAAAAGGTCACTTCTTTGTGAGGCAACAGACAGAGAGAAAGGGGAGAGGAAGGGAGAGGCTGTCCAAGATACCTCTTTTTTTCTAGCAGACCTGCAAATATTCCTTTTCAGCCGTAACTGAGCCTGGCACAGGTCGGCCCTGTGGCCCCTGGGTTCTGTTAACAATATCTCTGTTTGACAATTCAGCTCTGGCTAAGGGGAGACAAGTAGGGAACTTTTTTTTTCCAGTGGTCCTTGTGACCTGAATACATACAGATGAGGGATCCCTCCTTCCCTCTTTCAGTAGGTTTTGGAGACACGGTCTCTCTTGCAGCGTGCTGAATGTGGGCACTCAGAAACCTAGTCCAGGTATACTGACCAGTGCAACAGTGGACTTCAATGGCCCTCAAAGGTAGGACAAATGCATCTGAGGAAGAAAAAAAATAATAAAAAAAAATCAACATTGCAGGCAAAATTGGCTCTGGCTGGTTGGTTTTTTTTTGACAATACAATCTTAGTTGCATGTAAAAGTCATACTACAATAAAAGGTACTTGGAACTCCAGAAAGATGTTTGTATTAGTGATTGCAGAGGCATTTTAACTGGAAAAAAAAAGAGAGTATTTAGACACAGAGAAACTTTCTACTTCCCAAAACAATCAAAACCTGTCTTTGATCTCCCTTTTAGCATAAGGAAAGTTTATTTTCTTTTGATGTCAGTGGTGTGATTTAAAAAAGGAATTAAAAGAACATGTAAATGGAAAGCCCATTTTGCAAGAGCAAAATAGAGACAGTAAAATTTTTTGCTGAAAGATAATAAGGGTCATGTCCAAATGCATAGTGGAGATCTGTAGCAAGGAGCTATACACAGTGAAAAACGTTGTGCCATAAAATCAGCTGAGCGAAAAGTAAATTTTGTTAGCGGGGCAGAAAGCAGGAGACTATTAACAGTCATGAGTTTCCAGGAGGAATATTGAGAAGTAAAAGCACAGTTACGATTTTTTGTCAGGTAATAAATTGTGAGTGATTATAAAATATGATGCCCCTGAGAGCAGGGTGTGGGGAACTCTGAGCTAACAGAGTCCTCTCAGTCCTGTCTCAGTGGGGTGTCTTTTCACTGTTACGTTTCATGAGGGAAGGCACATCTGATGTGCAGCAGAGAATCAGCAAGCGCTGTCCTGCAGACTGTCAGCATCTCTGGTTGTCACTGAGGTTCTGCCATGGTGCTGGGAGGTGGCCACCAGCCCTGCTCTGCTGCTGCATGGCAGCAGAGCCCAGATCTGTCTGGGCTGCTCTGGGGTCTTTGTGCTGCATGTCTGTATTCCAGCGTGCTGGCTTTCTCCCACACTATGATTATAAAGGGCACCCAATATGCTGCAATCGTTTGAATAACCAAGTGTTAATAAAATATTTGCTTTATCCCCTAATGGGGTAGTGTGGCTCTTAGCACAGCAATACTGTGTCTACTGAGCCTTCAGACACAGTGGCTGTAAAACTGTCCTCTTGTTACCTGTAAGTCCTCACCCAGAACCTTGGCAAAATAATAGCACAGGTATGAAAAAATATGCCGCTTGCTCAAGGCAGACCACAAGCTCAGCAGCGGATCTGCCTGCAGCCTCAGCAAGTAATGAGCTTGTGGCCAAAAGCAAGTGAAGGACTACTGATTTTAACACCAACATAAGACTTGTGGTACTTCAGAGGGGGAATACAGCAGAGGCGGAATATTTCTCCAGAAGGAGGTAGCCCAAAATCAGAAAGCAGACCCTGAGATGCCTTGCTTGGTAAGGTCACCATTCAAAATCACAGCTGCCGGAACAACAAACCACATCTGTGTCACCAAACCATGAGCCTGAGCAGGAGAGAGAAGATGGTCATTTGTTGTAAGTGAAATCAGAAGCATGACTAGAGGAGATAAGAGATGTGGGTGTACAAACAGATCTACTGGCAGAGCAGGGTGGTGGGAACAGCCAACCTCAAATATCTCAATTAAAATGGGGTCAAGCCTTGCGATTTTTTTCCTTACAGTTGGGAATTTAGTTGTATTGAAATGAGGCTCAGAACTTGTGGCAGCAGCTACTGAGAAAGTGCAGAATACTTTTGTAGAGGAGTGGATTTATAACCACTGTATCTGTTGGGTGGCTGTGCAGTGTGAGGACATGTCAGGTGGGAAGGTCAGGAACTGTGTGCAAGTTCCTTCTTACGGCTCAGGGCTATCGCTGCAGAGCTGCTCTCTGAGTGGGGCTCCAGAGAAGGAAGTGCTGGAATTTATTCCAACACTGTTGCTTCCTGGTAAGTCCATGTTTCCCTTTAAATCTTCTGATGAGATGATCCTATGCCATGAAAAAAAAAGCCCATGCAGATACAGCAGCAGGTTGATTGGTTGAACAGATACAGGACAGAGCTCTCAGCATCAAAGGCAAACCATCCCATGAGTAGCACACACAGGTTTGGCTACACGGTCTTTTTTTTTGTGTGAGCATCACCTACCACCACACTGGTTCCTTGGACCACCCAACACTGTATTTCTCTTATCCTTTTGCTTTAACTCATCTCCAGCTTCTGTAGTGGACGTATGGAGCTGGGCATGACCCCATCTCTGTGTAGGTGAACATATCAAAGGGGTTGTGCGGCATTTGAAAGGCTAGACCCTGCTTTTGAGCAAAAAGAAATTCTTGTCGCCTAAGAGACTGCAGATTGGACGACTGAGGACACCTCTTGTTATTAAGGTGAGTGAAAAGCCCTGACACTGCAAGGCCCCACACCATGCATAGCCTGCAAATGAGCAAATCTGAAAGTCCCTGCCACTCAGGTCAGCAAGGATCGCGAGTCCCTGCTCACCTGCAGCACTCATTATGGAGCTACATCTGGTTCAGCTGTAGTCCTGCTCTCAGCAAGCCCGATGACACTGTGCCGGCCTTGTTTATTGTCCCTCTTGGTCTGCAAATGTCTCTCAATTTACAAGTAAGAGGATCCTCTCCTTGCCTGCCAGCTCAGCAGCCTCAGCTGGGGCATGACAGACAGGCTGAGCTTCCCAGTGCTCGTATTATCACTGGTAACAAAGGCTCTAACATCACTTCCACCTTGGAGAAACTCAGCCCTGAGCTCTCTCTCTGGTAACAGAGTACTGGGCAGATTTGTACCTGCAATTACTTGTTAAACTTGTAGCCATGGATTACACAATAAAATAAAGGTAGCCTTTTGCCCCTGCCCCTAGCTGTGCTGGCTTGAAAGCCAGTACAGATAGTAAATTCTGAATACACTTAGGGAGTATCCAGTAAGCCAGGAAGTCCATGTTTGTCCGGTTACTTTCCACAATGGAGCACTATAGAATTTGATACTTTTCAGCTCATGAATGGCCAAGAAAAACTCACGTGCTTAACTCATGGCATTTCCTTCACTGACATTCACTCGCCTCCCTTGAACACTGTCTGGCCCAGTGCAGAGGCTGTGGAAGAAATCTCAGTCCCAAGGAAGCTGACGGACATACTAGGACCAGAGGTCCTTGGAGGAACAGGAGCTGAAGTAGATGTCTTCATTTTGCAAACAATCACGTTTCATTCTTTCTTACCAGCTTACATACTTTAGAAACAATGTGTAAATCACATTTTTACCTAGCTTCAGCTGTTATTACAGGTTGTCAGGTGGGCATTAGTGTTCATGGACACAAAACCCCCAAGCTCCCCTGAAATCAGCTACCTGCAATGCATGCTCATGCAAAGGAAAAATTCACAGAGAAACCAGGCAGTGATGAAAAGTATCAGTCAAGCAGTGAACTCACAGAACCTGAGTCAACGGGATTTTTGTCATTGACTTCAGAGGCTGTAGAGTGAAACTCTACATGTGTCACATGCTAAACTCCAGTGCTGAAGCTGTGTGACCACGTACAGCTTAGACCAGCCCTCCTGGCTGAGGAGACCATCCCCGAGCAGAGGCCACAGGACGCTGGCACTCACGGACTGCTCCAGTCCTGCCCTGGGCGCTGTTACCTTGTTGGACACCTCGCTCACAGGGACCTCTCTCGAGCAGGACACCGGGCTGTGCAGGGCTCTTTGCAGGGCACCCTCAGGGCTGGGAGACAAGTGGGTGTGAAGCAGGGTGACTCTCCAGCCGTTCCCTTCAGCCACGGGAACAAAGAACCATCCCGCTACAGAAACATTTATTTAAGCCCACAAGATGCTGCTATTTCAAGCCCATCGGGGTGTCTTGTAAGAGTTGTCCCATGCCGAGGTCGAAGCTGCCCACTGCTTCACTCTCGTATTTCCTACGCTGGTAATGTTGCTTGTTTCAGCGTTTAAGTGTGCATTACTGCTAAAGTTGCACCTTTCGTTTTCTGTGAAGTACTCTGAGCTTTCTTTCTGGAATATTTCCTAATTTGTTACAGCTTTCAAATAATATAGACCATTGTCTGCATTTGGTTTCCTAAGTGTTTAAGAAACTATGTTTCTCTTAACCAGTACTTTCAGAGAAGAGGGTCTAGAGGTCACTTTCGACCAAGGCTCATCCATTAGGTCTCACGTGCGGTGGCCGAACACACAGAGGTAAACAGGCAAAAGATGGAATGTGCTACACAAATACAGCTGCGGGGCACAACTGGCACAAGGGTCAAACTTCCACAGATATTCAACGGGAAGCCCATTTCTGTAGCCAGCGGGTTCCTTTGGTCCAAGGAGCAGAACAAATCCCCTCCAGCACCGCCCACCCTTTTGTGCAAAGTGCTCCCAACCTCCCCTGAATGGTGTTAGAGTTACACGGAATCGAAAAGCGCTAAAAAGCTCTCCAGCATCACATAGGGAAAACTACTCAGCCATCTCGGGCCGAAAGGAAGCACAGAAGTTGTTTCCATCTATTACTTTCAATAAAAGGTGAGTTGAGCTGTTTTCCCCGCAAGCAGTAAATTCAGAAACAGGCCGTTTCCTCAGAGCCAGCAAAGCACGGCGGATTTCCCCAAGCGTGGGAGAAAATCCAGCGGGGAGAAGCAGTTTCAAACTCCCGCTTGTCCGAAAATCTGCGAGTGCAGGCAGCAGACCTGCCTGACCGTGATGGAGGTGCAAGGAGGAAGAGCAGAAGCAGGTGGTGAAGAAGGAGGAGGAGGTGGTGAAAAAGAAGCAGGAGGAGGAGGAGGACGGGAACTGCCCGAGCCCCAGCCATGCAGGAGGGGTCACACTGGGCGGTGGGACCGCGGGGCGAGGAGCATTCACGGATGAGTGCAGCTGTCGGGAAAGGTGCGGGTTTTTACCTTCCCATTCGAGCTAAGAAAGCCTGGCATCTTGAAGGAAGTAAAAAGAGCTCCTCAGCAGGAGCAGGGACTCACCTGCTTTGCTTTTCTCGTTGCCGCCAGGTGCCTTCCCCGGCAGCTTCTCCCCGAGCGGAGCCGCCCCGAGCTCACCTCCCTGGCCCACGGGGCACCGGCGGGGGCGGTGGGAGGCACTGGGGGAGTTCGCGGCCGGGCTTAAAGGCACAGGCTGAGAGACAGGAACGGTTCAGCCTGAAGAGCTGGTTTGTTGCTTCACTGAACTTTGAAATGAAGCACTTATCCTCCCCCCTTTCCCTAGCTGCCTGCGTTGGGAACTGGACCAGTGATGGCCCAGCTCCTGCCTGTCCCCAGCCACGGGACACTCCTGCACTTGTTCGATGAACAGCTCCCCTCCCCTCCAGCAGCAGGACAGAAAGGAAAATAGCTGCCTGAATTGGGGTGGCTCGTACCTGCAATGATTTCCCCCCATCACCAGAACTTGGCAGCCCCCCACACTGAAGCCACGGGGATAATCTATTAACCAGCACTGGCCTGTGCCAGAAACAGTAAAAGGGAGCAGTATTACAAAAATACCCGCTGATCTCCTCAGTCAGACATCCATAGCCCTCCCAATTCATACTGTATTTACCATCATGACAATCTCTGTGTTAGAACAGCCTAACTGCCGCACAGGAACGGGAAGGGTTTATCCAACATCACACACACTCACAGCAGAGGCCAAAACTGAACACAGTTCCTTGTGCTGAAGTTCATGTTTAAGTCCACAAGTGACCCTTCTGCCACCTTGCAAAGACAAAAAATACATGAAAAACTGAGAACTTGTTTTGCTTAATCTGGTTTTTGCCTGCTGTTTGACACAGTCAGCTCTCGTCCAATTGCCACTTCTGTCCCTAAGTAGCTTCAACAATAACAGCAAACTTCAGCAGTTCATGTGTTTGATGGCAAAGCAATGAAAGAACATAGGATTTTGAAATTATAAAGTTGTCATAGAGATTTCTCTGAAGTTGATTTTGTTTGGAGTGTATCCTTTCATCCCTAATATCTGCTGGGTATCTCCAGACTGAGCAATGACCACTGAAACCTGTTTTAGGTTTCCTCCTGAGCATCAATAATGAAGACGTGGCTCGTTACAGAATCATAGACTTGTCTGAGTTGGAAGGGACTCAGAAGGATCATCGAGTCCAACTCTTAAGTGAATGGCCAATATGAGGATCAAACCTAGAACCTTGTTCTTATCAACATCAAGCTAATAACCAGAAAAATGCTGCAATCTCTGAATCTGGACACCTTTGACTGCGAGCCAGTGAACACCACAAGCAGTTCCTGTCCTTTTAGACAGACTGTACAACCCTGTGAAGGAGCTGAGCAAGGGATTGTCATTCCTCTAAAATTTCATCAGGAAAAGAGGATCTGCATGTATCTTGATGTGAATGGAGAAGCAAAACTGCTTAGTCAAAGCCCAAAAGTAATAAAGGGAGGAGGGGAGATAGGACTGCAATAAAAGAAGAAACCAACCAAATCTATCAGCGGTCAAATAAGTAAGAAATTAGGAGCAGCAGTCTCTGCACTCCTGCTGAAGGGGCTGGGAGGGAACAGACCAAAGTTAAGTGAGAGGACGAGTGACTGCGGATGTGATCCCTGGCAACTACACTCAGCAGGGGCAGTTGGGACCACCCTTCGCTGTCCTGTTTGCTGCTCACACAGTCACAGTGCGCAGGTAAGATGAACACTGCACTAATGCAATATAATACTCAAAATTTACTAGAACAAGCAGGAAAACACTGTGATGCACCAGAAGGATTTAAACATCTTTAACAGCATTTAGCTGGTTTGCTACATTTCATGTTGGAGTGCTAGAAAATGTTTTGCATGGGATATGGAATTATTTCTATGGTCAAGAAAATTTCTAGGTGCAAAAAACACAGTAAAGAGAACTTTACATGAAGGGATCTCCAAGACTATTCGCTTCATTGTGCTTCCCAGGAAAATCCTTTTACTGAGGGCATGGGGAAAATGAGCGTCAGGCTAAATGGTTGTGTCTCCTGGTTCTTTCCCTGTGGTACAACAACTAAGGAATTGAATGGGGATGGGAACCAGCGTATGAAAACTGATCAGAAATGAAGAGGTTTTTATCACAAGAACCCCATCCTGACACATCAAGATGTATGCCACACATTCTGCAACATCAACCCCAAAAGACATTTTAAGCACAGATTTCCTTTTTTAATTTTCTTTTTCTACACTTGGAAGAGAGATTTTTCACTCTTGAAGGGGAAAAAAAGGGTATTGGTCGATTTAATTTAATTTTAAAACTTGATTTCAGAGTGATAAACCAATCAAGATATAAGAGAACATAGTAATGGAAAAAATAATTCTCCTACATAACTTTGTGAGAGACATTTGAGAAGAAAAAGCTTTTTTCCATAAAATTAAATTCTGCACTATTCATTTTCATAAATACACAAAACCAATGGTTTTATGGCTTTCTTCTGCTAGATTTTCCCTCTCTCTTATTTTTTCCTACAGTAATATCACAGAAATACTGAGTGACTCACTAACATCTTATTAATGAAAGTTGCTTGAAGTTTGATGGAATTGTTTTCAGAGTATGCAACAATCGAACAGCTCTGTAATGGCCACAGAGTTGTGTCCCTTTCTCCAGCCCCATCCAGGGGGTACAAAGCTACAAAATAAATATACTCTTCATTTGGACTTCTGGAGGTCTCCAAACAAATTTCTCACTTGGAGCACTGCATTTGCCTCTGGGGTCCTCAGCACAGGAAGGACATGGACCTGTTGGAACGAGTCCAGAGGAGGCCATGGAGATGCTCCAAGGGCTGGAGCCCCTCTGCTCTGGAGCCAGGCTGGGAGAGCTGGGGGGGTTCATCTGAGAAGAGAAGGCTCCAGGGAGAGCTCAGAGCCCATTCCAGTGCCTAGAGGGGCTCCAGGAGAGCTGGAGTGGGACTCTGCACAAGGGGGAATGGCTTCCCATTGCCAGAGGACAGGGTTAGGTGGGATATTGGGAAGAAATTGTTCCCTGTGAGGGGGTGAGGCTCTGACACAGAGAAGCTATGGCTGCCCCGGCTCTGGATGTGGTTAGGGTTAGGGTTAGGGTCCCCAAATGGTCCAAGAACTCCCCAGTTAATCACGTGCACAAGTGAGGCAATGAGCTGGTTGAAATTTGGCAACTGACTGAGCATATTTACAAAAAAGGAATCAGCAACAGGCACAGGAGCTCTCCAGGTGGGAATTTCCATGTGCCCTGAAAGCTGCCTTCAGGCAGCACCTGTGCCTAGAGGAAACCCTGTACGTAACTGAGCCATCATCCTGGATAGAGAATGTGGAGAATGCAGCCCTTCCTTCCAGAGCTGCCCGAGGGGATCCTGCTGCAAAATTGAGCAAGGAGTAGGAGATAAGATGCTTGTAAAGAGCCCACACAAACCATCCCTGCAGACGCAGAAACAGTCACGTAGGACAGATCTTTAGCAAACGCACGAGGCAGTCGGGAGAGGCTTGGAGTATCAAGATCTTCACTAATGATGGATCTGCACCTGTGGCACTGGGGGGAGAACTGTGGGCCAGCTCCACCACAAGTGTTCAGTCTACCTCCTCCTGTTTGAATGGTGTCATTCTCCATTAGAGCATTATTTTGTGCCAAGACGTATAATATGGGCTTTTAAAAAAAAAAAAACAAAAAAACGAATCCAAACACCCACCCTGCAAAAAAAAACCCCAAAACAAAACAAAAAGCCAAAACAAAACAACCAAAAAGACCCCCCACAAAAACCCAAAAACAACCAGCCACAAAAAACCCACAAACCCCCCCCCCCAAAAAAAAAAAAAGCAAACAACAGAAAAGTTCAAAACCAATCACAACCAACCCAAACCGACAAAACCCCGAACAACAAATTCTCTGTCCTTGTCGATACAACAGATACAGGAATAACCAAGTACAGGAATATAAAAGTCACATGATTTGTTCATTATGCTGATTTTGTTCCAGCGTGCAGGTGTATGTCTAAATCTAGAATACCAGGCACTGTTTCAACTAATATAGGCTGAGGTTTACAATACTTTAGCTTTGTGGCCAGATTGTATCTTAATATTTATTACCCTTTATTTAACACAAAACCAGTCTTTCTGGTTTTGAACCCTCTTTGTCTGAATGGAAGCAGCTGTCTCTGGGTTCCCCAGTGACAGCCCAGACAGAAAGGCTGTCTTGCTGCAGCTGGTTATTTTGGTGCGTTGGTTTGGTTTTTGTTTTTGTTTTGGTTTTTTGGCTTTTTTTTTTAAGAGTCAAATATCATAAGAAATTTCTCAATTTCTCTCTTCGCAGCTGTATTGTGTATTTAAAAGTGAAATTGGACATACTAAACAGAAACATAGAGTGGAATTGTACCTGTTTTCAGTTTGTCCCATTCCTGGATACACCTGTGACTTGCCTTGTAATTCAGTAGGTATTTAGCATTTTTTTTAGAAAGAGGAACTGTTAGTAACACCTTCCTTCCTTAGCAACAGCACTACAACATGCAACAGAGTAGTCAACCCCAATTTATCAGCACAACTGATCACAGGGCTTTAAATGGCTGGGGAGGCCCTGGCCCAGGTTGCCCAGAGCAGCTGTGGCTGCCCCTGGATCCCTGGCAGTGTCCAAGGCCAGGCTGGACAGGGCTTGGAGCAGCCTGGGACAGTGGAAGGTGTCCCTGCCATGGCAGGGGTGGCACTGGATGGGATTTGAGGTCCTTCCAACCCAAACTGTTCTGGGATTCTGTCAGGGTTATAAAAGCCAGGGAAAGAGATTACTTTGTGGACTGTTGTGGGGATGTCAAACACTGTTTCTGGTATTGGGCAAGTTTTAAGAAATTTTCATGGGATCCAGCTCGTGGCAGGAGCTGTACACCACAATCTTTAAATTCCAAAAGACATTTTATCACATCCAGGTGCAAACAATTAAAAAAAGTTTCAAACTTAAGTGTGATATAAAATAGCAAAACTCAGTTAAAAAATTAAGTATCTTTATTTGACGCTTTTAGAAAATTTTTACAGTTTTAAACTAAAACAGACTAAAGGAAATTCCAGTGTTTTTTTAAAAGCAAAACAGAAGGAAAAAACCAAATGACTGCAATTTCAGTTGACCAGTCATTTTCAAGTTTGTTTTCTTTCATTGTATCTATATATGCCTGAAACGGGCTTCATTACTCCATGGAAAATTCACTCCGCAGAAACCCTTGGCGTATTTCTCATCTCTTTGTCCCAAGATGCTGCCATTCCCGTTAATTTTAAAATAGGGTTTTTTCAAGTTACATCACAGAAGGAAAGCTAATCTACATTTGGTCACTGGAAATCCCATGTATTACAATGTATTTACATATATAAAAATATATATATTATGATATGCTGTGCAATTGGATACAAGGCTGTCATTTAGTCAGGGGGAGGGCTGGTATCAAAACCATAAAGATCCATACAGACACCGGGTGGAAAAAGGCCACCCAGACTGAATTGAAAATCTGATGCATCTACTAGGGTAAGACCTAGAGTTTTGGAAAACCGGAAATATTTGTCAAAAACGTCTTTCACTACTTGGAAACAAACTTACTTTTTCCCTTGGTCTTCGCAATGGCTCTCTCCTCTGCCAGCATAGGAAGGGACTCATAAGGTGACACAATCCGTTCTTTGTTATTACTTGCAACCAATAACAGCAACAACAACAACAAATCTTGTACCATAGATACATTTGTATCGTAGACAAAAGTCACAGAATTACTGATTCACCCGTCCTTGCAGATATCACGCGATATGCACAGTTTTGCAAGTCATCAAGTGGTAAATGCTACACCTTCCCCAGCCTGTGCGAGGGGCCAGGGACTCTGATCACAGGGCGGGTCGAGAGCCCCACAGTCAGCTACAGCTGTGGGACGGATCCACACGGCGATGCCGTTACAGACGGACAAGGTAAAAGAAATACGAGATAGGAACCACGGAACTGGGGAACGACATTCATTTGATCAGCATCACTGACTGTAGCCTTAGAGAGAACTGAATTTCTCATTCTTTACGTCCCATCTGCACTTCATTTCCACAGCTTGTTTGTTTGGCAATAGTAGCCTCATGCAGGAAAAATACTCCAACTAAGCTTTCACACCTGCCTTCCTACACTGGCCAACTTTCTCAGCTGTTCTTTCTGTGGAGGGAGGGGTTGTTTTTTATAGTGGTGTGGTTTTGGGTTTTTTTCCTCTCTCTAATTTTCAAAATTTTATTAAGGGGCCAAACTGCATAGAAGATCTTAAAATAGCAAAAATATATGATGGGTTGGATCAAGAGAAAATCTTTCCTTCAGTACCTGAAATGCATATGTGGAGTTAAACAGATGCATTTGCAAGCGCTAAAATTAACAATCTCTTAGTTGGTGCTCTTCATAGCACTATCCTACATACTGCGACTTGAACACCATTTCAAAGTCCTTCCACAGGACACCAGACACTTAAGACTGTTCTACTGATGTTACCTCCAAGAAACAACTTTCCCTCTAAAGGCAGCTACTGTCAAGCATCCAAGAAACAAGCATTAATGGGTCTTAACTCTTAGCTCGTAAATCCTCTTTATACTGCTTGACATTTTTGCTTCCAGACTCCCACTGATCCACACCCAAAGCACTTCTGATTCAGTTTTAGTCCAGTAACACCAGCAGGAGTCACAGGGCGCTCGTGGGTTGCTGGTGGGTTATCAGACCCCAGCTCCTCCAGCCCTGAAGGAACATGGTCAGCAATGAGCAGAGCATCCATGAGCACAGCTGTAAATTCAGATTTTTCTTAGGTTTTGCTTTCCTATGTTGCTAGGCTGAAAATATCAGAGCTCATAGCTCCTGTCGGTGACTTTAGGATGAAAGAGGTTTCATGTCTTCAGCCTCATGAGGAACGCAGTGCGTGGTCCAGGTGCCAGGCTGGGCACAGTGGTCAATTCTCTTTTTCACGCCTTTCAAACAGCACCAAGAGTGCCTTGTGACACAGAGACTCCTCCTTGCTCTAGGAGAGCTTGAGAGCCAAAAGGCTGCTGGAGGAGACAAGTGGCGAAGCATGAGCTGAAGATAAACAGGCGACGCTCACCCGAGCACAGGCACACTGCACTACCTGGCCATCAGAGCACTCAGCTGCTTTCCCACAAGGGCCTGCTGCCAACTTCGGCTCTGCTGGAACAACTCTGATACACATTTTTTGAAGTCTCCACGCTGATTTTGAAAAAAGGAGATTATGACCCAAACCAAATTAAACTATGCCACTGTGGGTTGTTTTTTATTTTGTAAAACTAAACCTGAACCACTGTTCTGAAGTTTTTGTTCAACATAAATCAGAACAACTTCAGTCAGAGCAGAATAATAAAATCCTCTTCTGATTTCTTGCTGGGGAATGCATGTAAGGGACTGTGCCTTCCCCCAGACATCACCAGCTTCCCACCATCCCAGCATTCAAAGCTTGGACCTACAATGGAGAGTGGCAGGTTTGTGGCAATTTCCTGACTACAGATCTATGTTTCAGATGAAAAGAGCTATTTCTATCCTTTCCAAAATTCTGGTTTAAGGAAGAAGTTATTGTATTGGAAACATCAGCTGTGACTCTTGTGTGCAACCCAACCCCAAGGGTCAGGCTCTGAGCTCCTGGCTGGACTCACTGCACCTACGGAAGAGGGTGCTGCTGCTCATGAAAAGTGTCATTCTCAGGGCTGGAGATCTTTCAGCAGAACTCGACTGTGAGGTGTTGGTTGTCTGCTACTGCAGGGCTCCTGCCAGCCCAAGCCACCAATTGTTTTAGGAGCTAAGACAGAATCTTAGAATCACAGAACGGTTTGGGTTGGAAGGGACCTTAATGATCTCATTCCAGCGCCTGCCATGGGTAGGGATGCCCTCCACTAGATTCAGGTTGCTCAGGGCTACATCCAACCTGGCCTGGAACTTCCCGGGATGGGGCATGAGCTGGCGATGAGCTGGTTTACTTTGAGACCACGTCTCTGCATATTTTCAGCTCACTACTATTTACATTAAACACTCAAAGTCAGTTCACAACACACAGCGCGTGTCTGTCAGCAGGAAGCAGTTTCTCAACCAAAAAAATCTAGCTTGCAGATATCCAGAATTTCTCAGAGATGAGTATCTGGATGAAGTTTGCCATCTGGAGCTCAATTTGCATGCTGACATGCAGGAAAACATTATGAGAAAACTGGATAAACTGTAATGCCACCTTCACTTAAGGAACGTGGCTCCAAATTATTATAAGAGCATGTGCACCTGTCACCTCCGGCTACCGGACTTACCAACAGCTCCTGGGAAACAGAACCAAGCCTGAGCCCTGCATCACATGAAGTCCTCTGCTAATTCCTGAAATTATAAAGACATACTGTATACACTGACTGTGTACAGCATACTAGTTCCCAATTCACGAAAATCCGATTTAAACACATTATTCGTCACCTATCACTAATCTACAGATGGCAAAACGTTGTCCTTACTCCACATAATTGGAATATTTAACCGCAAAACTGGAAAAGGTGGAACCCTCACAGAAGAGCACACAATTGATAAATGCAGATGACAGAGGGGAACAGTGAAAAGAAAATTCTTTTACGCCAGTGCTCAAAGGAAGCTTCTGGTAGCACACAAAGCTGTCTTGTTCTGAAAATGTTCCAGGGTGCCAGAAGCAATTCAACAAATTAAACATAGACAAAAAAGAGTAAAATTGATATGGCTTCTTTCCAGATGATTTATCACTTTTAAGTAGCAGAAAACACAGTCTTTGGATCACAAGATCTGAGCTGTCCATCACAGCAGTTACAGAACCCCCTGACAGCAGTCATGAGATCTAAATTGAGTACTCTGTGATAAAGTTCATGATATAACACCACTGAACCTCGGGAATCCTGACCCTCAGACCACCTCTGGACAGGTAGGCCAGGGCTTGTTGGCTGGTCCCAAATGCCAGTGGCATGAAGTGGCTTTGGTTGCTGTGATTCAATTCTGTCCTCACAGAACCAAAGGGGCTCACGCACTGGGCACTGCCCTGTCCCGCTGAGCCCTTCACCTGCCATTCTTAGGTTCTCCTACCACCAGCGCCTAAATGTCCTTATTGTAATTTAAGTCTATTAATTTTAATGTAATCCCTACTTGAAAATGACAAATTGTTTTCCCAATTTGCAGCAGCATTTCAGATTTTTGGATATTTATCATGCCCTTAGGTCTTCTCTTTGGAGTAAACTCTTCTACTGCCTTTCTTGTTCAGTTGCTCCTCATGCTTTCTGAGTCATCTTCAGTTTTTTCTTATCCTCCTTCTCTCTACCCTACCCAGCACCACTGGCAAAAACCTAAACTGAAAAGCTGTTGAGTGCAGCTCAGTTCTTCATGTCCTGCCCCAGCTAGGCAACAACACACGAGATTAAAATACCTAAAGATTCATTGTTCCTCGTTGCTTATGTTTTCTGGACCTCTGACCAGAGTTCCTGTCCTCATTTGCCTGAAGACACAGCCCTCACAAAGATTTCTTTTTAAAACATCAGAGATTATATTTGTCATGGAAAAAAAGCACCATTTCTGCAGGCTTTGGATGAATATTTTGATCTGCTGATATGCCTGTGTTTCACACTTGTGTCAATGTGCCATGTGCCGAGTGTTGATGATCGTTAGTTGTATACACTGCTGCTTCGCCAGCACGTTTGGCACTGAATGTACTACAGGTAACACACCAAACGAGGAAAGCATGGACAAAATACTCTGTTTTGTTCATGGACAGTCAATGAAGCTGCTGTTAAAAAGGATCCTATACAGCCTGTGCAGTGCAAGAACCCAGAAACACACACCCAGCTGTGGGGCTAAAGAGAGAACAAGCCCTCCCGGATCTTGCACTAGAACAGCCCATGGGAGCTTCAACTTCAAGGGCAACACTGTTATCAAACACCCAACACTGGCTTTTGTAAAGAGCTGCAGGTAAATTCACAGCATCTCCCAGCGGCAGATGAATTCGGTAATGACTGCAGCCACTGTCTGCAAGCTCACAGTGCTGTTATTTCAGCACAGGCTGCTGGCTGCGTTCTGTGTGGCTCCACAGTCAGCAGCACTTCCCAGCACACTTAGAAGTCACCAGGCACCACCACGGTAGTCATAATCTGTTCCCAGCTGGAACAGGACACTGGGAATGCAAAAACCAGAGCTGAAACACAAAAATGTGCACGGCTGAAAAACACTGTCAAGGTATTCTTAACAATAGCCATATTGAGGGGTACTGTAAAAAAAAGAGCATCCTTTGAAGGAAAAGCGTGACCCATTATCCAAGACCAAGATGTCATGGAAAATGTTCAAGAAATTTGGAAACCAAGTGTTTTCTAAACAAAGTTTTCTATGAAACATGTTAATAAACTTTTTGGAAAACAGGCTGTGCTGCAGATTTTCTGTTGTCTGCCATCTGTCCAAATTTAGAGAAAACATTAAATATGTTCGCAAGTGTAATTCTTATATACATGGATGTGCTCTTATTAATGCCACTGGTAAACATGGAATATATTTTTAAAATCTATTCTTTTCTGTTTCTTTTTCAGATATTTCATTTAAAATGTTCTTTGCTTGTGACAAGAAAAATAAAATTTGCAAAATTTAAAGACAGTTTGAGATTCTTTTCTCTTGTTACCCTCAGTAAAATCTTTCACATTCCATTCTACCTTCAGCTGCATTTGTGCAATCCCTCAGGAGCGAACAGTCCAAAATAAACACTTGAGGAAGGAATCTGATCCTCACTATTGTGATCCAAAGAGTCGGGTTTTTTCAAATCGATTTTTTTAGTGGGGTTGGTAGCTGTTGGTGTTGTTGGGGTTTTTGTATTTGTTTGAGGTTTTTCTAGACTGAAAGAAATGCTTGCCCTGAACACATACAAGTTCTCAGGAATAGAACTCTTACTGAATTGCTAGACAGATAAGGCTTAGTATGTAAAAGACATAAACAAGAAGCCCATGAACATTATTTTAAACATTTATATTACTTTCATTACATCAAATATTTAAACTCAAGTTTGGTGTGGGATGTATCTGAAATCATCAAATAAAATCAGAGTAAGCCACACTGAAGTGATATGCGTATTTTCCTATACAACATTAAGTTTTAAATTAAGCTGATCAGGGAGGTTTTTGAAAGATAAAAAAATACAGCCTTGGTTTTTGATGGAAGCAATTGAACTGCCCAGGATCAGGGTCCAAACAGTCACAGCCAAACTGGAGCACCACGGTCACCTGATTTGTACAGTACTAGGATAGTCAAAATCTGTAAATTGTTGCCACTTCAAATGCTTTAACTGGAGATACTGCACTGAGTAGCTACTGGGGCTTTTTTTTTTTCTCAATTCTTTGTTGTTTGGGGAAAAAAAGTCACACTTAAAAAATAGATGGAAATCCCCCAGAACCTGAGGTGAAGCAGGAGCTCCTGCAGATCTGTCCAGAATGCAACTGTGAAATGCCTATGGGTTCAGCGTGCCCAGTTCTTCTGCTTTAATTGAGCTATGAACAATCTGAGAAATAAACTGCTTCCTAATCCCACACGAGAACAAATGCTAAAATATACTTTCAAGTAGATGATAATGCTTCATCATCAGAAAGCTACTGGCTTTTAAATATGTAGAAAGCTACTCCAAACATTATGATGAAGAGATGATCAAGGCAAAAACCAACAGAATTTTGAGTCAGTCTCCAACTCATCTTGCCACTTGTCAAGTTTGTTATTTGAACACAAGATTGCTTTCTTAATTTAATAAACATACTTACACAATGGCTTAAATTACGGCATAATCCTGATTAGCTGATTGAAATTCTCACTAAAATGTTTTTGTTGCTTTTTATTAGTAATAACTGGTTCAGGTTACTGCTGGCCAAATTAACAGTCCATTGCAGAGGAGATGGAAAACCAGATCACTTTAGTACTATCTTCCATTAGGGCAACTTGTAAGTTAAATGCAGTGTTGGCCATTGGACTCAGGGAGCCTTCCAAAAAACTCAATAAATCATCCTATCAGACAAGGTTCAAAGCTTTAAGCAGGAGCTGGTAAAACCCTGAAGCCAGAGTGTGGTTTTAGAAAAAGCTGCTCGTGTTCTAGAGAAAGAACGGCACCACTGCCCACAGAAGTTATCACCCAAAAAGCACAGGGCAAACTTTTGAAAGACCTAGCCAAAAAGAGAACGGCTGATATTTCACAGACACACTTGGAAAGAGAGCTCCTCAACTCCAATTTGACAGGCCAGCTGGAGGCTCTCAATTCAACAGCAATGCCTCCAACTGCATCACTGCAACAATACCTTCGTAAATGACATCTTGGGCTCTCAAATAGTCGAGAGGATTTCTTCCATGCAATCTGCCATAATAACCAATGATCCTTTAATACTTCAATTTTCTATTTCAGTTGTCATGTGAAGTGTTTGAGGCTTTCTGGAATTGCGACATAAGTGCAGAACAGATTCCTCTGACAAAGCCAATTATACTTAGATGGAACAAGTAACACAGAAATCCCATCATCTTTCTATGTACAAAACTGATGCATAAAAGACTCAATCATGTTATATACAAAACCACACAATTTCAGGAATATGAAGACCAGCTGCACCCAAAAATTTTTAAATTCACAAATTCCTTCACAGTGTAGCAAGAGATGCAAAATAATAGGTGAGATCCCAGGCTCATTTCAGAACCTGACAGACCAGGCTTTTGCTACTCTTGGGACAAAGACAAAACATGATGTTAAGTTACTGAGCAGCAAGTAGCTTTAAATCACAATTGTCTCTAGCACCATGTGTGCTCCGTTGGGAATGAAAAAACAGACTATTTTCTTCAGAATTAGAAATCACAATTATATTCCTTGAAAGAACAACAAATAGAAGCTCAAAGCCCCAAACATAAGAACATTTGCGCTTTAACATTTTCCCAATGAAAATACGGCCTGTTAAGCTTAGTATAGTGCTACTACCTACTTTTTTTTTTTTTTTTACCTATTTGGATTGTATTTCATTTCTAAACATTCTTATTATGCATTTGCTTCCAGGCAGCATTCTGTGACCAACCCTGTTTATTATCAGAGACAGCCCTTGGAGTTCACACGAATGCCTGTGAAAGCTTCCTGGAGCTTTGCTCATCCTGCCTTTTAAACTAGACTAGTAGCCCAGGTACCTAGAAGTAAAAACAAAGACAAAAAAGTTAAGAGATGCATTTAATGCACCATGGTAGTATAAATCCTTTTGCAGTAATGGTAACTTCACCATTCTCTGCATTTCCTGAATGTCAGTTTATAATAACACATTCCCTTGTATCAACAGCTTTGACAAGTCAGGAGAAGTAAAATAGAAGGTGACAGTAGGGAAAGTGCCAAAAAAAAAAAAAAACCAACCAAAAAAACAAGACCATGTTTCTCTCAAATAAGCATTGTAGCAGACTTGTTCAATGCTTTTCCTCCATGTTAACCTACACCATGGTAAAGCAGCAAAACAGCCACATAAGCACAGAGTACTGAGTAAGTAAAGACTCTTAATGCTACCCCGCTCTAATGCAAATGGAACAAATGGTCAAAGGCATTCACTAACAGTGATCATGGAAACCCACACATCAGAACTCCTGGAGAGCACCATATTTCAGAAAGATGTTTGAAGTGTATAGCTGTACCAAAGATGGACACAGAACATTCCTTGTTGGATTTGATGATCAGACTCCCAGTGAGGTTCCTCAATGAAAGCAAACCCTACTAAACCAGTCCTAAATACATACTGGTTTGATATAGATATGTTTGTGAGGGAAAGGAAGGAGTTCTTATCGCATCACTTATTCCAGCTGGTTTTGTTCTGCATTTAGGCATTTGCTTTCAAGGTCATCCTTATTCTGAGCAGCTGGTTCCTCACTCTGGGCAATAGAGATTTCTGACTGGTCTGTCTTTGTGCTGGTATCAGCTAGCTCCTCTTCAGCTGAGGCAGAGCTGTGCAGCTCCTTCACGTGGAGGGTGGGATTGGTCATTTGCTCTGTGTCTTGTTGAGAGGCTGCTACGCTGCTGTCTTTGGGAAGCTGAGGGCAGTTGACAGGAGCTATCACCACGGGAGGCTGAGGTAGGTCTTTCTGTAAATGGAAGATCACAATCAGGATGATGGAAAACAAGAACTGTTGTGTCCAGTTATCCAAGGTAATGGTCACACAAGATGAAGATTAAAGGTCCATCATCTCTGTTATCATTCTCCAGCAGTGAACACATGCTTACAGTTATCCTTTCTTTGTGTTTTATAGGACACCAGGGGAATTTTTCCTTCCAGGAAAGTGTTTGCTTTCTGTGTGATTGTTCCTCAACAGTTTCAGGTGTGCTTTGCCGAAACCGCAGCAATAGGCACTTGGTCCTTGGCCACTGTCTAGTTCTGAGCACCTTTACTATCAGTGTACAAGAACTGGCAACTTTTACATAACTTTTCAGATGATCTCAAGTATTTTTACAACAATTAAATCCAGTTCTCTTGTGGAAACTTGTGAAGGTTATCACAAATAGCTGAATAACAAAATAAAACTCACTGGGGGCACCTCTAGCTTGATAGATTTGGCCTTCTAGTAATTACTCAAAAACGGAAATCATGCATCATGATAGGAATTATTCCCTTTTGAATCAAGTTAATTTCACTTGCAGCACCATGAAACGAAGTGATAATTCACTATACTGAACTACATTTCCGCCTTCATAAACAGTAGGCTATGAAAAAAATATGAAGAAAATATTTTAAGGGTATATTTTATATAGCACTAAACTCCACATTATATATAATATTGTAACCTTTTCCTACTACTGATACTCCCAAGAGAGAACCAACAAGTAACATTGTGGCAGAATCAAGGGCAGACAAGGTCTACTTTACTTTTCACTAGTTTGATTTAAGTAGCCATAAATATTGTAAAAACCAGAAAATCTCAGAGGCAAAAAAAAGTATGTAAAAAAGCAAATGATCAAGCAAAACCAAAATCTTTGTGTTTGTGTGATAATACTGCAATATTTTACTCAACTTTAATTCTAGTTAGGTTTTTATAATATTAGTATTTCCTGAAGACACTCATATCAAACTGGTATTCACCGCAAAGCCGCTGCCCGTCCAGAACATGGCAAGCTCCCTTCTCCAAAGGGCCACTGCGAAGCTGGTGAGGAGAGTGCAGGGCACCAAGTAGAGGAGAGCAGGCTGGCCCATCTGCATCAGTGCCAAGGCAACAAAGGTCACAAGAAGGCCTATGCCATAAGCTGGAAGAAAACAAACCCAGCAAAAAACAGTTCTTCAGATACAGCTTTGCTCAGGAACAGCTACATAATTAGCTAAAGGAGTATTCTCACAGGAACTCTTTTCAAGTAATATGTAAAACATCTCCAGAAGTTTTTCAGGCCTCTTTAGAGAAAAGCGTTATTTGCGCCACGTAAACCTGGAATACTTTAGTTTTTCTATTGATAATAACATGTGAAAGTAGTGTGATTGACCTAGTCCATATTGTGTAATTAAATAATTACCTTAAGCTAGATAAATAGATGAAATATTGTGCCTCATATTATATTTATTAATTCAGCAGATACAGACAAATATTTTGACCATTATAATGTGCTTCTTGTTTGGGTTGGCTTTGGCTCTTTCTTACTATCCTGTCACAGAGCTAGAAAAAAAAGCCAGCCTGCTCTAGGTCTAAATGTTTTTATTACTTTCTATTTAATTTCTGCATAAATGTGGCAAAATTTATTTAGTAGAACAGAAACAGCTTGGATCTCATAATATAATTCTTTTCAATTACATTTTCAAGACAATGAAGTTAATCCAACTGATTTTTCTTCAGAGGGTGAAGAAAGGCATTGAGGGGCTGGGGTGTGTCCAGAGAAGGGAATGGAGCTGGGGAAGGGGATGGGGCACAAGCCTGAGAGAAGCAGAGGAGGGAGCTGGGGAAGCTCAGCCTGGAGAAAATGAGGCTCAGGGGAACCTTCTGGCTCTCCACTCCTGACAGGAGGGTACAACCAGGTGAGCTCCCAGGGAACAAGGCATAGGATGAGTGGAAATGGTCTCAAGTTCTGCCAGGGGAGATTTAGATCGGATATTAGGAACTTCCTCCCCAAAAGAGCTTTCCAGCCCTGGCACAGCTGCCCAGAGCAGTGGTCTAGTCTCTATCCCTGCAGAGATTTGAAAGATTAATAATAGTTAATATTAATAGGTTAATAGTGGGTTTGGCAGTGCTGGGTGACCAGCTGGACTTGATGATCTCAAAGGGCTCTGACTTGAATACTCAATAACTCTTTGCAGTTCTTGAAAATGCTTTTTTTTTTTGGGGGGGGGGCATGTTCTGTTATTACTGAGAGCTCCTTATATCTAGTTAAAATATTTCTTATTGTGATTTAAGTCCATTGCCTCACACCTTATGTGCACACCTGTAAGAAAAGTCTCTCTTGTCCTTTCTGCAGTCTCCCATTAGGTAGCTGTGGACAGCAACAGAACCTCCTCTTTGCCTTCTCTTCCTTTACAACTCTGTGCTCCAGCCCTCTGCCATCCTGGTGGTCTCCACTGGATTTACTCCAGTATGTCAATGTCTGTCTGGCACCAGGGACCCTGGTTAAGACCCAGTCTTAAGTGACAAACTGCGAGGAATCATCACTCCTCTCATAACTGCTGACTCCATCTTGCTAACTCAGCCCCGTATGTGGTTAATTTTCAGTGCCGCAACAGCACACTGCTGACTATCAATACATTCTCCTATTTCTGCAAACACATTTTGAAAGTACCAGATGAGATAACAACTTTGTTTAAGTATATATGAGAGGAAATGATTTGAAACATCGAAATAAAAGCATCTCTCTACCCCTGCTAGAAGTGTCCATGAACCTAGGTATTTTTTCAAAAGAATTTCTAAAGAAGTTGTTCATGAAAATTTCTCATGAAATTTACTGCAAGCATCGGAAGTCTTTACTAGAAGCACACTGTAAGAAAGACAACAGGAATCTGTCAGATCCTATTAATCAGTAGTATTTAAATTGATGGCATGGAACTCTGTGGATTTTACAAACTAAAGAAGAAAACTTATGTAGAGGTCTTACAGTCATTGTAATAAAATCCCCTGCATCATAGGTCACAGATTTTTTGAATACACAAAAAGTTAAGAACGAAGTCAAATTATGATCTCCGTGAACCTGAATTCTCATGCACAATAACTCAAAGATTCGCGAATCAAGAAACCAGAATGAGTAGCTGAGCACATGCAAACGTAGCACAGCTACAATGGTCAGAGTGCGACCCTTGGTAGCTGTGGTAACAAGAAGCTCCCCTTACATAAGGCAGACAAGACAGCTCAGGAAAGCAACATCAGCTAGTTTGGTGAAAGAAGACCTAGCCTTGAAAGCGCTTTGCTAAATATTTCTGTTTAATCATAAAAGGAGGAACAGGAGAAAAACTGTAAAGTATGCCATGCAACACTGATGACGTGCTTTTAGAGGGAGCCCCTCCTGCAGGTGCCGTGCTCAGGCGGCACTGTGGTACGTACCTATTGTGCAGGCTACAAAATAGACTCTGGATGACTGCACCTGAATATCAAACCTATGGCAATAGGCTACCAGTAAACCTAGAAAAGGAAAGAACAGTTGCAATATGCTTTCAACCTAGTCGTGCACCACATTATAAAAACAAAGCAATCAAACCAGCCAGGAATTTTCAAGAATTTTTCCCCCCCCAGCACTTCCTTGGCACCCTGTGTTTAAGCACCGTGACAACATATCCAGGAGGTTGCACAACTTACAAACCAGTGATCTGCTGGCACAAGCCCAGCGTATCGGAAGCACCACAGAAGTAAAATAAACACCTACAAACATGAATATCGTAGATAAAAATGTCATCCCATCCCCTACTAAATATTTGTAAAAATACAGTGTTCACAATAAAAGTGTGAGTAAGTTCAGCCCTTCAAGCTGCTCTTGAAGACAGCAGAATTTCACAGTTAATGACTATGCCTGCTGCAGGCTGGGGGGAGGAGGGAACACTAATGGGGATGACAGAGTTCATATTTCCCAAAACAAAAGAAAGTAAACAAATGATTTCTCAGAAGAAATCTGAAAGCCAGAAGGTGCATACCTTTTTCACCTGCAGTGATGCCAGGGATACTTCTACATACTATCTAAAATCCAATTTGAAAGAAAGTGTGGGAGAAACACTGGATGTGGTGTGACTAAAAAAATTAGGAAGGTTTGAGTGGCCAGGCATCTGTACTTAAACCATGTGCAAATGGACAAATAATTTCCTCTATCACCACACTCTTAAAGATGCTTTATACTATAGAATCAGTTACTAAATCAACTCCTGCAATTTCTCTACATTTCTTGACATCACTGCATGTGAAACTGAACCGTAAGATTAATGTGCATTTTTCTTGTTGAAAATGTGAATAGTGCACAAAAAAACCCTATACTTAAATTTTACCAGGTTTATAGCAGTCAAATCAAACCTGGCACTTGAAACAGAAGTGCAAGAGGAATAAACTAATACGACAACGCAACCAGTAAAATTCTTAACATGCTAAACAATACCTGGAACTAAAATGTCTCCAAATCCTAGGAGAGAAAAAGGCCTGTCACACAGAGCCAACGGTGAGGAATTCAGCCGTGGAACCTTCAGGACCATTGGGAGCTTGGAATGAAAGAGATACATGTCTGATGGAAAGCATAATGACACTACCTACCAGAACTTGCTCCTGTTGTACTCAAACTGCAGGCTTCAAATACAGCAAATGTATCTTTTTATACATTCATTACACACAACATTACTGACAACTAACAAAATGCATTTAAGACAGGTGTGATGAAATACTTTCTAAATACTAGATTAACTCCAAAGTCCTCACCTACGATAGGGTATCGACTCTGCTTTAACTGCAGCGATGTAAAAAATTTAGATAAGGTGCTGCTACATGCGTAAGAAATAACCATTTATACAGTTCATTCACCTGGCTGCAATAAAAGTCTCAAAAGAGCAAGACATGAATAATTTAGAAAAGCCATTTTCCAAATAACTTTAAAGACTCTTCCCTGCCCCCAGTGTTCCCATTTATTGCATAATTTGCAAAGCTGAGGCACAGTATGCCACTGTCCACTGCAACCTGTATTGTCTTTGTTATAGTACATTAAAGAAACTTTATTTTCTTTTTTCTTTTCTTATGTTAGTGCCAAAATGATTTTATCTACTTATACTTTCATTACTGTTTTATACAATTCATTCTGTGCATGAAGTTGAATCCAAAGGGGTACAAAGGGGTACATGAGAGAAGAACAAAAGAAGTCCAAGAAATGAGTATGGCCTGTAAGGATTGATCCGCATCCTGCAAACAGCTATTTTCTTTGCTATTTTCCCATGTGACACTATTACATGCATTGCTGAAATAGATCCAATTAATCCTTAAATTAACAAAATCACGTTTTCCTACAGATGAATTTTTTTGTTTTGCTCACAGTATCTCACTGTCTCCTACATCTCACATACTTTACTCCCTGAGTCAGCCACATCGTGTAAGGAGTTCATGCAATTGCCTGCTGTCCAACGGTGCAAACCCACTGAACACTGATTTCTGTTTTCTTCTGTCTCCAATTTGTGTTTCTCTCCTTTACCTGTAGCCTCAGCTTTTCATAAAGCGAATGTCAAAAAAGGAAGGAGGGGGAAGAGACAGACTGATTATATGTTTCATCTCTTTAGGAAAAGATGCTTATGCTTAATTAGCAGTAAGTTAATATTTACAGATGCGGTTACGGTTTTGTGAAGCTGAACTAACGAGCTTTCTTATATTGAAACTCTGTCAAAGAAAGGTAAAGGAAAACCAAAGCTGGTGTGATGAACCACTACAAGCCTGCTTTGCCCCTCCAGAATAAATATTCAGGAGCACTTATTCCCACATTAAGTTCTTTTCAGACTGGCATCTCCATTTCAGCTTTACGGTCTTGAATTTCAGAGAAGTTAGAAGTGTAATACTTGAAAGTTAGTGCCAGATTTTCAGACTACATGCAGTACCTTTTCATGAGTGGCAGAATCAGATGGGCCTGCAGCCACCTCCACCATTATACTCTCCCCAGTCTAAAGAAAAAAACGGAAAACTGTGAATCAGCACTTCATTCAGCAGCTCTGGGATCATTTAGGAACACACTGAGACAAGTCATTACACTTTGCTTTGTGTGCAGCAGGCAACAGAGAAGCACTTTACTCACCTTTGTTAGAAAAGGCGTGATAAATACAAAGAATACATCATACACAAAAAGAACCAGGAGAAGTAAGGTACAACCCTGAATGAAAAAACAAGATATTTGGTATTTACACACTATGCATTAGCAAACAGCAAAGAATTAATAAGTCGAAGGCTATTCAAGGAAAAAGCTAACAAAAACTGAAACAAATCATCAATATATTTTTCTTAATTCCTAAGTATTTTAGATGGAGGAATACGGTCTCACACGCACCATAGAAAATAATTCTTAAACACAAAATTACATGTTGGTGCCCAAAATTCTTTATCATGTCAAATCTGGAAATGGTGTCATTTCAGTTTGCTGGGAAACATGAAAAAGCTCTGCACTGGAGGATGCCAGGCACAGCTTGAAACATTACACACCCACATACTGTCAGTCTATACAGACTCATAGGTGAAGAAAATTTGAAACAAGAGTTTGAAGAGCTGCTTGAGGGGCAACTAAATGACTAATACTGATTTTTCTCTTAGGATACTGATTAAGTTCAGAAAGATTTGAAAAAAACACTAAAGCATTAGTTGTATGTCAATTTGAAAACCAAAGAAACCAAACCAATCAAAACAAAACAACAACATACCCCCAACACAGTCAAAAAAATCCAAACAAAACAAAAAAACCAAAAAAACCCCCAAACAACAAACACAAAACACCCCAGCAAACAAACAAAACAAACAAAAAACAAACAAAAACCCCCAAAAAAACCAAAACAAAAAAACCAAGCAAAAAACCTACAACAGAACCAGAAAAACCCCAAACCCATAAATAAACAGGTGGTGTGTGATTTACTAGTGAACACTCCACAGAACGATCACATGCCACTTACTGGCCTACATTATACTCATTACATCCCTCTTTTCCAAGCTGCATAAGGATGGAAGCACTTGTGCTACATTGTAAGTGACTCCTCTGTTCAAACACATACATGCAAACATCCTCTCCTTCCACCTGTTTAACTTTCATACCTTAAACGTAGGCAGGCGAATTGTTTTCAACATGTAAAGACAGAAAGCAATTCCTAAAGCATCTTGCAGAACCCAGGCCCACCTTAAAAAGAGGAGAGTAACATTTTTGCAGGAAATGGCAGGAAAAGTAGACCAAGCCTTGTCCTCACTAAGGAGCTGCTTGGGACAAAAAAGATCCCTTTATTCAAAGTACTTGCTTGCAATTGACATTGTTGTTAACATGAATTTGCAAATGGGAAATTGTTCTTCATCAACCTGATAACCCTCCACGAAGAAGTGCCTGCGAGATGAGGGAAGAACAGTGCAATAGCGTCCACCTAGACTTCAGTGAGCCTTTCCACTGACAATGTTCCATAAAATCCTCACAGAGAAACATGAAGTACAAGTTAAATGAGCAGTGAGGCAGATTGAAAACTGGCTGAATGAGGTTAGTGGATACCAAAATGGGAAGTGCTGGGGTCCTTTCTCCTGTGTATAGATGTGCACCCTTGTGTGCTGAGGCAAATTTACAGTTGGGCCTGTTTTTCAATTGTGTTTTGCAAATTGAGTATAGAAGAGTTCTTTGCTTTACTCTCAGTTGCTAGGGTGGAAGAGAAGTAGGATCTGAGAAAAACAGCACCAACGTTTCTCTAAAATTGCTAGGGCCTAGGTGCAATGAGAGATGGTGCTGTTGGGTCAATACCTGGGCACTTGCTGATGGAGCTTTGTGCAGGAGACACTCAGGCCCACTCTAAGCTCTAAGGCAGAAAATGGATTTTCTAGTCCTAAATATCACGGGTTGGAACATCTCCACAGTACTTTGGTACTCCTCAGGCTGACATTTATCTCTCTAAAAGGTGTTTCAGAGTTGAAGATTCCTGGATTTGAGTTCTGTCATTGCATGATCCACACAGAACACAGACCCCACGAAAGCACTGACATGCATTCAAAGCACAAGTCAGACATCTTTGGTATCATCACCAGAAACACAAGCCAGCATTTCAGTTCCAATACTGATGCCCTGATAGAGGAACCAAGAAGATGAATGCGTCCTGCATACGTGGGAAAATCGGAATATCTGGGAGTGAGGTAAGAGGAAAAAACCCCAAACAAAAACCAAAACACAACACTCCATAAAAAATCCATCTCTAACAAAAATGGTAAGAACATGCTACAATTAGGTACCACAGCAACACTGGGCGTAGAGAATTATTGATTCATACAAGAAAGTTGAGAGGAACTAAAGATCTGACAATCTTACCAGTTCTTATTCTCATGAAGAAATAAGTTAGACAAATTGTGTCCAACTTTCCATACCACTTCTGAAAAGCTGTCTTAAGTCATAAAGATCAGAATACTGACTGGGATTTAGAGAAATTCAAGCTTAACAAGAGGCAGTTTTCTGTAATTTAAACGAACAAGAAAAAGATGAAGTACATACGGATTAAGTACTAAGAATTTCTGCCTATCTCTAGTTATTTTCCTGTCACTCCTAAATTCCGGACACATGTCGACTTCTATGGATGTCAGTTACTTATACTATAAAGCACATTGTAATTTTTAGCACAGAAACTAAAATATACACTTACTGGTCTTCATTTCTGAAGATTCCCCAGATTATGCTGACAGAGATACAAAATACTGCCAAGAGCAACATCCGGACCTGGGGACGCTTGTGAAAATAAGGCAAGTTGTTGTCTGGGATTCTGAAAAAGAAACACATGAAAGCTACAGCTATCTTTGTAGATACCCTCTTCCTTTATAAAGATTTTGAAGCATGAAGCCACCTTTTAAACCCCATACCTATCCAACAGTATAAAAACATAAGTTTCCCTATCAAAATTCTGAAAGTTGCCACATACCTACACTTTCCCAAGGGGAATCTTCTTACAAAGGGAGACAGACAACTGTAAAGACCAATCGAGGCAGCCAGGCAGAATATTCCTATGATAACATAGACTGGGGAAAAAAAAGTATTAAGTCCAAGTAGGATAAGGCAAGAGATGCTTTTTTCCATATCCCGGCTGAATAACGAACAGACAGTAAATAAGACTAAATGAGAAATAAGGCTTACATTTCAACAGTGAAAGGTAAATTCAGAGACTTCAAGTGACTGTTGATTAGATTCATGCTCTTTAAGTATATAATTCCAGCTCCTTTTACTCAGGTGTACTTAATTCAATACCTGCTTCAACAAATCAAAACCTCTATCCTAATCTTCTTAAAGTAAGTTATAAGCCTCAAAGGCAACCTATGGTGAAGCATTTATTTTCTCTTTATGAGTATCCAGGAGTATTATAAGGGAACATTAAAATCACTCAGTAGCAAAATGAATTACTACAGATGGGACGCATGTTTCACTACTTCCTCAGAAATATGAAGATGGAAGTTCCAGTGCACTAGGCTCTCATGCTTTTTTTGTCAATATGATGAGTGATCAATAGAAAATTACCATCTTTATAATGCTAAAAGGTTGATCCTTGATCTTGACTTCAAATTGAACAACAACAGAGAGAAAAGAATATGTCTGAAAACATCTTTAACAAAAATAAAAGGTGGAAGATACTAAGTCTGTATCTACTTAATAGGCTTCAATATTTGAAAGAAGCTTCATGACCAACCTCACAAAAAGAAGGTCTAGAAATCTACTCAGTGAGTTTTCTTGAAGTATTTTAAATCATATTGGGATGAAGACACACGAAGAGAGAGGTTTCATTATTATTTTCACAATAAACTATTCTTTAAATGATGGCAGCCTTGTGATATTGAAGAGGTATCAATACAAATACAACCTGAAGAGTACCTAAGTGGTCATAGAAGAAATAAAGGAGGACGAGCATTGAGCAGCACATCACTACAAACACACAGATCATGATGGGAGTCACATCCACTGTTTCATCATCAAGTTTCTCCGCCCCATCATCACGCTTGTGCTTCATGTACCTCCTGAAAGAGTAACATGGCTACCATCAGTTCATTCCTTCTGCAACAAAATACACAAGGACACTGAATCTTCAGTGAAAAACACATGGGGTTGAAAACATGTCACACCAATACCTGCTTTGATTTTCACTCAAGTCGGTGGAACACCACATTTCCCATGGCTGTATGAACATCAGCTATAATGCAATGCATAAACCAGCAACTGCTGCATTAACTTTATCTAGAATATTATTGCATTCACTAAAAACTCAACTGAATCCTGAAAATTACCACAGAATAATTTGCTGACTTCAGAAGAAGTCCTTAAGTCAGGTTGTATATACAAAGTAAATGTTAGAAATAAGTGTGGCACAATGACCTCCTTCTCCAAACTGCACTTGCTGGCAAAAAGTAACTATAAAATTTCATTTAAAATTTGATAACAAACATAGCATATATTAGCCATCTAATCAATTTGGTTCGCCCTCTTCCAGTAAAAGCAAATTTTATTATTTTTTTACAATGTATTTTCGTGGTGAATTTTTGCAGAAGCCCAAACAGGAAACCTATTACTTTATAATTTTCTTTCTGAGCTTTTCAAATGTTTGGCCTTTTGACATGGCAAAATACTAAAATGCTCCACATGCAATTTATACTCTAATGACTTCCTGTGACCAAACCAATGCAAGGCTTAGGGCCTTTCAAACATCACATCAGCATTTTCCCATTCTGGCCACACAGTCTCCTAACCTCATTAGCAGAGCTGTCAGGTAATCCTTCCATAAACACCATCTAATGTTTTTTTTGGTGAAAAATACAGGAAAACTGCTACACCGCATTCAGTTACTCACTTTTTCACGTCTCTGCTTCCTGCCCAGTAGCCTCCAATTGCAACAGTCCCCACGGCCATGACGAAGATAATCACCATGTTGTAGTCCAGCACGGGCTCGTTTGGTGCATACATTGCTCCTTTCACGGAGCTGCCAAAACTCTGTGGAGGTAAATACAAGTTAGGAAGGACATCCAAAAAGCTACCTGAGCAAACGTTCACTTATTTAATCTTCACTACACAACCTCAGAATCAGGCTTTACGAAAAACACTTAAGAGACATCTATTGGCTCTTCTATTAGTGGTATTTATTTCCAGCACCAGGTTCTATTTTGATTTTATTCCAAAGATGAGAAATAACCTCCCAAGAGATTGAATTTTTTTCCCCAAAACACAATAATGGAATCTTCATGAGTATACTCTACATATTCAAAGCTCTTAAGGTGGACATAATACTGTTGAGCAGTGACTCACTTACACGAGATAATATAAATAAGAGCTTTTAGTATTGAGTTTACCTTGCCAATATCTAACATATCAGTATAGCTGAGCAGAGCCACAGGAATATCAATCTCTTCATACTGACTCCTATTACCTCCAGGAGGAACCTGAAAGACAGTTCAGACCAGGTAAGAATACACTTATTTCTGCAAATAAATCTACTCCTTCAAAAGGGTTAAAGTTGCAAGTTCTGTTCCTGCTAATTTGAAAAGTATTCTAGAAGGGGACTTAATGAGAGCAAACACTCAAAAGTTGAAATATATGCCTGTTCCCAGTAAAACAGAAGTCATGTAAGACTGTAAAAGCAAAATGCAGCAACTAAATTTCAAGCAGTAATCTTTGGCACATCTGGGTCATGAGTTTATGACTGATGTGTGCCTCTAGTATTGACTAGGACTCCAACCCACTAATTTCATTGTCAAAACTACCAATTTTACAGAATACATGCAGTTGATGCTCCAGCTGAATCTAAAGCACTAGATTCAGTGTGGTAGTATGATGGAGTCACAAAACAACCTCATCCTTTGACTCCAGTATTTCATTTGGAATAAGGGTAATTCTGAGACCTTAACTTGAATGTCCCATGAGCTCTGTGCAGACTCTCCCTACTTACCTGAGTGCCTCTTGTTGCATTCATTCTTCCCTCAGGTGTATGATTTCCTCACATAAATACACAACGTATGAACACGCAGGAACACACATGCATCATTTAAAGACGTACATCAAATACCAGCAGTGTGCACCAGAAACAATATCTAGCATCAGAGCAGTATCAGCAGCATAGAAAGATAAAAAGAGACTTACCAGTCTCTCTCTACTAACAATCAGCAGCCCACGAGCTCCATTTATCTGAGCAAGCCTCACTTTCTCATAGAAGGTGCAATTTCCTCGCATCACCATGGGGATTTGATTACTAAATCCCCCATCAGGTACATCAGAAGGAGAACACAAAACAGATGCTGTCTGATCCTGCAGTTGCAAGAGTGACTGAAAAAAAGAAATTAGTTAAATACATATATTTATAAAATAAAATGATAAAAGAAGTCAAGAGCAGAAGCCAGAGTTTCTAAAGAGTAATTTAAAACTTTCAAGTAATGGAGTGGTAGAGAATTCTCAGAGCAACATGAAAGCTGAAACAGTGCTGCCCTCTCTATGACACAGGGTCCTGCCTTGCTTTACCTCATTGTACAGAATTCTGCTGGTAATAAAACCTGGGATATGATCTCCACTTGCATTTGTTTTCTTCAGCATCGTTGCTGTTCTGATGCACACAGCCGGGATATGGGAGGAGTACAGCAAAGTTTTATCTTTGCTGGGGGGGCAGAGTGGCAGGCTGGGATGATGGAGGGTATGAACAACTAGAAACCAAAACACAGGCTGGGGAAAAGTACAAAAGCATGGGGAATAAAAATAAATTTCCATGTTGAAACCTACTGTATCCAGTGAGCTGAGATTTTGCATCTCAAGTACTTGAATACTGGATTCTAAGCTACTTGTCTCACTACTTGCAATCCAGAGATGTTGCGAGCCTGCCCCATTTCCTTAGTTTTGGCCCTCCTCAGACCCAAAGACATCTAATCTGGTGTGTTTCAACAAGAACAACCCAAAGATAATTCAAGGCTTTAGAAATAACACTGGCACAAATTGTTCCTTGCAAAATCTAAACAAATACCACCATCTTCACCCAGTTCTATTTGCAAGCCACCTGAAAACTGCCATTATCTACCAAATAACCAAGCTATGCTAAGGCAAGGAGGTCCCAGCCCTTGCTGAGGTGAGCTGTTAGATTTGAGTCAAGGTGAAGTTTTACCCTGAGAAAATGACACGTGGAACACTTTGTATTGGAAATCCACAGGTACATGATATACAATACCTGCGTAACAGACTCTACTGTTTTAGGAAGGAAAGGGAAGTGTCAGGCTGTGAGTAGCTTCAACCTTATTCAGAAAACTTCTGTGTCCAACCTGACCTCTGGAGACCGTGAAATGTTCCTACCCACACTTTCTGGTTGTCCAAGCTTCAGGTAAGGTTATTCCTCTGTCAGAGCACAACACAAATGCAGAGTGAGCTCAGAGTGGTGTACTGCATCGCCTCAGTTAATAAATTCTACTGCTGGAGTACGGAAGGAGGAGGAGCAAGAATGTGAAACAAGGGAAAAGCAGGAAAGAACCAAGGAAGGAGACAGGGATAGGCAAGGGATACAGCACACGCTACCCAAGTGTCCGTGCAAGCTATTCTGGACTATTATTGGCTCCGGCAGAGCCACTGAGATAGGACTCCAGTGAGTTTTTATGAGACTGATTTAAACAAGATGTCTACAGTACAGTCCCCAATTCTCACCAATACTACAGTCAGTCATGCATGTGCTGATTCACATCACAGTCAGGGCAAGAGCAAGAGTTTATCAGCTGAGTCTGTACAAGGCAAAGGCAACTATTGGTGTGTCTAGGGACTAATCTACACCTGCAATAAACCCACCAGAAGTAACTGAGACTTGCCTATACATTGTTAAGGAGCTCTAATAATTCTGTGGGGCACTCAACTGGCTGAATAAAATTAACCAAGTATCTGTCAACTACATCTTCCCCTATTAGTAGCTCATTCAAAGTGCATTTGCTGATTTCATCATTCAGTGACAGTAACTTTCTCTCACAGAAAAGAGTGAAGAATTGACTCAATTTTCAGCTCATACAGCTTTGGAAAATACAGCAAAAGCTTGACACAGTTTATGACTACTTAATGTTACACTTGAAACACTGAGAAAGGCCACAGTTCAGTATATAAGAAAAGTCATGTGGTATCTTCATGTATCATGCTGATGTACAAAAAATTCTTTGCAAGCCCAGGTACGTGCCGCTTTAATTTCATTGATCACATCATTGAAAAGGAAGATTTTTCGGTTTGAACCAGTAATAGTCATTACCTTTGCATAATGCCTGGAAATTAATATTGCCATCTTAGCACTGCCTAGAGTGATCTTAACAGATAAAATATTTCCTAAGCAGAGCAAACAAAGCAGTTGCTTCAAATTCTACTAATCCAAGCAAGAAATGAGAAGTTTCCTTGTAACAAAGGCATTTTTAATACATTCTTTTGTCATTGGTTAGCTAGGTACTTACAGCTTTACCCAGATCATGTGGCAAATGGGCCCACTGAGAGTTGAAGAGAATACAGTAGTCTTTTCCTTTGCTGCTCCCCTTCTCTGAAAGGACATGTACCATTCCATACTCACAGTACACCTGAAAATGTAACAAACATTTCACAAGAATTTTAGGTTACATAAAGTATCAGGAGTGATGGGGGTAACTTGCTGTTGACTGGCCTGCTTTTTATTTTTAAAGAAAAACAAAAGAGTCTACTAGGTTTCTATATCTATGCAGGGAGTACAATGGAATTTGTTACTATTTCCATCATGTGTCAAAGAAAGACTTCAGATACATTAGGCAGATTCCCTCCTACAAAGCAACTGGTCAAAGAATCAAATGAAATCATACTGGATGTGTTTAAAGTAAAAAAAAAACCCAAACTTTGGTTTGTTAACCAAAACGCCAACCCCAAAGAACACCGCTAGACTGCTGCACATGCGTATATAACCAGAGCGAGGGAAAGATGCTTGACTACTGCAGAACAGGTATGAGACTTGGAGTACTGTGTTCAGCTCTGGGGCTCCCAGCACCAGGAGGATGTGGAGCTGCTGGAGCAAGTCCAGAGGAGGCCACAGGGATGCTCTGAGGGCTGGAGCTCCTCTGCTCTGGAGCCAGGCTGGGAGAGCTGGGGGTGTTCACCTGGAGAAGGATCCAGGGAGAGCTCAGAGCCCCTGGCAGGGCCTAAAGGGGCTCCAGAAGAGCTGGAGAGGGACTTTGGACAAAGGTCTGGAATGACAAGACAAGGGGGAATGGCTTCCCTCTGGCAGAAGGCAGGGATAGCTGGGATATTGGGAAGGAATTCTCCCCTGTGAGGGTGGGGAGGCCCTTGCACAGCTGCCCAGAGCAGCTATGGCTGCTCCTGGATCCCTGGAAGTGTTCAAGGCCAGGTTGGATGTGGCTTTGAACAGCCTGGCCTAGCCCACCTCACACCAAGGGCCTGGAACTAGATGATCTCTAAGGTCCCTTCCCAGTCAAACCATTCTATGATTCTGTAAGACACCAACTCCTGAAAGTACAGCCTGAAGTAATGATCAATTCTGGACACACATCACTCCAAAACTCAACCTTGGCCATCTTTGCTGAAGATGTGACAAGACCCCACAGCGGCAACAGCCCTTTCCCTGTTCTAGGTAGCACATGCAGACTCTCGAGTCTACCTACTGCACTTACTTATTACCGCTTCAATCATCAGTTGTCACTGTTGTCAAAACTCCAATAACATCTACTAGAAGGAATGAAGATTACATATCTAAGATTCAAAATTCAAGGCCTGTCCTGGGTCTGGCTGGGATGGAGTTAATTTTCTTCATATGGTGCAATGTTTTAGATTTGTGCCCAAAACAATGCTGATAACAAACTAATGTTTTAGCTATTGCTGAACAGTGTGCAGAGTGTCAAGGCCTTCTCTGTTTCTCACTCTGTTCACCCAGTGAACAGATGCCCAAGAGGTTGGAAGGGGTTACAAGCAGGCAGATGATTAAACAAAGAGATATTCCATATCCATAGAACATCACGTTCATTTTTATAAGGAGGTAAGCTATCTTTTGCATCACGTACATGTTGAATTCTCCTGAAGAACTCCTGGAAACTGAGATAACAGAACGCAGATCCTGTAGGAATGTGGAGAAAGAAAACAAGGACTACAGATAAAAATAAACATAGTAACATGCAGCAAATCTACCATTTTAGACATCTCAGTTGTGATACACAGTATGTAACCTGTTGTTCAGTGAACTGCTCACACTACATCTAACTGCAAGATGTGCTGATTTTAACACAAATATTTTCAGCTTCCCATCTGTGCAAAATAGTACAGAGTAAACATGGTACTACTTCCCTCACTATTTTGGTTATGTCAGATTGTACCAGGCCATTTCCCAGAAAAACTGAAAGACCTGGGGGCTGGCATAGGGTGAATGGCCATAAAAAGCAGGTACTAGCAAACACTTCCTTAACACAGACTTTTTCACAAATCTTATTCTTCATTATGAGCTCTGTTCTTATAAATGCCTACTCCTCTCCTTCCCTGCATACAGTGACACAATTTTGTGAATACTAGGTATATTCATCATCTTCCACCCAAAAAGCTGAACCAAAATCACCTACAAGACTATACATATATGTCCTGCAAAATAAAGTACTTTCGTGGAGTTGATGCAGTTGTCTGCTTGTACACCAAGTCCTAGCAGCATCTGCCTACCCAGGTGTGTTAGTTTTGCTTGCCCCAGTTTTTGCTAGTGGCGGGGGGAACCCACAAAATGGTTCCTGTGAACGTGTCCAACAGAGCCAATCCCTGGTGGCTCTGAAATGATGGACACGCTGCTGGCCAAGGCTGAGCCAATTAGAGATGGTGGGTACGCCGCTGTGAAAACACATTTAAGAAGAGACCAAGGTGGCGGGGGCACACAGTTCTTTTGGCTGGAGGAGGAGGAGGTGGTGGAAATATGTGAGGGGAAACAGCAGCAATGCAGACACCCAGGTCAGTGGAGAAGGTGGGGGAAGGGAAGCTCCAAACACCGGAGCCAAGACTCTCCCGCAAGCCGTAGTGAAGACCATGGTGGAGCGGGATGTCCCCCTGCAGCCCATGGAGGCCAAGGGGAATGTTAAAATTCAATCGCAGCCTACGCCAGAGCGGGTGAATGCCTGGAGGAAGACCGTACTCCAGCAGGAGTCTCAGTGGAGAAACAGGCTTTTACGGACTGAACTAAGTGCCCACGCTGGTGCCTGAGATTGTGGTTCAGCAAAGAGGAAAAAGCCTTGCTCCCAAAATGGAATGGCTGACTCGGAGGTCTGTAATCCCTGGACAAAAGACCCTACACCGCAGCAGTTTTTGGAAAAAACTGTCTGCACATGGAGGAAGCTCATGTGGCAGGGCTGGGCAGACTGCCACGTTTTGGGACCTGTGGCTAAGCAGAAGAAAGGACTCCTCTCCCCTGAGCAGTGGAGAAACATTTCGGTGATGAACTGACCTACCCTACCCGTCCCCACTCCCCCATGCCTGGTTCCCTTGGGCAGCTGCTGGAAGGGAGGGGGGTGAGTGGAGAAAATGGTGTCTTTGAAAGTTTTATTTAATTTCTCATTTACTTCTCTAATTCAGTTACAATAAAAGTTTTGAGCCTGTTTTATGCCCTGGTGCGTCTTTTTCTCCCAGTTTTCCTTATCTCAACTCATGAGCCCTGGATGTATTAATTTGTGAGTGCCTGGCATTTGGCCAGAGTCAAACCTCAACACCAGGGAACCAGAAAAGCAGAAACACAAACAAAACAAAAGTGGAAGTATGTGCAACTTCCCTACTAGTGGTGATTTTATTTAACTCTAAGTAGTGGTGACTTCATTCTCATATGAACTGAGCCAAAATAATTGTTAATCCTCCCTGACCTTGGAAATGGTTGAAGAAACACAAAGTTTATCATGAGGTCTGTTCTTACTGTTCTAAGGACTGTGAAACAAATCCTCCTGGCCATTTCTAAGTTGCAAACAGGTCCCTTGCAATGCTTCTCTCTCTGACAAGAGGCTCTTCTCCTCACTGGAGCAAGAAGGCACACAGAGCATCACTTTAACAATCAGCCATCAAGTTCTACGGGACACTTCTGTGCTCCTCAGCCCAGCAACACTGGAATTGCAGGCTCTGTCTCAGGAGCACTATCAGGCACCATCTCCACTCATTGAAAAAGTGTAAATTAAGAACTCTTTCCTTTATACAAAATACTGAACATCAGCTCCTTGGTGTGAAGTCTGCTCATATGCATTCTGTGACCATCTGGTCAGGTTTGAACATCAACACATTAAGAATTCAATTTAAGATTAAGATCTGAACAGCTACAGCAAGAAGATTTTAATGCTTCAGATAAAAAGACATTAAGATACAAAAGAAATACTGTGAAAGCAGGACAAAAATCTAACTTTTAAAATGCAATTCAATTATACAAATCCAGATCAACGCTTTTTTTTTTGAAGGAGAGCTTTGCTGATCTTCAGTTGCTGCTTCAGAGCGTCACAGTGCTCTTACAGAGCAACTTCAATGTTCAAGTAATGCTGTCTGGTAAAAGATTATAAAAGGACGATGGTGAGAGCAAATGCAAATCATATCTGTACTTTAGCTTCATATAAGCTATTAGATAGTCAGGAAAAAATTGACCACATATTAAATGTAGCAGTCTCAAAATACTATTTCAGCCCAGTGATTTCGAAATCCAGTGCTTAGGAATACCAAACACTGTTAATGTAACTGGATTCTTCCTATTATCATTTTTGTGTTCCAAGAGCTTTTTTTTTCCTATTGTAAAGGGGAGGTTTCTCCATTTTATTGAGGACACTCACTAATTCTTACTAGCACTTAGCACTTGGAAGTTTGTTTAAAAACATAAATAAAATATCTGAAACAGGTACAATAATTGATCTAGTTCTCAACTGAACTAGTCACACATTTGGTTTTTGGTGGAACACTGTCATTCATTAGTGACCCGTCTTGGGGTGATTTTATGATTATATTCTATTCCTGATCATCTGCTCTGTGCCCAGAAATGGGCCCTGTAGCTTTGAGCTGGGTCTGGGGGAGGGGTGGGAGCTGGGGGAACTCTGGCGTGGGCTTCCTTCAAGCTCTCGCTCCCGGTGTGCGCCGTGTGTGGTGTGGATGAATTACCTCGTTGCTTTTAGCTAGTTTGAATCTTGTTAGCTGAGGCAAGAAGGTTCTCCCTGGACGGCAACAGCAATCCTCCGGCGGCTTCTGTGGTTTCTTCTGGAACTGTTTGGCTTAGCTGTGGTCTGAAAATCAGACCATCAGTGGGAGCTGGTGGGTGTGGATCAGCAGGGAAGCTGCGGGGACACCCCATCCCGGCCCAGACCTCGGGAAAAGCTGAACCACTGAAAGAAAGAACTCTAAAACCACCGGCTTTCTCTGCAGCGAGGAGACCAACATCAGAGCTCACCAGGTTCCCATCTGTTTTCTTTTCTGAGCTGCTGCCTGGATTCTTCTTCCTCCCCTGAGACAAAGGTCGTCCACCATTTTGTTCCTTCTCTCCATATGGCAGAGGTTTTTTTTTTCCTTCCCCTGGCATTTTGGATTTGTTTGTTCTGCTGTGGGTGGGTAAGATTCTGAAGGTTCAATATCTAACAATTATTAATTTTTTCGTGTCCTGTGGGCACTTTGTCAAATAAACAGTTGGGGTTTTTTCACTTTCACCGACCAAAATTCATTTCATATCGGCGGGAAGGGATTGCTAAAACACCTTTTCTTTGAGGAAGCACTCATTCCAGAGTGTTTTCTCCCAAAACTTATCTCTAAACTGAGACACCCTAGGACACATGATGAGGACAGACCATCAGTTCACAACAAGCAGCAGGTTCAAAAAAAAAAAAAACCAAAACCAATCAATCAACCAACCAAGAACCCCCCAAACCAAGCAAACAAGCCCCTCCACCAACCAGCTACCATGCCCTTTGTGTCATACTCTTCTCTGCCCACACACCCAACTCCTTCCTTTCCATTCTTCCTTGACTCTTTCTCCTGTCCAGTAATCAAACAAAACTGAAGTCATTGATGGAAGGCATGATTAATTGCTCTACTGCTCTGATTTAGCTTTCCTCAAGGAAAGCACTTTGTGCCTACCAGAACTGATGAAACTTTGTTCTGGAGAGAAATACAATCTCATATCCCTAACCATCGCTGCTACTAATTAGAAAGTTGTGACATATTAATTTGCCAACATCTAGTTTAACATTCATAAGCTAAACACATTAATGATTCGATAATTATGCAGTTACACTCTTACTAATACACCTCACACATCTGTTTCTTCACGTAGCAGCCGAGGAACAAGATGCTAAAGATGACTGGAGTCAGCAACAACATCGTATCTTCACACCATTGTTTAAAAATCCATTAAAAGAATCCATCGCTCTTATATCTCCCTCTTTATTTCAAACCCTACTACACAAAAATTACCATGCACCCCTAGGAGATACTCAGGGTAAAAAGATGGTTTCTGGAACACTTTTAAGGATCACAGAATGGTTTGAGTTGGAAGGAACCTTTAAAGGTCACCTCGTCTAAACCCCTGGCAATGCGGTGGAAAATCTTCAAGCAGACCAAACCCTGTTCAACCTGGCCTTGAATACTTTCAGGGATGGGGCAGCCACCACCTCTCTGGACAACCTGTGCCAGTGTTTTACCACCTGCATTGTAAAGTCGTTCTTTAAAACACACAGCATGTCCAGAGGCGATATTTGATACATATAGTTTGGGCCAAAGTTGCAAAATGCTTATATAGTTTAAGTTAGAAGATATCTATATAACCTGAATCATACCTATACATATCAATGTAACCTAAATTATAACTTTCTATATCAGTATAACCTGAATCATACCTATATATATATGTATATCAATATAACCTGAATTATAATTTTCTATACAATGTAATGGCTATTATATAGTTAACTAGGTGCTTCATGCTGAATAAAAAAAAAAAGAAAGAAAAAACACCTTCTCACCAACTGAATAGTTTCTAAAATGGACAAGCACTGACAAAAAACTGGCAAAGGTGAAGGTGAAGCTGATAAGCCACAGAGAGAAGACTCTGAGGTAATTAAAACTAAAATGACTACGGAACACCATGACTGCGCATGCTCTGAAGACGAAGTTGAAAAGTTCAAATGCGACGATGACCATGAGCCTTCCTCACTTGAAGACCCTCGCGACCACCGAACTGGGGAGGCTCAAGTGCAGTGCAATAAATTACCAAATCACCATGAGCTCATGTTATGTAAATCAGTTTTAGCATGTATGTGATGACATAGTAACACTTAGCATTATTTTCTGTATAAATAAACCTCAACACTTGACAAAGGCAAGTGAGTTAGGTGGAAAGATCCCCCTCACTTCCAGCGCTGCAATAAACAAATACCTGCTCTATAAACACTGATCTATAAGGTTTTGTTTCTAGCCTATCTTTCGGGCATCAGTTTTGGCGACCTTTGGCGACAATGATGACATTCTGCTGCAAGATGCCAGCAAAGCAGTAAAGAAATATCACTGTAAAAATATACAGGAGGTAGACATTTTTGTATTTAGCTCTTCTGCATATAGATGGTCTTTGTTAACTCATGCAGCAACTTTTCCCCTTTTTTATAACATTAGTGTTCACTGAGACCTCTAGAACCAACGACATTTGTCCTGAAGCATGCTGATATGGGAGGTCACACTGATTAGCTCAGTGTAGATCAAAGCCACTTGAGCACAGTGCAAGTTTCCAAGATATCTGCGGAGAAAGGGAGGTGCTGTAGTGCGTATGCTTCAAGAAAACAAAAACTCAACTACCTGCCATAGTGGACTTGTTAACTCGTATCTCAGGTATCCAACCCTAGCACCTACACTACTTTCAACAGAAGGAAGTAGTTTAGAAAAGTAGCGTGTACTTATTATCTTGAATTTGACTTCCAAGATTAGCAAGCAACAGAGATGCAAATACAGTCACACACAAAAGACAAGAACAAAAGAGTGTTCCCTGCTTATTGTACATGGTCTGACTGGGCTTAGATAAGCAACCAAAACATGGTGTATCTCAGCTTTGAACATTACACGTACAACTCTCTCCAAAATCTTCAGGCAGTTTTGCAAGAGCTAACTCCTATAATTGAACAGCTTTATGCATTTGGGAAACAATCAAGCTGTCCAGTTAAAAGTTTTACATCTAGAAGATACATGGCACACATCTTTAAAATGAGAGTAAGTACAGGGTGTGTTGCTACATTTCTGTGGAGATAACCATTACTGGAACTCAGGAACAATCTCTAAAAGGCACCCTGGAGACAGTGATACACAATTTTGCTTTCTGAGCGACTTAATGGATGTTCTTCAAAGAAATATTAAGGGACTAAAAAGTTCCTAATGCGAAGTGCTCAAAACATTTTAGAAGCTATGTGGATTTGTGTGCCAAAAGCCAAATAAAAATCAAGCATGAAAGGAATTAAAGGCAATATGAACAGGGCTAAAAGCAGAAGAGGGAACACACAGTTTCAGAAACTCTGTGGAGAATATAATCTGTGGATAATGTGGATTAACAGACATTTATACAAAGCAATTATCACTTAGAATCAAAGCATAGGTCTGAAGTCTGTTAACAGCCACAATGGTTGCTCTTATCCACTTTGATGCTTCCAGTTTTGTTTTTATTCATGTCAGTAGGTATGAGACAATAAAAGCTCAAAGCAGTGCTGCTGATGCAGTAGCATGCTGACAACATTTATGATTATTCTTAATTCCTAGAGTCCACTTCATATCCTAGATTAACCCAGGAGAAAACGCCCCCTCCTGTGCAGATCCTATACAATGTTCCTACAACCCCAAAATCTCTTTTCCAAGTGTTTGGCTATCAAGCCCAGCTTTTTTCAAACACAGAAAAACAACAGCTGCTGTGACAATAAGGTATACTATAATACTTGCTTCTTACTGATCCTATGGCTTAGAAAGCACACAACAGTGTACAACACAAAAGGAAGCATTTCCTTATAAAGCTGCAAAACTGGAAGAAGTTTTCACACAACAGAAATGTAAAGTCTGAGGGCAGAGTTTAACAGGCAAATGAGCGAATCAAGTGTTTATGGCATTAGAAGGGCATACTTGCTGGCTCTGAATCTCATCAAGGCCTTCCACAGATTGATGCATAAAAGACCAGAATATTCCCCAGTTTTTCTGCTGTGCAAGTTTTTTTTGGTGAATTAATGTAGCTCAGAGACAAGCACTGGGACTTGCAAGTTAAACAATGGAAGAAGGTGGAGGGGAAGAATTCAGCTCCCCCATATTTCAAGAAACTTCAGTGTGAGTGACTGAGCCAACCTAATGCCTGTCTTGTTTGTTTCTCCCTGCCTCTGGCCCCACACTCACCTGGATGTCTCATACACCTTTTCCACTTTCAGTAGCTCTATTGACTGACTTGGTCACCCAAATCTCAGAGAGATTTCACAGATACTGGGAACTATGTTCCTTGAAGAAGGAACAAATGAGCTATCCTACTCTTACAGTCAATACCATGTGAGAGTTCCTAGGAGCTGGAGTCATTCTTTCCCACGAACTGCACCAATCCATCTGGAGACCAGCAACAGCAGACAGCAAAGCTGTACACAAATAATAAAACACGCCTTCAACAAACACTGTACAGTGCAGAGAGCTATATATTCATAAAGCAATAATTCCTGGAGACTAAATTGCCAACCACCACCTTAATCCAGAATTTCAGACAGTTTTTTCTATTCTTTGGACCCATATAACAGAGTGCCCTGATTTAAAATACAAAGCCATCAACTCAATTCAATATTTTCTGCTGAAAGCTGCTATAGGGAAGGCCAGCTAGATCCAACACACTTGCTGCAGGTCATGTTACTATGTTTGTCACTAGTCAAAGGCTCATGGGTATCGGCTGTTGTTACTGGACAACTGAGAGGTAACAATGCCAGGAAGGAATGGGAAGTTAAATGAAATGTGAGAACTCAAATACCAAAGCAAGATCTAAGTGCAGATTGTACTTGGATCTAGAAGATCACACCCCTCTTTAAGTGTTCCCAGATGAGAACCCAGATTTGGAAGAGCCATGTTTCAGTAGCCAAGCTGTTTTTCTCCCTAAAACAGAATATAGAAGCAAATGTGGACACTACCTCCTCTTGTCCCAGGGAATACAAACAAACAAAAAATTTCTATTATCCTGTTTCACGGAGGGAGAGAAAAGGTATATGCTCATGAGCACTAGGGCAAGAGTAAGGCATTGATAATGAGTACAGCTGGTGCACAGCAAATGCACACAGCAGCTCCTGACAAGAGCTGCCAGCTCCGTCCCCTGAAATAACTCCAGCCATCAGTCACAGGCTGATGAAGCACTCCTCTCTGCTTCAAGGATGTACTACCCAAAACCATCCCAATAAGTGCAAGCACAAGAGATGAAGAAGTAATGCACAATACAAGGTATTCAAGCAGATTTTACAAAAGCCAGCTTTGCTAACAGAAACATATTGGTAGCACACAGTACATCCACTTCTCACTGCAGCAGCAGGACTGTTTCAGCACTCTGGCCAGTCTACCCAAGCTTACTCAAGCACATTAACACTTCCACAGCACAAATATAGCAAATGCTTACAGACAGGAATGTGCTGCAGTGCATGGAGCTGAAGGCAAGACCTCCAAGTACCCACCAGTGGACTATCTCACCTGCTGTCCTTCTGCACTGCTCTGTGCTCACCTTCTCCAAACTGATGGATCAAACTGACTCTATGCTGGTCTTTGACTCATTCTTGCATCTTATTTATTTGTGGGGCCTACACTGGCACTACCAGTCCCTGTGAAGCATCAGTGGAGATGACAAAATGCATGGGACATGCAAGGGCATAACGAAGAGATAATGCAGAAAAAGATGATGGATGAAAAAAGAGGATGATAGAGAAATAAAGTTGTTAGCTGGCAACCAGACCACTCTGTAACTAAAAATTATTGGCAAGGAATCAGTAAGGAGAAGAAGGAAGCATGGAAAGATGGAGGAGAAGGAAAAATCAGACAGCCATGCTAAGATTTTACACCAATAATATTCAAGAAGACATAGTACCCTCCAAATTACCTAATAAACAGTCAAGAAGTTTAAATGAGACTTCAAAATTTTCAGAACACCAGAATTTAAATTCAAAAGCTATGTACTATGCAATGCAATTGCTAGAAATCCACTCTCTTCTGTATCAGGATTACATGCTTAGCTCGTCACACCCTTAAAAAGGTATCCCACAAAACAAATACTTATTTAAGTAATGACAATACAATACTCAAGACAGACTACAGAGTCAGGGTCAGCAGAAATCCCTTCTTTTCTGCTGAACGCTTCCTCAGATGGAATCTGACAGTCGGGACGTGCCCAGAGTCGTCCCTGCGGCGATCCGGCCCGAGGGCTCGGCTGCGCTCCCCTCCCTGGGGCTGTCTGGGGCGGGTGCTGGGCTGGGCCCACGGAGACCCGAGGTTTTAAGAACTACGAGGAAAACGCTGCTTACCACGGAAAGCAGAAAAAAGTCCCAAACAACCCCAAACCCACAGATATATTAACACTGCCAAATCGCGGAGGGCAGGGCCGGCAGCCCGATGCGCTCCGCTGCTTTCCTGCGGCCACGGCTCGCTGCGGGACGCCCACGGCGACTGCAGCACCTCCGGGCGCTCCGGCCGCTCCAGCCCACAGGAGGCGGGTCCGTGCACGGACACCCGCACAGCCCGCCCGGGCCTGCCTGCGCCCGGGGCCGCTCCCTGCCTTCAGCCAGGGTCCCCGCGCGTGGCTCGGGGAGCGCCCAGCCCAGAACAGCCACTGACCTGCGGCAGCAGATGCAGGAGCAGCCAAAGGCGGGGCCGGGCCAGCCACGCCGCCATGCCGGGCCCACCGCGCCGCCGCCGCCGCTTTGTTCCGAGCTGGGCCGGGCCGGACCCTTCCGCACCGGGTACCCAGAGCCCGCCCCGGACGTCCCGCCCCGCCGCCTCGAGCCGCCAACGAGCTCCGCCGGTGCGCGACGTCACTTCTGGCGGCGCCGAATGAAATGGCGAGTGGCGGCGGTGGCGGCGGTGCGGGGAAGATGGCGGTGAGGACCGGAGTGGCTCGGGTTCTGTGGTCGCCTGAGGGGTGGGGTCTGCGGTGCCGGGTCCTGCGGGGGTGGTGCCGGTGCCGTGCCGGTGCCGTAGCCGTGCCCGCGTCGTAGCCGCGTCCCTGTGTCCCCATCCTGCCGCCGCGGGACCCCGCAGGAGCGCCCCGGGGCTGTGTTTCCGCGGAGGGCGGGAGCGGAGGGCGCGCTTTAACCGGGCCGCCTGTGCTCTGCTGTAGGATAAGGAGAAGAAAAAGAAGGAGAGCATCTTGGACCTCTCCAAGTACATCGACAAGACCATCCGGGTGAAGTTCCAGGGCGGGCGGGAAGGTGAGCCCGGCGCGTGGCTGCAGCACAAAGCTCTTCTGCCTTTCGGTGTTTTCTCTCAGCCCCTGCCTGTCGGCTCTGCCGTCCTGCTCACGCTGGTTCCCTTCAAGGGAAGGCGAGGAGTAGCGGGTGCTTTTACTTATTCGTGGTTGTAGTTACCGGTGTGAAGCTTTTCTCCTTTAACATTTCCATTAATCTCCTGGGTGCACTTTTATCTTCATAACTCATCTATGCATCTCTACTTTTATTAGTTGTCTAGAACGGTGTTATTTTCGTTGGGTTTTTTTTACATTGCAATGGTGCACTTACAGCAGCAAAGAAACGTTTATGGATGTAACAATACAACTGTCGTGCCTTGACATGGTAAGCGTGCCCGGAGTTGATGGTTCAATATATGTCACCATGCCTTTCCATCTCTGTCCCTTTGTCATGCAGCAGGGAAGGTACATCCCAATGTGGTTGGTGCCACCCGCAGGCACTTGTTTGTCTGAGTTAACCGTGTGTTGTGTCTTAAAACTCCACTGGGACCTAATGCTTATAAGGGTTTGGAAGTTGCTTGGACTCCTTACTGATAAGTGTATTTTTCAAACTGGGGAGTCCATCTGGGTAATTTTATGATATATGTAGTGACTAGTCTTGTGAAGTCATGTTCTGCATTAGGACAAAGTGCTGGTTTATGTGCAGTGCCTTCCCATGAGAGATGATGTGTCAGGAGGGCACCTGGAAGATGGGATTTCTGAGCAACGAACTTAAAATATGGCCTTACTTAATTTTAACCATAACCTTTCATTAAAGATATTTATTTGGCTTTGAGATTGTTTGTTTTTTTTTCTTTATTATGCAGAAATATTCTTAAAATGCCCTTGAAATTGGCTGAAAGCAAAAATGTTAGTGTCTTGAAAAATATTTTGAAGAATTGATTGAGAAGTCTGTAAGTTTTACTTGGCACAATGATTTTGTGCACTTGCCTTTGCTAAAGAGGACACTATTTAGTATCTCTGGTCTCATTTGCTTAGTCTTGCCTGAAGGACAAAACAGGGCTGGAGAACTGAGTGTACCTTTCATGCAGTCTTGTGTTACTGTATACCTTGTTTTGGTCTCTAATCATTGTTTTCTATGTGGTCTTCAATAGCAAGTGGTGTCTTGAAAGGATTTGACCCTCTTCTGAACCTTGTGCTGGATGGTACCATTGAGTATATGCGAGGTAAGTAATCTTCAGTCTGTGGAAAGCTTCCCCTTCCTGAGTGGTTTTCTAACAAAAATCTTACAGTTTTGGGAGTGAATAAGCAGAAACTGCAGGTTAACATCATCCAAGCTGCAGCATGCTTGGGATAACTGTGTTGCAAAGAAAGAGATAAGATGGCAGGTCTATGGGACCTGACAACATGCACCTGAGGGTCCTGAGGGAATTGGCTGATACAGTTCCCAAGCTACTCTAAAACATTTAAAAAGTCATGGTAGTCAGGTGATGGGAAAGAGGGAAACATTGAACCCATTTTTCAAAAGGGTAGAATGGAGCCTGGGAACTACTGTCCTGTCAGCCTCACCTCTGTGCCTGGGAAGATGATGAAACAGATCCTCCTTGGAGCTCTGCTAAGGCATATGGAGGACAGGGAGGTGATTTGAGACATCCACCATGGCTCCACCAAGGGAAAATCCTGTCTGATCAACCCAGTGGCCTTCTATGATGGAGTGACTCCATCATGGACAAGGGAAGGGCTTACAGGTGTCATTTATCTGTACTTCTCTAAAGCCTTTGGCACAGTCCCCTACAACATCCTTCTCTCTAAATTGAAGAGAGATAGATCTGATGGGTGGACTGTTTGGTGAACGTGGAATTGGTTGGACGGTCATATCCAGAGGGTAGTGGTCAATGGCTTAATCTCCTCTTGAACATCGATGACAAGGGGTGTCCCTCAGGGATCTCTGTAGGGACCGGTACTGTTTAGTGTCCATCAGTGACACAGTGGGATCATGTTTACCCTCTGGTGACACACCTGAAGGATGGGGCCATCCAGGGGGACCTGGACGAGTTTGTGAAGTGGCCCCACAGGAACCTCGTGAGGTTCAACAAGACCCAAGTACAAGGTCCTGCTCCTGGTTTGGGACAACCTCTGGTATCTATCCAGGCTGGGTGATGAACAGATTGAGAGCAGCCCTGCTGAGAAGGACTTGGACATTCTGGTGGATGAGAGACTCGACAATATGTGCTTGCAGCTCACAAAGCCAGCCGTATCCTGGGCTGCATCCCTAGCAGGGATGGGGGATTCGTCCCCAGGGAGGAGATTCTGCTCCTCTGCCTCACTCAGGTCATGCCCCACCTGGAGTGCTGCTTCCAGCCCTGGGGTCCAACATCAGGAGGATGTGGAGCTGCTGGAGGGAGTCCAGAGGAGGCCATGGAGATGCTCCAAGGGCTGGAGCCCCTCTGCTCTGGAGCCAGGCTGGGAGAGCTGGGGGATGTTCACCTGGAGAAGAGAAGGCTCGGAGGAGATCTTAATTGTGGCCTTTCAGTACTTTAAAGGGACAGACAAGAAAATGATAGAAGATGAATGCTTCAGCAGGCCCTGTTGTGACAGGGCAAGTGGCAATGTGTTTAAACTGAAGTAGGGTTGATCTAGATATGAGGAAGAAGGGTTTTTTTTAATGAGGGTGATAAAAACACTGGGACAGGTTGCCTAGAGAGGTGGTAGGTGCCCCATCTTTGGGCACCTACCGGATCTAGTTGAAGATGTCCCTGCTCATTGCAGGGGGGGCTGGACAGGATGAGCTTTAAAGCTGCCTTCCAATACAAACCATTCTATGATTCTACAGCAGAAGTTAGATTAAGCACATTCCCTGTGATAGAACATCCTTGGTAGTCCTTGCTTGAGCTCCTCTATGGTTATCTCATTGGCCGCTCTTTTCCTCTAAAGCTTGAGTAAAGCAGTGTCTCTTTCTCATCTCTGAAACAAAATGTATCATTTGATAGGACAGTGGTTTTGAAGAGTATTCTCTTACCTGCTTAAAGGTAAACACCTGAAGCTTTGAATTTTCTCTTTAAAAGGGAATTTTAAAATGTATTGCTCATTTTTATTGAATATAGTGATATCTCATGGAAGATAGAGCTGGCTGATTTGTGTTTGGCCTGGTCTGGGAAGGGACTGGTGTTCTCTTCCCTCGTGCATTTAGAAGTCAGGGTCTTTTTCTGATTTGCATTGTTCCCCAAGTGTTTGTCTATAATGACATTTGAAATGGGATCAAGAGCTGTTTTTAATCGCTTGCATGTATTCTATTGGTTAGATGAATGAAAGGGTCTTTGCATTCTTTAATAAATGTATTCTACTTTTGGTTGCATACAAAGCAAAGTTCTTTATTGCTCACTGTCAGTAAGGTCTTGAAAACATCAGATGTCACTGCCGCATCGCCTGTGTAGTCCATGTATTCAATTAAAAAAATGCAATTATGCCAGGAAAAAACATGCATGTTGGTGCCTTTTGAAGTTGATGGAATTTGGTTTCTTTTTTTTTTTTTTAATTTTCCTGTTCTAACCATGGATCTCTGCCTTTTAGATCCGGATGATCAATTCAAATTAACAGAAGACACACGTCAGCTGGGACTTGTGGTTTGCAGAGGGACTTCTGTGGTTCTGATTTGTCCACAGGATGGAATGGAAGCTATTCCAAACCCTTTCATTCAGCAGCAAGATGGCTAATGCTTTCTTTGGATTGTCTCCGAGAACTTCAGGGGTGCGAGTCATTGGAGAAAGCTGTCCGTGTGTGAGAAGCTTCTGGTTTTTGGGTGTGGGGGTGGAGTTTGAATGTGTATTTGTTAGTGTGAAAAAATAGTCAGCTTTTATTTTGGTGGCTTTCATAAATGATGAGAGGATGTGGAATGTAAGAAATATGTTCTTGTTTTCCTTCCACCCCCAAATAAGTGTGTAACTGTTGTTTAGAGCTGACGGGAGAGAGCATATTGTCATAAATTGTCTGAGACCCTCTTGATCTTGTGAGTTTTGAAACAACCCCATAAAATTAGTTAAGAATGCCCTGAATATTGGTTATGTTCTTTCCATTTTAAAATACATTAAAATGTATTTAATCTGAATTAATCTAAAGCCTAAATATAGTAGAACATGTTTTTCTTCCTCTTACATGTCAGTACTCAGCTGGGGAGGCATTCTGTTGTACTCTTCCTGCTGTTGAGTTCAATCTCTTCTGTGCAGGAAAATTACTTTCCTTGTGTAGTGTCATCACCTTTACAAGGAATGCAGCCAAGAAGGTCTTTTCCAGCACTTGTTCCAGATCTGGTGGGCTGTGATCTGTGCATCAGCAGGCTCACATATTTCTACAGGAGGACTGGTTTAACTTGTGGGATGATTCTTGGTTGAGTAACTTGAACCATATGGCGGTATCTATTTGATACTTGGAATTTTAGGGGAAGAATATTTAATATCCTAATGTTTGTTCAATTGTCGGCAGTGTCTGGAAATACTGCTTATTTTTATATTGTAACTGTCCACTTGCGGTTCTGTTTGTTGTAACTTGATTTGTTAGTAACCATTTTTATTTCTTTTATACTGCAGAAAATGCAAGATTTGAGGAGTTTTGATTGAATAAAGACAAATTAATCTGTTTCTAAATGTCTGGTTTTTAGTCTGTAAAAGTGCACTACAGCTGACATTACAGTTCTTCAGCTGTAAATCTAAATTAAACCAGTTCAGGAGGGGACCAGAGCAGAAGCCATGCTTCAGACAGGGTATTGATGGGAAAGGCCTGAGAGCATCTGGTCCCTCTTCTGAGGTGTTTTAAAGACTGCCAGGCTGAGGTATATGCCCAGAGCTTGTATGTAACCTGCTTCTGCCACCTGCTTTTCCCTTTATGGAGTACCCTGTATGAGGAGGCTGTGGCAGAGTGAATTGTTTTGCTGGCAGCAGCAGTTTTGTTCCTGTAGGTTGCCAAGAACACAGGGCAAATACAGGTTGTATTGGTTATTTTGGCCACAGCACTGTTCTCCCACGCATAACCTTTCCTGGGTCAGCTCTGAAATGGGCAGGAGCTTAGAGTAAATTTCGGTTCATGAATCTGACTTTTCCAGGAGACTCTGAAACTAGGGACCAGGTGTCTTGTGTGATGTATGGCCTGTGTGAACTTGGCTGCTTCAGGATTTTAATCATCTGGGGGTTCACAGAGCTGTCTATAGAGTTGTGCTCTTCACAACCTAGTTTCTTTCTATTGCTACAAAGCTTGTTTGTGCAACTGCACAATTCAAAAGAGAGTCCTTATTTAGAGCGTGAGGAGCAGAATTTGCTTGCCATCAGCCTGAGCAGAGTCTTGAACTGTCCTTTAGGTGGGAGAAAGTGCCGGTGTTGATGCCAGTAACATGCTGCACCATCTTTTCGCTCCTGCTGAGGCTCTCTGTGGTGAATTCTGGACTCTCAGGGCAGGGATATCTGCCTAAAGCTACAGGTCAAGTGTGTAAATTCTGGAGAGGGGCATGTCCCCAGCATTTCCTGCTCTGTTGATTAGTTCCTTGGTCTTCATTGTGAGCTGCATGGCTCTCCTTTTCTGTAGCACAGACTTCAGGGTTATACTTGGGAGTCCAGTACCTGGAAAGAAGAATATGAGAATAATAGGGGACAGACATTTTGGCAGGGCCTGTGGTGAAAGGACAAGGGGTAATGGTTTAAACTAGACGTGGGGCAATCCAGACTGGAAATAAGAAAGTTTTTATGATGAAAGTGGTGAGGCAATGACTCAGCTGCTGTTTGCTGAGCTCTGCTAAGAACTGGGAGTGAGTCTTGCTGCTTATGGGCTCTTTGGGTAAGGGCCTCTACTTCAAGGTCGCTGTGCAAATCACTTAATAGCTTTGGAAAAACTCACTGTGGCATCCGTGAGTTGTTGCTTGTCCTACATCTGTGTTTAATTAATGCATTCAGACTGAGGATGACTGAACACATGAAGCCATCTGGCTTTGAATGGGAACTTACTCCTTCCTCTTCTCTCTTAGTAGAAATAGTATTTATACTCCAAAGTATAAAGTTAGATACATAATAAAAGCAGTAATTGCTCTGGTATTTGATTAAACTTGAACTAATGAAAGATGTGGTAATGGTTGCTTTTTTCCAAATGGGTTCATTTTTATTCTACAACTTCTTGATATTTTCTCAGTGCTTGGGAAGCTTTTGGCTTTTTCTCCTGTTTTTTCTTTCTAGCCCAGGCTCTTTGCTTGGCTAACAGCTCCTCTAATTTGCTGTGGCCTTACCTGGTAAAAGTAGATACCGGTCAAATCTGCATTTTTTTGGTTATACAGCTGTTCTGCTGTTGGTGTTCAGAAAGCAGCAGGAAAGACACAAGAGCGAAACAGGAGAGTAGAAAACATTCTATTTTTAGGACAAGATTGGCTTATGTCGTATTTATCTTAGCTAGGGGGGTAATGTTTCCAGAGATCTCACATGGGTGAGGGCTGCATAAGACTGAGTTAAAATTAACTGCCTGGCAGTCTACAAGCATGGAGTCTGCACAAGAGCCACAGGAGCTGGGACCTCAGACAGAAACGATTGCAGACACAATTCTTGAGGTTGGAGAGAGACTCTTCCAGGTCAGCCGTAGGGTGCTTTCAGTGCACAGTCGGTATTTTGAAGCCATGTTTTTTGGAGGAGCAAGAGAGAGCTCTGAACAGCACATAGTGATCAAAGGGATCGATGCAGTGCCTTTTCAGGCACTGCTTGAGTTCACTCGCACAGCCCAAGTGCTCATAGGTCAAGAAAATGTGACCAGCTTACTGGAAACAGCTGATTTTTTTCAGTTTGACAGGGTGAAACTGTTGTGTGAGAAATTTCTGGAGAGAGAGCTGCATGTTTCCAACTGCCTGGGCCTGATGACCTACTCACAGCAATTTGCCTTTACAGAGTTGTATATGTCTGCTATGAATGTGGCTCTCACTCACTGGGGGGATGTGATATGCCAGGAAGAATTTAAGGCACTACCCAAGGAAATGCTGATACAGCTCCTGAAAAGTGATGACCTCTTCGTTTCACGAGAAGATGTGGTTTTTGACAGTATTACCATTTGGATAATGGAGGACCCAGCAACAAGAGAGGAAGAATTTCTGGATTTGGTGCGTGAAGTCAGGGTCACTTTTCTGAGTTTGTCCTTCCTCGATATCTTGGTGAAACGCAGCAAGCGTGCTGGAGAGACAGATGTCTTTTCCAGACTGATAAAGAAGTTAGACAGCTGTCCTCCACCCAGCTGGCAAAATCCGAAACTGTGTCCTTATGCTGGTCGGAGCTATGACACCTTATATGTCCTGGGAGGAAAGCATGACAAGGAACAGCAAGAATTATTTCTCTTTCAACCTAAAACAGGGACCTGGAAGGCTTGTTCTCCACTGCAGCGGAGGAACCTCACCCAATATGCAGTGGCAGCAGTAGGTAACTTACAAAGAAGGGAGATTGAGCAAGTGCAAACAGAAGTTGAGACTGAGAATCTCAAAGGCAGGGAGTCTAGCTGCTGCCGTAAAACTGTTGTGCTCAGCATTGCTAAAACCTCATTCATATTTGTGTTCGTATTTGTTTAAAGAATGGTTTTGTTTTCCTTAGTCCTGGGAGAATGCTAGACAACACTGAGTATTTCTTCTCGTACAGCAGAAACTATGGAGCCTGTTGAGCTCCTTTTATTGGCTTTATCTGGAGTTAGTCTAAGGACTTGGCTTTAAGCAGTGTAATTTTTTTGGCCTTCTCTTTTGTAGTGGTTTAGACAGATGACAGATGACTTCTGATTTATAGCTGCCGTTAGATTAAACGTATCCATGGATGTTGGGAAATCTTCATGCTTGAAGGCCTTCAAGCCCGCTCAACACCGTGGCTCAATACCATCATGGCTTCCTGTATTAGTGTTGGTAATAGTCCCAGTTCTGGTGGGAGTGAGATCCCCAGAGGTTCTTTCCATCCAGTGTTTCCATGATTCTGTTAAAAAATGGGAGCAGGCTTGGAAAGACCGGCAGCATACTGTAGGCCCAGTGTAACTGTGTGGATGAGGAATTAAATACTGCAAACTGATGGATAGATTTTCTGCTTATCTTGCACGTTATCAGAACAGCCCAGGGAGAAATGAGGAACCCCAGCTATCAGGAGCAATTTTTAGCCTTCATGTGACTAATATTTTCTTTGCTGTCTTTCCAGGGAGCTTCGTTTTTGTGACAGGAGGGTATTTCCGGGATGAGTTTGTGTGGTACAGTGTGGATTGGGTGCTTATCTACAATTGCTTGGACAATAGCTGGCTGGAAGGGCCAGCCATGAAGAAGTCCCGCCACAGCCACTGTGCGGTAGGAGTAGGGCTCTACCTGTATGTTCTCGGAGGGAGCACAGATGAAGGGATAATCCCTTCAGTGGAGCGCATGGCTCTGATGGAGTCAGAGTGGGAAAGCATGAGTCCAATGGCTCAGCCTGTGGAGAGAGGCGACGCAGTCAGTGTGGGAAGCAGGATCTACGTGGTCTGTGGCCTGGATGAGAATGGACATGTGTATGATGGAGTGCAAAGGCTGAACACAGAGACAGACAGCTGGGATGTCATCTCATTCTCCCCTCTTCCAAGGTAAGAAATAGCATTCTGGGGCCTGGCAGAAGATGCAAGGTTCTAGTGTTGGTCCTGCTCCAAGAAGAGGTTAGACTGCAGAAATCCAGAAGTCCTGTCCCTGCACCACTTCTGTGATTCTCTGTTTTAATGGGACTTCTGATATGAAGACCACGGTCACACTGAATATTTCAGGGGCCAAATCTTTCTGTTGGTTCTGATCAAGGGTTTCTTCCCTCTCAGGTATGACCTCTGCATCACGTCCCTGAATGGGGCTGTGTACACCATAGGAGGGGGAGCTTTTAGATTTGATGTGGAGACAGATGAATGGACCCACGTGAATGAGGAATGCTTGACCCAGAAGTTCTTCATGGGATGTAGCACTGTGAATGGACAAATTTATCTCCTTGGACAGAGGAAGGGAAACAGTGCCCTCCCCACTGTAGTCCTCTTTGATCCCTATGTTGACGTGTGCCAGGTCATAGATAACAAACTGCCTTGCCCCCTTCCTATTCATGGCTGTGTCTCTGTGCGAAGATTTGACACATGGGCATGAGAGCGGAAGACCGTGTACTTTACAGCTGAAGGGAGTTAGATTGCATCAAGTTTGGCCTGTGACATTTTAAAATTTTTGTTTCATTGTAATTTTACCTTTTTTTTTTCTACTTGACAAAGGAACTTGAAGCAAAAGCCAGTGAAAACTTTGCTTACACATAGGCTGCAGGTCATTATTGAAAATGGTGATCAATATTGTTCTGGTACATGAACTCCTTGGGGTTGATGCTCAATAAAGGGCTGTTCTGACCTTTAACCTTTGTGGCTCTCTGTCCTTTAAACAGCTGGGAAAACCAGGAAAATTGCTGCATGAGTGTTAGAAAATATCGTAGGATTTAAATAGTAAATCAGTGTGTGTCAAGGGACCCTTCAACAGGATTATAAGCCCATAATGCTGTAGGACAGAGCAAAAAAAACCCCAAACAGCAATTGCTGTCAAGCCATACCCAGTATCAGTATAATTTAAGCCTGAAACAAGCAAGTTTCACAGGTTATGTAATTATGGCTAAAATTACCTTTATTCCAGGCTGGAGAGCACCACAGAGGGAGGGAGATTATTCTGGATTTATGCATTCAGGTGTGTGATGACAAACATTTGCACACTGAGTCTTAATAATCTGGCTTCAGTTTCCTTAGTGCTCTTTGGGTTCACGGCTGCAGAGACTCAGAATAAAAATGCCCATCCCAAAGCATTGAAATGAGAATGCAAGGAGCAGGGCTCTGCACCTAGCCATAATTAAAGACTGTGTATGAGGAGGAGTGTTTCCTGGGCAGTACTATGGATTTAGGGCGGCAGGGGATTGATCTTCAAGGGCCCTCAGGCCTCCCAAGGGTGAAGCAGCTGAGACAGTGACTGCCCCACTGGTGCAACCGAAGCGAGCTGGGAGGCTGCACTGCAACCGCTGCTGTCACCTGTGTTTGTCAGAGGCTGTTCTCTGATGGGACACAGCGAGGGAGTTCCTGAGCTGAATGATTAACGCCTCCAGAGAATGAGGGAGGCCTTAAAAACGGCGAGGTGTTTGTTAAAAGCAACCCTGCCACTGTGACAGCTCTGCTAGGATAGCAGGCCTGCAGATGTGGAGCCCTCTGGGTCCGGTCTGGCTTCCCCTCCTTGCCAGCTCTCCCTGCAGAGCTGGGGGGTCTCGTGATGGGGCTGCAGCAGTGAAGACTGGGCCTGTTCCCTGGGGACAAGCTGTGCCCTGGAGGCTGTATAAATCTTTTAAATGCTGTGATTCTCATGTGTCATTTGGTACTTGAAAAGAAAGCATCATACTTGAAGGGACAAGGTACAAGAATTCCTGGGCAAACCCTCACAGCAGGGATCCCAGGGAAGGGGCTCATACCCCCACCGAAGTGCAGCCAGTGGGGGTGAGGTGATGTCCTGCTCAAGGCTGGCGTCCCACAGAGAAAGGGTGGCTGCCTGCCTTCTAGCATTGCAGCCTGTGGACCAAATTCCAGAGTCCTTCAAGGGAAAGCTGGTTCAAACTCTGACTTTTGTGATGTCAGACTGCCAGCAAGTTTCAAAGAAGATTTTTGTACTGACATATGATCTGATATTCTAAAAAGATTTCATGCAAAATGTACATAAACCAGCCTTTTTTGTTCACGTGTAATTAATTTTTTACTTTTACTTTAAATTTTATGTCATACTATAAATTCTGAAAGTTAGATCTTATGCAAGAAATTACAAGGTGAAGCATTGTCCAACCCCTAAACCATCCCATTAAAATGTCAGTGCTGTAACACTCCTATTTTCCAATTTTGAAAATGAATTCTCAACAAAAGCAATACATCCATATGGAAAGTTTCCATTTATTATGTATAATTTCTGGTGGAAAAGTGTGCATTTGGAAGAGTTTCAGTTCTTTTCAGTTTTAGGGGACTTGTCCTAGAGTAGACATCCTGTAAGCAAAATCTTTCAGACATTAGAGCTATCTTGGATAATTCATACAGCAAATACAGCTTGTATCATTTGATACAAGTTATTACACATTTTCTGGTCCAGGCCTTGGTTGCAGAAATGGTTTATCGCAGAGCCTGAGCATTTTATACTACCCAAGTGAAAACTTATTTGCCATTTAAGCCAGTGCCTTTCACATGCAAGCCCATCATGAAGTGGTTGGCAATGACTGCCGCTGTCTTCTGAAATTGCAAATTGGTTAAATCTTCCACAATTGTAGTTTATTATCTCATGAACCTTTCAGGAAGGCTTTGAGATAATCACAGAAAGCAGTCATAACTTCAGCAGCTTGTTCAGCCCCTCTTCTTACACAGTCAGACTTTGGTTGGTAGACCCTTTTTTTCCAAGATGAGTGATTACAGAGTAGTAGTAAAAGAATAATTCTAACAGAAGAATTATAGAAAACATTTCCTAAAGTGACTTAACTGCCTACAGATGTGGTGAAATTCAGCTCCACCTGGGCATTGGATGCTGCCTCAGGCAGACTGCAGTGAAGTCCTGTCCTGCCTCTCCCCCAGCTCCCGTTCAGCCTTCCCACATTCCAAAGACTGCCTGGATCCTGGTGTTTTGCAGCAAGCCCTGTGTTATTCCTTGCTGTTTGCCAGATCCTCTGCTTTGCTCCTGTCACTCTCTTCGGTGTCACTTCTGGCATCTTGTCTTTTCTGAAGAAAAGAAAATTTAAATGAGCTGCAAAATCTGTATCGTGGTGTATATTAGAGAGGACTAGCCCTGTTTTCATTTACAACCCTGGGGGCTTACCCTGGCAGCTAAAATAAAAAATAACAGGTGTGATCATTTCCTTAAAGTCCGTGCAGCAATTATCTCTGCATTGGGAGATTCACTTAAGCTGACAGGGGTTAACTCTATTATGGCTTCACCTAACTTTTGAATTTTTTTTTTTGTCACCCTAGTAATGCCCTTGTAATGTGACTTTCTGTAAAAAAAGTTAGTATTTATTCTACATATAGGTATTCAGCATATTTTCCTGTGTAATTTATTACCGTTGAAGCTGTGAAAGCCAACACATATTTGTCCAGCAAGCATATGGCCTGGGCTCCTTATTTTGCAGTTGTCTGCAACCTCGAGCGTATCCTCCATCATTTCCTCACAAAAACTGCTTTTTCATGTAATTTAGCTTTGATGAAGGGGTAATTCAAGATCAGTTGAAGGAATAGCACCAACATTGTGGAGAGGTTTTTCTGGCCACAGGTCCTCAAAGCTTTCACAAATCTCAGATGCTCCCACGATGCCATTTGCCTCCATTAGCAAGGCAGGCTAGGGAGCTGCCCTCTCTGATGACGTTTCTCCCAGTGGTCTCTGTACAAACTCTGGCAGGCATCAAGAGCCTGCGGAAGGCACCCAAAACTCAGAGAGGCAAATACACAGTGTGCTACCTACCAGGCTTACCTGGTTGCTCCTTCCTTACTCCACTTTGGGCACACCAACAAGTTCCTGTTCCCCGCAACTACGCAGTGAGAAGCCGTTAGGCAGTGAGGAGAAAGGCCCGTGAACGGCTCCCATGTCACTTGGACACAGCTGCAAAGAAGTGAGCTCCTGCTCTGATCTTCATGACGTCAGGTGTCCACACGTCTCCCAACATAAGCCTTCAGAAGCTCTTGGGCTGTTTGTTGGGCAGTCCCATTTCTCTTCCCCTTCCCTGCAGGCAGGTAGGAGTCACTCTGAACCTCATGGTCTCTCATGGGTGGTGATGGCACAAAGGAGACAAGGACTTTTCATACCTCACCACGGAGGATGACATTGAAGATCATCTGGATGATCACACAGGACCAGAAAATGTGTAATAACTGCAGAACCATCAGGAAGGCATTTATGAGGCAGCTTATGGGGAACAACGCAACTTGTGTCACAAAATGATAATATACGCTGTGGGAAAGAGAGGGAGAGGCAAATCAGAAGGCACAAGACTAAAGCAGACTAAGTATCTTCACACTTACAAGGAACAGGTGTCTTTCTGGGCAATGACTTGGCTGGTGCGTTCCCAGGGCAGAGCTGAGCTGCACCAGGATGGCATCACCAAGCTCAGGTCTCAGAGGACCTGCAGAAGCTCTGTATTAAAACCTCCAACTGTGCAACAGGCTTTGCAGACAGGTCAGTTATCAGAAATCTGCAATGCTCCCTAGAAAAGGCAGGAACTGGCAACATTTCTCCTCTAATAAGTCTTGAGAAGAACAATGGACAAAAGTGAAACCATAAGGGGACCTCTCCATTGGCGCTTAAATGAAAGGATAACACGTGGCTTTTTAAACTGAAGTTAAGGAAGAGTTAAGGGTGCAGATAAGCAGTTGGACGTGGCATTATTTTTAACAAAAGTCACAGAAAGTCTGTATCCTCAGTGATGAGAACAGAAAGGAAGACAGAATGGTTTGGAAATGGAAAGCAGACAGGACAGAGAGCAGTTCAGCCCAGGAGAGAAATGATGAGTGCTAGCATGTGTCCTCCTCCACAAGTTACCTAAGACATGAAATCTGAGATATCTTATAAACTGGGAAACCTTGTTGGACACAGTAGGTATTGGCTCTGCACTTGTTTTCCTAGACCTCTGCTTCTTTCTGTTGGTGCTGAGAGATGCTGATCTCAATGGACCCTTAGTCTGACCTGGGACACCTGATACCTCCTTTGTCCTTACATTATGGTACAGCAGGTTGGGATACTGGGGCTTCACACCTTGTGGTGGAGACAGCTCGAGTCATGCTTGTTCTCAGGAAAGTTGCCTCAAGTTTAAATATTTTTTCTCTCTAAGGGACCCATCTGACCACCAGAATCTGGGACATGTCATGCAAAGTCAGCCTCATAGGCATCCAGACTAAATGGCAGCACGACCAAAATTGAAAACTCAGCATCTTCAGTGGCTGTATGGAGCAAGGGCAGGGACATAAGACAGCAATGGAGACTTGTCCCTATGTGTGTATAGCACGTCCTATTTTAAAAATTCTTCTTGGCGTAACAAATGAAATGTTTGGTTTGAAAGAAAACAGAGAGCTTAGACTACAATGCAAGTGTTGTGGAATGAACTTATGGGGAGACAGCCGCTATCAGCTTTACCAGGCAACTAGGCAGTGGTAAAGAAAGAGGAACAACTTCAGCCCAGTTAAAGGCTGGGAGGGTCACCAGATTTTTTCGTGTGTGTGAAAAAGCTGTTCTGTAAGGCTGGTACCTGTGTGTGGCTTCTGGAGGAATAATTGCCGATGCCCACCCAGCATGTTGAGTATCCCACCTCCTGAATCCGTCACCATTTTCTTGGTTTATTTCAGATGCGTCGTGGGTCACCTTAAATTTACTGTGACGTTGTTTCGATACTAATTTTATCTTAATAGATATTTAAGCTTTAAGGCCTTTTTTAGTCTGCTAAGAATTTCGTGGAAGATTGTAATCAGAATGGTTTGCACCTTCTTTCTCTCATAAGAACCAGAATTTATAAAACAAGGAGTGGGAACAGAGGGGCAGAGGCTGTGGCTCTAGATTAGTAGAATTAATTAGTAGAATTCATTCATTAATATAGTTAAAACCCTGGTGTTTTTTTTTCTGTGGGTTCTTCAGTTCCAGTTGAATTAATCTCTGAACTTACAGTGTCCTGTTCTCTGCCTTTCCTCCCCTCAGCATGGAGGGTCAGCTCTCCAGAAGGTCAAACAGTGCATAACACCCACATTCAGAGGACAGCAAAATGTTACTCACATTAATGGGAAAATGACAAGACGGGAGATGATGAAAACCACAGCAAAAACATTGAATACTGCTTCACAGACCCGCTTCCATTTCAGGTAATGGAGTGTCTTGGCAAGCTGTAGAGAAACAAATTTCAGTATGTCCCTTGTGCCTGTGTTCTCCTTCTGGGGGCTGACGGATTTCCCACATCCTGCGAGGATGACCAGGTTTGTGGGGATGTGTACCGGTCCCTTTGCATCCAATTCCTTTTCCACGAGATCCATAGAACTGGTACTTCCTAAATGCACCGTCACTAAGGTATGTGTGTCCCACTCATGAGCTGACATGTGTCACGTGTGGCAACATGAACAGTTGCCAGTGCTGCCCACAGGCACAAGCACAGTCCTGCAACTGGGAGAATGACTTTTTACACAGGCAACAGTTTTAAACTAGGAGAGATTTAGATTGGATGTTAGGAAGAAATTATTTACTCAAAGGGTGGTGAGGCCCTGGCACAGGTTGGCCAGAGAAGCTCTGGCTGCCCCATCCCTGGGGCAGGCTTGGAGCAACCTGGTGCAGTGGAAAGTGTCCCTGCCTATGGCAGGGGGGTGGAATGAGATGGGCTTTAATGTCCCTTCCTACCCAAAGCATTCTGTGATTCCATGGTTTCCAGCTGAGGGTAACGCACCTCTGAAATGTAATCAGAGGCATCATGGACCAGCATGACTATCATCCCAAAACGTATCATATTGGCACAGTAGGAGACAAAAATCAGCGTGATGGTAGCGATGGGGTGGATAATTTGTTCCTTAAAGTCCTGGCATGAGAAGAGAGATTGTCAGTCTTACCTTGCCCTGGCATGCTGCTGCCTCACTAGGACATGTCAAACACCTCCACAAAGCATCAGTGCTCCCCACCATACCACAGCTCTCTGAGGTCCTGCACAATCTCAAGAAGAGAATCTCATCCTTTATGCCCAATTTATGGAAACCCGGATAAATACCCATGAGATATATGTAGGTGCAAACACGCCGGAACACAGATTTTCATAAATTTTCTGTGAACCAATCTGCCCTTACAAAATTGCTCTCTTAATATCCCATATTTACTTCCAGATCCCTCCTCTGTGTGTTGAAGAGCCTTTTGTAAAGACAGTAGATGGCCCTCGGTCTGGGGCAGATCCTGTGCAATGGAAGAACTCTTCAAATGCCTGTGCCTCCTCAACTGCCCGTGCTGCAGAAGTCACACATACGTTTACAGGACCCTCATCAGGGCAGGCCAGGTCCCTCCCACCAGGAGGACGCAGCTCTCTGATGCAGGCAGCACCTGAGACCTGGGAAAGGCTGTGATGCCATGTTTACCCAGTGCCTGTCCCTTGCCCAGCTGTGGGGACCCTCGTGTCAGCCCCCAACACTTCCCCAGCCTAGCAGGCAGGAAGGCCGTGCCACGCACGAGCAGGGCCCAGTGCAAGGCGCAGTGGTGGGATACGAGAGCTGAAGGGGCTTGTGTGCACAAGGGTCTTCACAGCAGCATTTGTGCTTTCTCCTTTGCACTCCCAGGGAGCTGACAGCAGGACAGGGGCACAGCCTCATGGTGGGGCTGAATGAGCCATCTGGTTGTAGTTGTGCTGCTGTCACTCAGACAGAGGAAGGCCTCTTCACATCGAAGGGCAGAGTGGTACCAGTGAGCAGTAGAAGGAGAGCTCCAGGAGATAGAACCAGCCCAATACAGGTGGTAGAGGCTGCAAGACAAGTGACAAGCAATGTGACAGCCCTGCCTAGCTGTGGGTTCAGGAGAGGGGAAGAGTCTTCCTGGTCAAAGCCCCTTCATTCAACCCATGTTTGTGACAGCAGGTGTTGGTCATGACTAAATTTTCCTGTTCCCTCTGACTGAACCATTTGCTGATGCATTGACAAGGCCAGTCCAAAGCCAAGACTAGCCCTGGCCTGTCTGCAAAGGGACTGGGAGCAGCTGGGGTCTCCCCTCTTCAGGGGTTCAGATACTGATCTCTATCCATGCTTTGAGATGTCAGATGTCCTGACCACCTTTTGTGGCCAAGACAGCCACTTCCAAACAGACTTGAGTGACAGAGAAACTCACCGAGTCAAGGTGCCTGCTCTGAGCAGAGCTCTCCATGGGCTGTCACACGGAGCACGTGTGAAGAGCTCATCAAGCAGATGTCAAACTTTGCTACGTGCATGACGTGAGGGTGAGAGATCAGAGAGGTATTGAAATAAGACAGGTGGATACAAGGAGTTGTAAGTATAAAGCTTTTTGTCATAAGGTTGCGCTGTCTCCATGCTTGAAGGTTTTCAAAACTAAACGGGACAATACCTTAGGTAACCTGGTCTGATCTCACAACATAAGTGCTGCAAGTAGGAGGTTGGACAAGAATCTTCCTGATCTCTCCTCCAGTATGAATTATGCCGTGATTCCATGTATTTGCTGCTCACCTGTTGTGGAAATTTCAACCAGCACACGGTGCGGTCCCAAAACCAGGGCTTCTGTGCATAGAGAAGGCAGCAGTAAGAACCCAAAACCTTTTAATGACATGTAAAGACCATGGCAAGAAATACTCACAGAACTCAGTGTGCCCGTGCTAGATCCAATCTGGCTTTGAGCTTTGGAGAAAGTGGTTGGCAAAATGCATTTGTCAGTAGTGAAAGTACAGGATATCATATGGAGGGTCTTCGGAGCAGCGGGCAGCAGCCACAGTCAGGACAGGGTCTGCTCTAGTCTGAGATGCAGGAGCTGCATGTGGGCTTACACAAGGATTTAAGACAAGAACAGCAGGGTGGTGTCACTGACACCTAGCCAGGTCCACCAGGGGAAAAGGGAACTGTCCTGCTGAATCAGGATTAGGGATGATTCCGCTGCGTGCCCCTGAATTTGTCCTTCTTTGGCTTTGCACCCGCAGTCATGACCACACATGGTCTTTAGATGGGCTCTTTAGTGTTGCCTGGGGCCATCAGCCTCATTTGCAACGAACAAAGAACACTTGAAAGGTGTCACTTCACAGCATGACCCTGCTCATGTACTTACATCATAAGAAGAGCCAGTCCAGAGACGAATGAGGCAAAACACAATGTAAATCTCCAACTAAAACAGAAAACAAGGAATTAAGACCTCCTCCAGAGTTGAAATAGCTTCCCAGGCTGTGCCCAGGATGCCCACAGGGGAACCATGCTTGTTTAGCCAAAGATTCACGGAATTTCAGCTCTGTTGGCACGTGGCAGCATGTGCTGTAAGGCAACAGGGTACCCACTGCCCAGCCAGGCTCTGCTGTGGTCCGTGCTTTGCCCAAAGTCCTTGGGCATTCCATCAGTGTTAAAGAGGATGCTGTAAGACCACCAAGATGCCTCTGCCTGTCTCCTTTTGTTGTGGGGATGTTTGTAGATCGCCTATCGAATGCTTATATACCCCAGACAGTGGAAGGCACCTAATTTTCCTCAGTGATGGCACAGGAATACTGGGGAATTTATTACTTTATTCAGAAATGTTGCAGTAGGAAACACTGAACAAGCTTTCAGGTGAAAAGAAAGTTCTCTCTTCCAGGTGGAGAATATTTTTTAAAAAAACCATAATAACACAATTCAAGCACTGAATAATTACTTTTTTAGAGGGGGAAGGAGTAGATCTCTTACCTCATGGGGGTCTTCATGTGCATACAGCATTAAACCTCAAGATGAGAATCAGAGAACTTGATTCTCTTGATCAAGACACTTGGTGACTTCTCTCTCCATCCTGACTCCATGTGTTACTGAGATATGTGGGAATATTTAATGTAAGAGAGCAAACAACTTGGGGAGAAGGAAACCTATGAAGATTTTGGTGCTTTCTTGTGTTTTTCAGTTTTTACCTCCCTCTTTCCTGGGTTGCACTGCCTCTTAACTGCACTTCATGGATTTATTTTCTGCCCAACATCCATGCTGACAATATCTTAAAATCTAATTTTGTATCAAGATCATCTTGAAAAGAAGCTGAATGCATTTTACAAGTGGCTTTGGAGGTCAAAATCTCTCTGAGCACCTGAGATTTAAACGTTTCTCCATCAAGGCCAGTAGACTCCGTTGAGGCAAATTTAACTTTTCGAAGGTAAAAATGGGAAAGAAGGAGGGAGGGAGGGAACTGGCAGCAGAGCAGGAGGGCTCTGTTGTCAGTGTGTGCGGTAGTGGGACCCAGTCTCGTGGGACAGAGGCTCTGCTTGCAGCCACAGCAGCTCCCCTGGGAGTGAGCTTGGGTGAGGACAGAGCAGAGGGCAGTGATGAGGTGCTGTTGGAGGTCTCCATCCCCAAAAGCTGACCCACCTACCAAGCCTCACAGAACTTCTTCATCAGCCTGGGGTGGTCCTGGGCCTGCCGGTGCCAGAACCAGGTCTCCACCTTTTTGTCCGGCAGGTCACTTTTCTTGGCCAGTGAAACCAGCTCCTCCTGGAAAACAGAGCAGGGAGGAAGGACTGAACCTTTTGGAGGCTGTTGATCCCTGTGAGGGAGGAAGAGCTGCTTTGCCTGTCCACGTTTCCCTAAAGAACACCTTTCTTTGGAAAAAAATTGTAACAACTCTGTTTGCATTTGTGAACTCCCAGATTGTTTTGGCCATTTTAAAAGTCCAACTCAGACAGATCTAAACGCATGTTCAGAAGTCAACACAGGCTCTCCCTGGTGAAGTTTTGCCAGCTGTACACAATGGGATGCAATATCTGGCCATAAAAGTCTAAATACTTTTTTTTTCCACCTCTGATACAATTTTCACTGATAATTACCAGCTACAAAAGGAAAACCTGAAGATAAAAGAAGTTTCAGCTTGTAAAGATAAAGACACAGACACACAGTTTATTCCATACTGTCAGTAAATCAGCTGTCGAAGTAGCACTGTCACAGGCTCAAAGGCATCAGTTCCAACATCCTCATTTTCTGCATGAATTCCACATGACAAGAGTTAAGGTTTGTAAACTGGGATTAAAATTAATTTAAAGATGAACTTATAAACATTTAATAATTAATGTGACAAAGCTTCATACAGATTAAAGTAAATTATTTCTTAAAATCCATGCACCAGGCCCAGAGACTGGTGGTGA
>VZRN01006273.1:50537-62180 GCA_013397935.1 Dasyornis broadbenti | reverse complement strand
GGAAGGAAGGCGCAGAAGAAAGGCTGTTTATCATTGCCATGATAAAAAACACTATCCTGCCTCACAAGATCTACCTCTTATTGGCTTCAAAACACTGATTTGTAGCCTCTGGTGGTGATTGTTCACTCCCCTGTCTTATACAGAGCAGAGGCTTGTCATTATGCACCAAAAACTCACTTTCTCCCACTGTTCATGGCACTGACAAAGACGTTGAACTGCTCTGATTCAATACCAGCCCCTGAGGAAAACCACTCACCACTGGCCTCCATTTGGACAATGAGCCACTGACCACCACCACCTCTGAGTGTGACCTTCACGGCAGTGACTCACCTACCCCATCTGCCAAATCTTCTCTCTCCTGTTTCCCGTCAAGGATGTCGTGCAGGGCGGTGTCAGATGCTTTGCTCAAGTTCAGGTAGGTCATGTCAATTGCTCTTTTCTTGTCCACCCATGCTGTAGCCCCACCAAAGGAGGCCATCAAATCTGACCCATGCACATAAGCATCAACACATGGTGACCTCAGGAAATACTGAGCAGTCAGATATTTCTGTTGCTCAGGCAGAAAATGGTCTCCTTCGGTCACAATAACATACGGGGAAAAGTATGATTAGGGCTGCTAGCAAACTAGCCTGCAAGAGCATGCTCTGATAGAGGATTTTGACACAAGCCGGTATTACCTTATAACATATTATCATTTCTTATGGTTCCAAGGTCAATGTCTCTTTCTCAAATAACATTTCGGACCTGTGATTGTTCATCTACATGCCAGCAATTATGGGCGAATTGATCAGCCAGTAATTAATGCTATGCTATTACACTTTTTAATTTGTAGATTATGCAGCTGCAAGCGTTCACACATTTTTAATTTGTATATTATACAGCCACAAATGTTTACAATGCCCTTTTTAATCTCCTTACACTACCAGTGCCATTATTCACTATAGATTAATGATACACCGAATGCTGAGGTTTATTTCATTTACCACTCTTACCAAGAGAGCTGTTAACATTAGTGTGCTCTATTACTTAATGTCTTACTGCAGCTGCTAGTGAGCATTGGTTACCCTTTAAAATATTACCACTCGGTTCTTTTCTCTCTTTCTCCTTTTTTTTCCCCCTCTCTCCAACACTCTTGCTACTGACAATATGACTCTGTGGTAATATTACACTTTATTTCCAAATTTATTTCAAGAGTTTTGTTCCAAAGTGTTTCAATCTTTTATTACAAACAATGGTACCTCTCTGGCCCTGTATGTTTTGCATTTCCCAGACTGTTTTTCCTTATACTCTTCCTCTGTATGACTTCACTCTCTCTTTTCATATTATATTGCAAACTGGGCAGCTAGCCCATAGCCTTACTTTAGGGAAACATGCCTGTTCTGGACAGCATTTCAGCATGTCTTTAACTTAAAACATATGCTCCAATCTATACAGAACCTCTTGCTTACATTGTTTACGTGAACAGGACACCATAAAAGTAATTGCTCTTGCCACAGCTTTAATTCAGAGCCTACCAATGCCAACAAGAGCCCTGTCCTCATCTATTACACTTGGAGAATTTAGCCAAGTTGCTTAATTTATAGTTAATATGGCAATGCTGTTGCTTCCTCTTGTAAAATGATTTGTCATATACAAATTAAAGTCTTAAAATCTCAAACCAGTTCAAATAATAAAAAACTATTTCACCTTCCAGGCTCTTATTTCAAAGTACAAGCAAATTACTTTACAATATATATATATTTATATACACACACGCATACACTTATACATATTTATACCTCTATATAACAAATATTCTATTTAATGTTGCTGCATTGTTATTTGCACTTTAATTTAAGAAAAATGTTATGCTTTCCTCCAAACTACACCAAGCTAAAGGGTTGTCTTCTTTCCATCTTCCCTCAGATGGTATGAAATATTTTCAAATTAAATCTCAAAATAAAACAAAACTCACCTGACTCATTGTTCCCGTACAAGGAAAAGATTTAAACCCCTTCCATGAAAAGTCTCGTATTTATAGCCTTGGTGAAGTCCTGCAAAGGAAGTGGCTTGTGGCAAATCAATGGCCAGCCAAACAATCACAACCTGCATTTAGACAACTTTGACTGGGTATTTCATTAGAAATATCCTGTGATGTTTTCTTTTTCTTTCTTTTCTTTTTTCCTTTTTTTTTTTTTTTCTTTTTTTAACAAAGCATCAAAATGCCTTTGTTGAAATATCTATTGCATTTTCAAGGGCACATCCTGAAGGGTGAAATACAGCTGAAGAACTTAGCTCTTAAAGGAAGGTGCAGCACCTGATGAAAAATTCACCTCGGAATTGTAATGAATTATCAGAAGTAAAACGTCCTTGTTTAAGTTCACTAGATATATTCCTTGAATTGCTTCCTTCAAAACTATTTTTCCCCAGAAAGCAGATCCCTTTAACACGTAAATAACAAAAAACTTAATTTCCTCTTGAAAAGCAGTTTTAAAAGGAAAAATTTCAACCAGACCTAGGCAATGGCGTCACAGTAACTTACACCAGTACAAGAGTAATACTGATTATTGTACTCATATGAGCATTGCAAGGATTAGCGTTTACAATGTTTCACTGAAAAGCTAAAATTATTGCACAATTGTCTCCCACAAATGTTAAAGAGTGGCACCTGAGATAGCTCAGCTCTTAAGTATTGAAAAAAAATTCTGAAGGGTCTCAAATAACACTGTTGAATTAATAGAGTTTTCCAGAGGGGTCTTGTTAGTAAGCAACTGTAGAAAAATATAAACATTTGTACATAGTACTGCTTTAGATTAAAAGCTAAATAAACTCTGGGGTAAAAGCAAATAAATATTTTTTCATCAAAATATTTCTATTTCAAATTGATCTAAATTTTCTTCTTTGACAATATTAAACCTATCATACAGGCAGACTGAAGTATGTTTCAAGCTCCAGAAAAGAATACCAGAGTATCCCAAGATTTTTGCTGATGAACCATTCTTGAGTGGGATCCTAATTTCCTTAATTTAACTGGGGGCTTTCATCCCTTGACTGAAGGAAGCTGATGTATTTACTCACAAAATAGAGCAACTGGTAAGAAGAGACGTGGGTTTTAACTTCTTCTGAAAGTACTGGTTTTTCACATTTCTTCTCCTGGAACAATCTGCAATTGTTCTAAGGAAAGTGTTCTAAGGAAAGTAAGCTAACCCAGTGCAGGGAAATTCATTGACACCATCAACAGAACAAAGAGCCTTCCAGGTAGGTGTGGAAAGCACAGTTTTGTTTCTTGCTGGCTGAAGGTAGCACTTCTGTGCTGTTTTGAGTTGCTTTAGCAGAACGACAACTTTCCTGAACAGCATTTTGATGTTCCTTGCTGTCACTATGTGCTAACGGAGTACTGGGCATCATCCCCACTTATCAAGCTCCTTCCAGGAGAGTTTGCAGTAGCGACTGTATATCTATTCTCTTTTGTTTTTTACTTTTTTTTTAATGATGGATACTTTTTTTCAGTGTCTCTGACCCTTATCCCCAAATTATAAAGTGTCTAGTTTCTATTTACTCCACCAAAGAGAGTCTCTTGGCTTTTTTTTTTTCCAGATGTAACTAGCTTTCTCTGCCTAGAAAAGTTGTTCAGGAGATGCTTAGAGTTGTCTTTCTGGGGTCATTTAAGTAACTATAAAGGTAATAATCCTATCCTTTGCCCATGTGGTGTCTGTAGGTCTTTTTCCCCAATAACTTCCATACAGGGAGTAAAATGACTGGAATTTCCCTGAGCCCTGCAAATTAGTTTCTTCTCTTTCCCATACCCACCATCTCTTTCACTACTGAGATTAAGAAGTTTATAAAATACAACTTGTTACAGTCATGAGGGATTACTACTATATATTATCACTCACAGCTCATTAACCCTGAAGCCCTGCTAACTAAGAAAATCCTGTCTAATGAGGTTTCCTTCACTCCACTAAAGAACAAAAGGTCTCAAAGTTTTGCCTATTACCAATCTCCCTCAAATTATTTTCCCGTAATTAAAATGGAACTTTAAGGACATTAAAATACAAACCTGAATTTCTTCTACTCAAGAAAAAACATATCCACCCCTTTTCCAAGATTACAAAGGATCTTCAAGCTGATAAATAGAAGGGGAATGCTTTTCTAGTATTTTCTACCTTTTATCAAATGTAAAAAAAATCATACTATTTGAAGTAAAGGATATGACTTCTGGGCATATTATACCTAATTCTATTTTGGTGTGAGCATTCCCACCTTTCAATGACATTAATGGGAGTCAGGCTAGTTTTCGTCTGGGTTAAATTAGGATTCTTTGTCAAGAATTTCAAAAGCAACTGGACAACTTGTCAGGTATTCCAGTGATAAGTGTGATGGAAGAGTCCAAATTAGATTGTCTTGACAGGAGAAAAAAATAAATCTGTTTACGATTATTTACATTATAGGAGTACTTAGCAGATCCAAAAGGGATTGAGAAACTCATTTTGAGACTTCTGAGACAAAGAAAGTAGTATTACAAAATAAATCATATTACATAAAACATTAAATGTCCCAGATTCCAGTGTTAGGTGAGCACCTTAATATCTTTGTATCTTATATTTTTTAAAAAAAGGAAGTAAACAACAACTCGTCAGTAGTTCATGAATCAATGAACAACTTTTACAGTTTCAGGCCAAAGTGTACATATCATATATTCTTGTGGTAAATAAAAAAAAAAAAAAAAAAAATTAAAATAATTAAAAAGAAAAACTATTGATAGTGTCAAAAAAAAGAAGGTGTTTTAGGATAGAGGTGAAATTCTTTTCAAGTATCTAATTTTCAAGATTTTCTGTCAGGGCACTCTTAACTTTTCAGGTTGGCAATAGCAGTGTCCATAACTGTATAATTTAAATGCTAGAATAAATTGCTCTTTTGGTAACCCAGTTTGTAGGCTGGTTATCATGCACTCACATTCAGGTCCCAGAGAAAATAAAGTGCAGTTATTTCACCAAACCCTCCACGAGACCTGATAATTATCTGTGAACGACGGAAGTGATTCAGACGCTTCATCCATTTTTATATATTTAATATCAAAGACCAGAAGAAATAATGTAAGCAGAGGTTTGGTGAAGCGTCAGCAATTGTTTGATTGTTCAACCTACTGCTTATGATACCTCTGTCACCTCTGTGCTCCTTCAAAAATGTCGCTGTACGAGCTGGAGATGTTCTGTGTGCTAAGCGGCTGCTAGAAGGCTCATTGCTGAGACAAGGAGCTTGTAAATAAAGTTTTAAATATGCACCTGGTGAGCTGTTTCTGACTTGGAGACAATGTTTACTTACAGCTGATGAAGTCCTTCACAACACAAACTGAAGGAAATTCTGATTCTCCATTGTCAGTGAGTACTGGTCTGTCAGGAGCTAAAGGAAAGGCAGCTCATGCCACAGGGAAAATGTAAAAAAAAAAGGAGGAGAATGCTCGCACTAATTCTCTGTGCAAGAATTTAGAGTGTTAATACTCAGACTAAATTTGAGTAACCTCTGCTGGCCTCTGAGGCCCATTGTGACCTCTGCAACCAGTACCATTTCTCTTCATTATTGTTCTAAATTATTTTATTTACATGTCTGAGAGTGACTTTGTGTTCACCTCCCAAACCAGGAAACCCTGTTGCCGCCTTGGCTGCTGCTAATGTTCTCTATAGGAGACAGACTTTATTTGTAGCTTCTCTCAGATGTAAAAGACGGACAGCTAAAAATATGATGAATCATAGGCAGATGTCCCCTGCAGAACTTTCCTCAGACAGGAATGTGAAACAAAACAAGAAAAGGCTTTTATGTATCTAATGTACTTTCTTTACAAAGGACATCCAGTGACTCAGATTAGTACACAATTGACTGCATCACCAGTAAAAATGGGACACTCTGAAATCCTCATGTCTATTTTTGGCTATTCTAGTAATTTTGTCTGGTTCATGTAATTGTTCTATTTTTCTTTCCTACCTTTTTTTCTTATGTACTCTTTCTTTGAGGTGTTTCCAGCAGGGAAGATGGAGCGGGAGAAAGTCTTAAAATGAGCTTAGCAGAAAAGATGCTTAGTGGATTAGGGGTCTGTAATGATAAATAATAACTACAACTGACTTTCTCCTTTCTCTAGCCTTTCTTCTTTCTTTTCATGATGAACTATGTCCATTCGCCTAAAATGGGCTTTCATGAGTAGGACTAAATGACAATGTTAAGTAAGCAACAAAAGAAAGTTTTCGCTTCTGTGTTTGCTGCCACAGTGATTGGTTATAGGTTGGTCACTCTGCATGTAGCATTTTGGGGTTTCTTTTGCTGCTCTAGGTTATTTAATGTTTTTGTTTGTTTGTTTTGGGGGTCTTTTTGTTTTTTTGTCTTTTTGAAAGGAAATGTATTATTTTTCTCCTATACTAAAGGTTCAGTTCACACACCCATATGTTTTCTACTGATTTTGTCTTCCTCAACTGTGTTTGTTTTTCAACTTGTTAACATTTAAAGATTTATTTACTTGTTTATCTATTTATTTATTTATTTATTTATTAGTTCTTACATTGCCAGATGATTATGAGGAAAGAACACTTAAGTTTTCACTCTCCTGTGCTTCACGGCTAGGCTTTGGTTCTGAACCTAATATCAGATTTTAAAACTAAGTATTCCTTGTGCTGAATTTGATGTGACATGGGCTGGGCTCTTCAGGGGTACCAGCGCATCTGGAGCCCTGGTTTCAGCACCCCCGGTTCCCGTGGGCTTACATGGATGATGAAACTAAGCATCCTGCATGAAATAGGATGGATCTTTCAGGGTTTAGGTGCAAGCAGCCCTTTCAAAAAGGGAGTCTGCAGCAGACCTGCGAGGTGAGCTGAATAGAAGCCTCCATCCACTCGAGGCCTGTCATAAGCCTCTCTCTGCTCGAACTGGCTTAAACGTACATTGCAGCAGGTTTTATTGTTAACTTCTCTTTGGCCTTCAACAAGTAGTCAATAGCCCTGCAGATTATATTCTCCTCTGCCATCCTGATTGCTGGAAGCATTCATCCAGAACTAAGCCACTACAGTAAACAGAGTGGGGTGCGAATTTTTCAACAAAACACTTTTTCATCAGAAAAAGGTGATTCATCGAAACTGAAACCTTTCACAGAAAAGGGCTAGAGTCATCGATTTTTTTTGTTGTTGTTGTTTTTGTTGTTTTGTGGTGAGAAAAGAAAAAGCTGTGGACTTACTGCTTTTCTTTGAGGTGGTTGAAGTGAATTGTATTTTCCATTTTAAAAAGTAATTGAGCAAATGTCAATGCAAGATTACCCTATGTCAGATAATTTAATACTAAAAATTGGATACTTTTATTTATTTTGAAGAAAAAAGTACTTTTCCTCCCATGTTTTCAGTTTATATTTATTTTTAAGGTCATTATGCTCTTTGGGCTAAACCAGCATTTTCTTTGATAGAATAGCGAAACAGGTGCCAACACACAAATAGAGAGGATAACCAAGAACTTAAGGAGATTTCAATTTTCTTTTTCAAGCAGTTAGTGAAAACAGCTAGTAGACAATCTTCATGAATACCGTGGCTCTATCCAGCTTTTAAAGTATAAGCATGGGTTTAGGTTATTATTTCTGATTATTCTGAATAAAAATAATTGACATAAATATAACCTTAATAAACAATATGCGAAATGTAATAGAGAGAAAAAGTAATATCTGAATATGCTGCTCATTCAATGAAATGCCAAAGATAAAAATGTTACGTCATCATAATATGCATCTACAGATTTGCCATGCAAGGAAAATAGAACAATTGGCTGGTTAATTTCTCTTTCGTGGAGCTCCTGAACTTTTCAAAGACATTTCTCGAGAGGGTGATACCAGAAAAAATGTCCTGAAAACAAATAGGATGTGAAGACACATGGTGTCTTAAGATGAAGAATGGACCTGAGAAAGAAGAAATACGTCTTGTAATAAATATTTTCCTCACATATTCAAAGGAATAGCATGAAACTGTATTCCCTAAACCAAAAGTACATAATAAAGAAAGCAAAATGACATTACTGAGAACAAATGGTAAGACTTTACACCAGGCAATCTGCATGGCACAACCAGGACTTTGTCAAATTAAAGAATCTGCTAAGAATATTAAAACACTAAGGCATGAAATTCAAAAGCACCGTGAAAAAGAAAAGGGAAGAAAAAAAAAAAAAAGAAGATAACATGTTTCACAGTAAGGGACGAAAAAGACCTCTTTTACTTGCAGACAAAAATAGCACATACAGTTTGCTTGCCTCAGCAGAAACTAATGTGAGGTGAAGGAAAGCGTAGAAAATGAAATGATCATAGCAAATTAATATGGACCTTCTGAGAAAGCAGATCAGGAAGTGTTTTTTGTAGATAATAGAGACCCACATAAAAACAGGCTGGAATACTGATGGTGAGCTTTTTGCAAACACCCTGGTGCTGAATGAGATAGAAAATGTACAGCATGTTATCATCTAAAAAGGGCTTGTGCCCTTTTTATAAGGCTGCTTCATCCACTGAGGAAACCAGTCAAAAAGATCAAAGGCTGAGCTGGGTTTAGTTCTCCCCAAGAATCTGAAGCTGAATGAAAAATAGAAGGAACCACAGAGTGTCAAACAACATAGAGGATCTCAACTAAAATATTCTGTTTTCTCCCCAACCACTAGTGTATTAGCTGAGCAGAGATAAAAGAAAAATCATTATAATCTTCATAATGCCAGCCATGAATCAGAGACACATGGACTGCAAAGCAGGAGATTTCTTCTTAGGCTGAGGTTTGTATTTACAAGTGAAGGGAACAGAGGTTTGTCTAAAATCAGGGATCAGATTTCCCAGGGACAGTAGATGACGAATTATCAAAGGATGTAGAGATAATGTTGGCAATGGCATGTAGCACTGGGGATTGAGATAAATGCATTGCTGCTCTGTCTGATACTGGAACAAATCTGAAAGATATGCAGGAAAGGACGGAAATGTTAAACCCAGGGTTTGTCTAATCACTTCCAACTTTGATGAGTCCCTGGGTTCCTCTGATTATGTTCTCTGCAGGCATCTCCCTCACTCCCCAGCACACATGCACAAAACCCCACCTTCCCAGGATCAGGGGAGGGCGGCAGGCTGGATCATTCCAAGGACCTTGAATTTTTTCACAGCAGTAAATGAAGTCTGACCATGGAATGACAATTTCATGAGAAATTCTTTGTAATATCCCATTAGTGAAAGTATTCTCATGTGCACATGGAACCAGGTTGCTGCTCTTGAGGCTGTTTTTGAGCTTGACTATTGCAACTGATGGCACAGATCCTTTCTGAGGAGTACTCACATTTCCCTTCTGGCATTAAACACCCTGAAAGTGAATTTGAAAGCTGGTGTAATGATCATTGTCATGATATCGAGGAGACAAATTGGTCTTCAGATCTTTTACAGCATGAATGAAAGTGCCAATCCCTGAGGAGTGCAGAAACATTTAGTCTTTGTGAACTGACCACCAAAAGAATTTTTCCTCATCAAGTCAAGTGTCTTTTTCTTTCCTCTTCTCCCCCCTGCCCCAGTTTGTAAAAGTGTAAAGGAGCATTGTTCAGGGGTAAGTCCCCAAACAACCGAGTGTTTCCTTCTCTCTCCTATATTATTTGTACATCTCAATATACCATTATAAGGCCGATTGATCTGCTGCACAGCTCCTGAGCAAACTGATGAAACATAATCTCTATTGATACCCAGGGAAGTGGAGTGCCCTGCTCCAAATGGAACACAAGGTTTGGGTCAGATCAGCAGTAATCTATGGCAGCCATGTGTACAGACGAGGGCAAGCTCTGCCTTAGTTGCTGCAGACTTCTTGGATGAATCATGCTAATTTAGAAGAGAAAAAGGATGGTGAGCAATCCAACCTCTAATTCCCATCAGATGGAGCACCTGAAAAATATAGGGTGATCTCAAACAGAATTACAATGAATAATTTCAGATTTTTTAGGTGTTGTTGTTCGGCATTCACACCAATTCAGGTGCGCGTGTGTGTGCGTGGTGGGAGCATAGAGGAGTAAGGGAGTATTTTAACTTCTCCCTCACAGATGTTAATGAAAAAAGGAAATCTCTCAAGATTCAGACTTTCTGTATCACAGGTATCCTAAAGTGGACCTATTTCTTTTTTAGAAGGAATCTTTAACAAGTATATTAATTGATTTGTCTGCTAAAAATAAAGAAAAAAGAAAAAAAAAGAAACAATGCTATTTACAAGATTATATATATATATTTTTTTTTGCCTTCATAATATCTTTGTGGTCTTTGTACTATCTATATCTTATTTCTAGAAATGCTAGAGTACACTGCCAGAAATTTTGTGTCACAGTGGAAAGACTTAATACAAATTAACTTGATATTTTCACATAATAACACATATCCATCAATGAAAATTAGTTTGTATAGCAAAATTTAATAAAGAAAGTATTTAATTTACAGGAAGAATTGTATGGATTTTATCTGGTTACAAGGTTTATTTTTTTCTTTGGTTTTGCTGTTTAATAGAGTTAGGCCAACAGAAATATTTTATGTGTTTGTGTAGATTTTGAAAGCTCCATGATTTTTAAAAAGATGAGGAAAAAAAGGCTATTAAATATGTTAGTTATAAAGATGCTTTTAATAATCTCTTGTTAATTCATTAAAACTCACTTGCTAACACTTCCATTAATAATAACAAGAAAGAAATAGACCCATATTCTGTACTGGATTGAACAGAATATTTTATTTAAGTCTGAATTCCCTGCTAAATTTCCTGAAAATATTCCAACTCATTTAATAAATTGGATTTTTTTTTTCCTTTAAAAATGTTATCTAAAATGCCCTTAACTTCCTATATCTCACCTCTCCTACCTCCAAAGTTTAAGGGAATCACATTTGCTATTTACAAGATAATCTTGTGATAGTCCTTAGTGATAAAAACTTGTCCTTAGTGATAAAAAACATCAAGATTAATGTTGTACAACTAAAGTAATGGGACACTTGCTTTTTGCTGGTTTAGCTATATTAGGATTTCTGGAATATTTGGACTTGGATCATGAGGAATAAAAACGTGGTTTTTTTGACAATATCCATAAAAGATGTGTGTGTTTTGGTAGAGACTGAGAGGTGATTCTCATTCTTCTTCAGTCATGATTACTGGCAATATTTTGTAAACCTTGTTTTGAGTTCAAGCATTATTAACATTTTCGAACTGATCAGAACATGTAAGAAATTACGCAGTGAGTGGCACTCAACATTAATGTAGAGAATGAGGGAATACGTGAACAAGTGTCCAGTGGAAGTGGTCCGATGACAGGTGGGCTGGAACTAGATGATTTTTAAGGTTCTTTCCAACCCAAACCATTCCAGGATTCCAGGATTCAGTGGCTGAAACACAGAGGAAAGTGGTCTTCATTGAGGACAGAGGAAACTGGACCATGATTCCAGCCAGTGAAAAAGACTCTTTGGAGTCTCTCTCCCTTTTCATTAAATTTTAAATGTTTCAAGTAGATACTGAGTTGATAAATTACAGAGGAGTCATAACTTGACGGTGCAGACTTTGTGTTTCAACACTAAGCTAGGCACAGCTATGAGATAAGAAAATAGGTCAAACATTTCAAAAGACCAATCACTCTGAGTGATCCTTTTTTCTCCTTTTTTTTTTT
>VZRN01006273.1:37797-50506 GCA_013397935.1 Dasyornis broadbenti | reverse complement strand
TTTTAATTAATACTTGCTAGCTATTGCCCATGTGTTGCAAATGTTGGTAAAAGAGAGTTACATCATATCAATGTACACTTTAGCTGTTAGAACACTCTGAGCTGAATCAACAGAGAATTGATGCTATGATTTACCTCAACTTTCAGTGAACTTCATATTTGCCTAATCTCCTTACCATTACATATTTTCTCTAGTAAAAAGCCTTGCATGTTTCAAGATGCCCAAAAATAAGTAGGCACAAAAATCATCTTTATCTGGAAATCCCAAGCTATTGTTTGTGGCAATTAATATAATCTTCTTTAGGATTCTCAAAAAAGGGACATTTTCTTGAAATACCAGAAGGATAGGCAAAACTGTCAAGGGCAGAATATTTCCCAGGGAAAAAAAAAAAAAAAAAGCCTCTGACATGGTTATGTGTTGTAAGTTTGCTAAATTTATGTAAAAAGAATCTGATTGCAATCGCACAGGAGGGGATGGAAAATAGCTGGTTATCACTTCAAGGAATAGCGCTGTGATGGTTCCAGGCCCTTAGTCTGGGAGCCATAAAACAAAATTAAAAGCATAGAAGGACTTACACTGGAGCAAAATCTTTCCCCGGACTTGACCAAGTATGTATTTTTAGGTTATGTCTCCTGTATCAAATCCTATAAGAGAGACAAGTGTAAGCTTTCAGGCAGGTTCACTGTGCTCTGTTATGCCTGACAACCGGGATCCCCAATGTTCCTGTGAAGGTGGGAAACACTTCGGAAAGCCATACTTGGAACATGAACCTTTATTTCAGGACAACTCTCTGAGCATAAAGGAATTATGGAGTCCATGTCACAACTCTTTCTGTCTTTTATGTCACATCCTTACACACCTGTTTAGATGAGAGCTGGAAACTGGGACTTAACCCTTGCTTTATCATATCCTGTGTGAACTTTCTAATAAAGAGCTATATTTGTTGTTCCTAGCATATAATGCCTTGTGGAGTTTTGTTTGGCTGATTTTTTTGGCTGTTTTTTTGGGTGGTTTTTTGTGATTGTTTGTGTTTGAGTTTTTGGGGGGGGATTTGTTGTTTTTGTTTGTTTGTTTGTTTTTCTCCCTCTTATTGGCGCAACAATAAAAATTTAAGCCTGTCCAGGGATCTAAGATATTTTGTGATCTTCTGGAACCTGAAGATCGAGGTGGGAACTTTATTAGGGCAGAAAATACACTTTGGATGTTTCCCTTGTAGCAGTGTAGAACTTAAATATAAAAAAAAAATAGCACAGAGTATAAACTACTCTAAGCACCCCATGTAGATTAACAATGAAAGTTCTCACCTTTTAAAATAATAGCAATGCCTGTTGTGGAGTGTGAAGAGTGCTTTGAATTGCAATGGATTGCCGGATGCATTAGCCACAATATCAAATGCAGTCAAATTAAAATGTTCCCTTCTGACATTTTCAATTAAACCCCATCAAGCTTCCAAACAACCTAGGAAAGCTAAATAGACTGTGTGAGCTGATGGAAAAGGCAACCTGACATCTTCTCCTTCCAAAAATTAGATTAAGCATCAATATTGTTGCAAAAATCTGTACCAGAACATTAAACAATTAAGAACTGGCGTAACGATACTGACCAATGGCCCATCCACTCTTGTGTTGTACCAATTGTTTGTGACAGAGGCCAATACTGAACTCATCAGAGGAAGAAAGAAGAGTTATAATTGTAAGACCTTGAGATTTCAGGATGTTTTCCATTCAAGTACCTCTAAGTTAAATTTGATTTTGGTGTTTCTGCGGTTCCCTTGACCTAGCGTTGTACAATTTCTAGTGTTTATGTGGACAAAACCCTCTTGAGTGTGAGAGGTGTTATAAAACATTTTTCAGAAGTGGGAAGCAAGAAACTGCCTGGTTGTTTCAAGGTGAGAGAAGGTTTCTGAAACAGGATTGCAAAGATAACCTGCATAGTTTGATGACTCATTTAGGAGAAATGAAATCAATATTCCCTACAATCTCTCATTCAGATCCGTCACATGGCCAAGGACTATAAAGCAGATCTCTTGGACCTTGGAGAATGTGGGGGAAGAGTGGCTTCAGGAATGATCCACACAAGGAGAAGGATCACAAGGAGAAGGTCACAGTTGCACAAAGGTATTAGCAAATCCTTGTAAGTAGGGCCTGGGAGGTCCCTGGTAAGGTCAGCCTTAAAAAGTCAAACCAGAAAACTTCTTTCCACAGCCAGGTTTTTCGTAAATTCAGTAACTTTTCAAGTAGGACAGCCCTGCAGCTTTTCAGAACAGCCTCAGAAAGCTGTGCCTGAACTCATCTTTGAGTCACCTGACTCAAATATCCTCTCCAGATAATAAACGAACAGATCATGTCTCTCTCAGCATAAATGTAAAAGAGAGCTGTGAGGTTCTCTGGCTCACAGAGTCTTCAGCTCTGTTCTAGAAGCGCGAAGAAAAATGACATCAAGGTGAGAGAAACAGTCTTGATTTCTGGTCCTTAGCTAGATTTGAACTAAGGAAGACTATTGTCTTGATGCCCAGGATATTTCAATTTCCTTTGTGCAAGCAATAAGAAAAGTCAGGTTTTAGTTTTTAGGTGCTGCTTTTCTGGTATATAATGTGCAAATAACCAAGGAATAGTCAAGATAAATAATACAGATGTTATTCACATAGGTTTTACTCTTAGAAGTGTCTTGGTAAAGATTCAGCTTCTCTGCTTAACATTTGCAGCTGTGTCTGCCCTGAAATAAAGCCAGAGAGAATTCACAAATGCATGCAAGATGTTTACATGTCTAGTTTTTGTGTGGTTTAGTCAGTCTCTCCTTGCCTCTCCGCTATTTCTTTGTGACTTCAAAGAGTCCTACTGTAACAAGAAAATCTCAAATGCATTGTAGATCAGGTAAAAGGTAAAGCTTTATCTGATCTACATCAATTCTAAGTTAATCTGGAACATAAATAAAGAAACAAATGGGACCATAACACCCTTTTACCAAAATCCCCAAAGGCTTAAAAAAAAAAAAAAAACAAAACAAAAACAGATGGAAGCACCTTTAAAATAGGTGCAACTACATTTCAGTTTAGATCTTTATTCTTGCAAAACTTAATATTTTTGAGTTCCACTTCTTTTTTTTTTTTTTTTTTCAGCCTGCTTCATTTTTATGCTATCTTTTTTCATTAAGCTCACACAGTGTATGACTATGATGAGGACAAACTTCTGGCACTGTTGTATTTGTAAAAGAAACATGCACACACAGCTAATAAGATTTATAGCACAGAAGCATAATAAATCAATGCAGAATTGAGTGAGTTGTATTAGGGGAAAGTGAAAATAAGATTTCGCACTCTGAAATGGATCATAAGGCCAACTGAGAATTGGGTATTGCCTGAGAACTGGTGCGTAGTACCTGTTATTTCTTACCCTTTTTCTGCATTTTCAAAGTAGACTTTAACACCTGAACTTATTCTCTCTAATTAAAAACAGGACAACTGAGGTACCCAAGTGAGGAACCAAATGAGATTTACAAATGTGAAATTAAAAGACAAAAAGAGTTTTACAAGAAATATCTTTTCATTGTATGATCAGCCTAGTCAAGCAAAACTTCCTACAATAAGAAGAATACCTAGTAGTTACAGAAATTCTAAGTAGTTGAAAACATTTTTATTAATTTTCTACCAGCCCTACTTTGACATAATGTTTAAAGATGAGAGGTGAGAATATCAGAGGCAACAGCACATCACACTGACTATAACAGTCATGAGAAAAACCCATAAAGTCCATCTGAGTGAAGATTTCAGTTTTTGAAAGCACAGAATGTACTCAAATGTATATTATGAGTAAGTCTTTATGTCCACAATACTCTGAACTTACTTTTTTTGTTTATTTTGTGACTAAATTAAACATAAACTTGTCGTCAGACCACAGTCCAAATCCCACACTGTTAAAGACCTACATATAAAAATTCAATTATCCTAAGCTTGGAGGGAGACAAAAAAAAATAAGAGAAAAGAAGAGAAAAAAAGAGAAAAGAGTAGTATGCATTCATAAAGTTTCTTGATTAGTTTCATAAAAAAGGATGGTGGATATACAGGAAGATCAAGTCTTCTGACTGCTGGATGAGTCCCTGCTGGCATTATTACTTCTCGTTTTCCTTAACTAAAACCCTAATCTTCGAAGGAGTCCAGGAAAAAAGAAAAACAAAAAACTTTCTTTGTTCAGCAAATTATCAGGCCAGACACTTTGACCCAGATTTCCAGAGGGACTCGATTGTCTGAACCTGGGATTTAGGTACTTCACTTGTAACTAGAAATCCTGCTTTCAAGAAAAATACCAAACTAACAGCAATTGCACTCTCAGCAAAATATCACCTTATTCCCACTATGAATCTAGGACATAGATACTGTCAACTGTCAAAGGCTGGTGGATGAGTAGATAAATTAATCCACCCATCAATCCTTTCATATGGTTCTTTCCAAAGCAATGTATCATCTAATAGATTTAATAATAAGTCTCACAACATTTTCTACCTGTAATATTGGATTGTGTCATATTTCTAACTCCTGTTTTTGGTTCCCTTTAGATGGATGTGCTACAGAATAGATAAGACCACACTTCTGGCCTGCCAGATAGTATTAATTTATGATGTTCTCTCATCCTTCCCTGGTGCTTTGGATCAAACAAAGGCACTGTTTAAATAAATAAAATGTAATGTAATGCAATTAAACATTTTCCCATAGCTGTTAAGATCAAGGCGACTAATAATTACCTGATGCAACAATTTTAAAACCCATGACAGACATTTATATAGTTTAGTGATTACTGTCATAATGTTAAGCTATCGAGCCTGGCTCTGCTCACATTATTCAGTTAAGAACATAAAGCAGAAGCAGCAGCAGAAGTAAGATCAGCAGAAATAAGCCCATCACCATTATTAATTCAATAGAAATATTTATGGATTTGTAAGGCTGGAAGGAACAATTATAGTCTAATCTCAAGCTCTTCCCCTTGAACAAAACCTATAAAATTCACCCAGCAATTCCATCACCCATCTTAATATTTTTTGATTGAAAACAACTGTTGCAATTTTATAGGTCCCAGTTTATGAAGACAGGGAAATCTCCTCACACGGGGAATGAGAGCTGAAGCACTGACCAGAGTAGAATGTCACACAGGAGTTCTGAAAACTGTCCTTGCATCTCTTCAGAAAAATCCAATGTTTAGACATGTACTTTTTTTCTCTTTAGCTATAATAACATAGTTAAATCACCATTCCCATTTCATAAAAGTGTAAATTTGGTGCCTATAACAGTTACTATAAAGCAAAAGTTTAAAGAAGCAGTGTGGTATATCAGACAAACCTGCACTTTCTGTTACCAAAAATCCAAATGTTTTCATTGAAAAAAAAACCAAACTTGTGTGAACACACACTCACACAAAATATGCACACATTTCCACCGAAACACAAATGAGTTTTAATTAAAGTTTTATATGGAAGGTATCTTGAATCCAGTATGAAATTCCTTGCCAAAGAGAATTTTGAAAATGTTTCCTACCAAATTGACCCTGAGACATTTGCAAGAAACCAGAAAACATTCTAAACTTTTATATAATCTAATGACTTAGACATTCAACAGGAATAACAGGAATAATGTTTATCTCTCTGCAGTGCCTGTTTTGTTATGGTAATATTTCCAAACTCCCAAAGTGTTTGATATGAAGAAGATTTTTTTCTTTTGATATTTTTAGTTTTAGTTTTAGTTTTAATCATAGAAGTTATACAAACCTTCATTTTGCATCAGAGAAAATTTACTTTGAAGTCTCACATGGTAAAAATCAAACAAAAGAAAAATCACTGTACTCTTTGCACCACAGAATCTCAGGGTTTGTCCAGATCAGTAATTACTCTCTTTTGAAATGTCAGCTCAGGGGGTCATCCCACCTCTTTCTGCTGGTCTAGCTACACTGATTCACTGCAATTTCTTCTTTGCAAATGAAAATATACTTGGCCTGAGAGGTTTCCTGGTTTGTTTTTTTTTTTCTATTGTCTTCAATTCAGTGGCCAACTCCTGTTCCAGATGAGCCTTGGTCTCCCTGTGAAGGGCTGCATATGGCCAGGAAGGAAAACTGTATTTTAAATTACATAATGACTTGAGGGCTGAAACAACAAAACAGTGGGATGTGACTCTCCTGCAAACATTCCAATCCAAGCCCCCATTTCTCCCTTTGAAATTTACAGAGAATATTGAGGTGCCATGGTGAAAAGAAGCCAAAAGCATCTCTGAATGTTAAACTTTGGTAGCATTTTTTTTTTTTTTTAAGGCTGATTTAACGTAATTCATTTTTTTTTTTCCCCTGGGAGGAATATGCCTGACTCAACACCCATGCTCCTCCAAAGGAATCACAGAAACAAGCAATGGTGGAGGCTGGAGGCAGAACAGGGGTCTCTGCCTCCCTCCCTGGGCCTCCTGCTCCTTCCCCACAGTCACGGCCTGGAGGTTCTGCACCAGTTGCTGGCCAGATGTTCAAGACTGCATCCCTACTGGAAGGTTATGACAAAGCCCCCGAGAGTTGAATGACAACAATCTGTCAACTAGGCATCATCATAATTTCTTTTCCATATTCCATTATTCCGCACCTTATGTCACTGTTTTTAGTTCCTAAATTACCTGGGGTTTTTTGGGGGGTTTTTTTGGTTTTTTGGTTTTTTGGGGGTTTTTTTTTGGTTTTTTTTTTTTGTGTGTGTGTGGTTTTTTGTGTTTTTTTGTTCCTGTTTTTGGGGTTTTGTTTGTTTTTTATGTCCGTTGCTTCCAACAGTATTTTTAAATTTTAATGACATTCCACTGCTGAGACTGTTCCTCAGAATGTCAGCACTGCTTTGCCCAACCCAAGGTGGCGAGGAGGGAGGGGCGAAGAAAAGAGAGAGAGGGAGGGAAGGAGATAGGGAAGGCAAGGATATATCAATTACTCAGAAAGATCCAGAGGTTCAGGATGCAATGACACCGACAGTAAGAAGTATGATAAATGCTCTGATTTACATCCAACTCCCATTAGATAGTTTCAGGAAATTATGATAAAGTGATTATTTACAAGGAAAACCTTTACAACTTAATTAAATAAGACTAAGTTTCTGATTTGAGAGGAGAGAACAGGTATAATAAATAAGGCCCTCCCCCCCCAACCCCGATCAATGCTGAGGCACTTTCAGTTTCTAAGTCCTTTGTACAAATTCTCGTGTATGTGCAAGCTACTGAGATGCCACAGGTCCAGAGGGCACACAGGCGTCAGGGGGGTTCTGTGGGGTCATTTGTGACAGGTCTGAGCCCAGAGATACTCCAGTGTAGTCCTCAGGGCACAGAGGTACTGGAGCGCTCTTCTGTCCCGGTGACTGCGCCTGGGGAATGGGAAGGGTTCTCCGAGGAAGGGTGGGAGGACTTATTTACACCAGAAGTTTGCAGACAGTTGGTGTTACAACAAAAATAGAAGTAACAGTAAAAGGATCATCTTAATTTTGTTGTGTCTTTGCTGTTCCTGTCCTGATTTACTCCGTGGTTTCCTGTATTCAGGACACAAGTAGATGAGCTGGATCTCTCCCTTTTATTTGTTTAGGTGGGATAAGCACAGGCCACAAGTTTAAGTATTCACAATTACTACACAGAGACAAACCTCCCTTGTGAGTTATTCTCATTTATAGCATTGGATCCCTCATGGATAAGAGGTCAGATTTCTTAATTTTCCAGATACACTAGAAAGTCTTTTTCTCTATTAAAAAGCTATTGAGCAAGATTTCAGAAAACAAAAGCAAGGACAGTCCTTTCATTTATGTTATGAGGCTAAACTTGAAGAATAGATGTCTGGAACCATGGATTACTGTGCAAGATTCACACACACACCCCTACAATCCTGTTACATGTGTGAAAATATTGCAGGTCACAAAGCAGGCTCCATGGCTTCATCTTTCCACAGCTGCTGTGTAACACAGAGGTGGCCAGCACTGTTCCTTCAGGAGCTGGTGCTCAAGGAGCTGGCTCATCTTTTTACCCCTTATGTAGCTTTAGGGATTAGACTGAGGTCTCTCAGTTAAAGACCAGTGGATGTTGCATCGTTTAAAGTTGGTGAAGAGAAGCCGCAATTCTGGAGAACAGCTGTCTGCTGGAGACGCCTTCATTGCTGAGCGTCTTGAGAAGACGCCTCAAGGTGGAAAGTCTTCTGGAGGCAGCTCAGTTAAAGCACCAGAAGTGGGTTGTGACCCAGATATGATTTATGGGATAGAAGTGCAGATGTGCAGCTGTGGATAGCCCACAACAGTTGTGACTGAACCCCAGGCGTGAGAGAGACTTCCCAGCAGACAAAGCTGTGGGAGGACAGTGCCCCTGACTCCAGATAGCTTCTCTCAAGAGATAGAGGAGTACATGGATCCAACCTCTCTCTTTACAGCCCGGGATTCTAGTTGCAAGTAATGGGATTTAGGAAACAGAGGTGTGATGAGGCAGAACTAAATAGCCTTTGTGAGGCATTACTGAGGAAGAATGTTGCTGCAAGTAGTCATTAAGTGGGAAAGATTAACAGTGGAGAGCTGTAGTTCCCAGAGCAGTGTTTTTCCTTCAAGTTTGTGAGACTAAGGAGGGTGTTGCAATATTCCATTCCCATTTTCTGCACTACACAGTTGGTATTTTTTCCAGAGTATCAAGGGGTAGCATGTGTAACACTTAGAAGTGCTATCCCATCTTTTAGCTCAGGGAATGGGGACATGTAAAACACCCAGGCAAACAGCTGAAATAATTTAGAAAAGGGCAAAAGGTAAATAAGACATTTACTATCTGGTCAGGGCACAGGCTGACATCTATGGACTGACAAAAGTGCTGGAGAACCCATAATACCTGCAAATGGCTCCAGACTCATTTTCACTCTACAGCTAGCAGACTTTCAGCTGCAAATGAAAGGGAAGTGAAATTGTAGACATGATGCACTGTGATCTATGATCATTATAAGTATGAACATCAGAAATGCTTGAAAGAGAAAGGAATCCTCTATGGGCCTATTATGCCTGTTCTTTCTGTTTACCTCTTTTTGAACTTCCTATTATTTTCGGCTAACATTACACATCACAGGCCTTTCCAACCTGTGACAGACCTTTTGAGTTAGAAAGTGGATAAAGCAAACTACTGAAAAAGTATGAATTAAAGATGTAGATAGGAAAGATAAATACAAGGTAGATTATATACATATATATATGTAACCACTCAGCTGTGAAATCTTCTCAGGAAAGGAGGGCAAGAAAGTGTCTGGATTTTGCTCTGTGCTTCCTATCTGGTCTTCTGCACCTCAGCTCTAGGGATAGCTCTTAATGATGAAAATGAGGTTGCATTAATTTCACTCTGGGATCAACCAGGGGAAGGACACAGCATATTAGTCGTCAGGGCTGGGTTCTCTTTTATATTCATCCGCATGCATTAACCTTCATCTTATTTGTTGAGTTAGGTTGCTTTTTGTATATCATGAATAATTTCATTAAGCATTAAGAATTTACCCACACTGTATCTTTGGGTATTTTTATTTTTAAAATATTTACAATTTGTAATGCATAATAAATATGTAATAGGCAGGGTATGATTTCTCAGGGTTTACTATTATCTAAGTCTGTCATGTCCTATAACCTTTCTTGGTTTATGCAGTATGCAGCGCCTTAATGTAGCGTCAGTGCTGTTATGGGTTGATGGCAAAAGGACAGCCATCTTGACACTCTCCACTCACTAATCACATCTATTTTGATTTTATTAGCATATAAATGCTACTGGATTTGTGCAATATCAGTGGAAATGTGTTAAAAATACTTGTCAGTGTCCTTATTTTGAGGGTTAGGACCAGAAAATCTTGGAGGGAGGAAGATCCTCTGGTTGCATACGATGGCTGATTTCTAGCCCCCAAAAAAGTAAGTGATATATAGATTATTTTAGTCAGGAGTCAGTGGTGTAGTTATTAATCCCTTGGACTTTTTATTTTTTAGGGATTTGCCTTTGATTTTAGAAAGGAAGCGAAGAAACAATGGCAGGATTGATCCATCAATTTCAAAGAATGAATGAGAATTACATAGTGTCAAAATAAGAAATTGAATACAAATCCTAAAAAAATTCTGGCTCAGAAGAATATTAACAACACATAGAGCTGACTGGTATTTCGCACAGTTTCACAACAAGTTAAACCTCACAGTAACAACGTACCAAAATCTTCTCTAACACCAGCAACAAGGTAGACTGCTTTGCCAGAGAGATCCAGTGCTGATGAAAGGCCAGAATTTACTACACGGAGCTGTGTGTATCTGAGCTGATCCTGTAGCAAGCCATGACGCATGCTCACGTTGAAATGTCCAGCAGGCATTTAACTCAACAAGGTTTTATTCTTCTTTGGTTTACGTGTTGTAGCATGTTTAACAATAAATTTATGAAAGAAATAATTTTATTTTAACCTTAATCTTGGCATCCTGTTGTGTTGGAAACATATACGGGAAATACCTTGTGGTCTAACGTGATTTAATATATTGGTTTTATATATATATATATATTTTTTTTTTTTTAAAAGACATGACAGAAAAATAAAAAAGTTAGTTCTTCCTGGAATCTTCTAACCCATAAGTAGGTACATAGGAATATGAAATATGTAATGAACTTAGGATAAAGTAGTCATGAAATGGATAAGTGTATAATCTTCAGGAAAGAAGAAAAGACAACAAAAGGTAAAAAGAAAACAATGAGTTTAAGACAGACTCCAACAGCTCTGAAATTTAGTGGAAAATGTTATAAGCAAGGATGGGATTCAGAAGAGCTCTTCCTAAAACAAAAAAATAAATTGAAGAAAAAAAAAAATAGAGGACTAATAAGGCTAACCATAGAGAAAAAGGAATTCATAGAGCATAACCAAAGTCTAGGAAAAAACATCTGGCCGCTATTGAAGGAATCAATGATTTTTTAGCCTAAAGAGAAGGAAACAGAACCGTAGTAAAGGAAGTCGTCATTGAAGGCCAGATTCAAACTGCAGATGAAAACACCTGTGTTTAGGATATCTATACACAGGTGTTTTCATATAAGCTAAGTATATAAACATCCAATATACTCATCTGCCCGTTGGGTGTTTCAGACTATAGTGGGTATTTTTTTACTGGCCTCCAAAGGCCAGCCAGTTGCCTAAAGACAAATGTCTACTGCCTTTCACAGTAGGCAGCCACAAAGATCGAGTCTAACCCTTTGTGCTGAACAGGACACCCCAACAATTCCATCATGTGCCTGCGAGTGCTGTCCAAGTGCTTCGTAAGCTTTGTCAGGCTTGCTGTTGTGACCGCTTCCCTGGGGAGCCTGTTCCAGTGCCCAACCATCTTTTGGTGCAAACCCTTTTTCTAATATCCAGCCTAAACCTCCCGTGACACAGCTTTCCTGGGGTTCCGTCACTGTCACCACAGAGCAGAGACCAGTGCTTCCCTCACAGGGAAGCTGTGACTGCGGTGAGGTCTCCCCTCAGACTCCTCTCCTCCAGCTGAACCGACTCAGTGCCCTCAGCCATTCCTCACATGGCTTCCCCTCAAAGCCTTCATGATCCGTGTGGCCCCTTTTGGACACTCTCTAACTCTCTTAATATCTTTCCTTTACTGTGGCACACACAATATTAATAAAAACGTAGTATGGATGTCTTTGCTTGTATCTAACGTTCCACAAAGAGAACTCCCAAAGCTCTGTGCAGTACCTGCCTGTCCCATGTGAGTTCTGTTCTACTCTACAGCACCCTGAAATGTAACAAGGTCTGTATTTAACCAAACTGAATTGAGCCCCTATGGTTATCATGGGACTTTGGCCCAGAGCCCAGAGGAAGCCACTGTATTTGAGTTTGTGTGTCCTAATCTACAAAAAGAAATTTGCACTAACAATCTTCTTTAGATAAAATGAAGACTGTTGTAAAATGTAGGAGCAGCATGACTGCTGGTAGAAGCAAAACTGCAAAAGGAAGATTTAACAGGGGAAAATTAACCGTGAGGCTGATGAAACACCAGGATTGTGGTGGATGGGTTGGAAATCTTTGTGGAAGATTTGGAGAATATACTCAATACTCTTTGGTTGGGAATGATATTAGAATACCTGATCTTTCTTAGTCAAGACACTATATTAGACAACCTGTTTAGGTACTTCCATAACCGTGTTTCCATGGTGTTATCTTGAACTCAAACAAACAAACAAACAAAAAAAAAACCCCAAAAAACCAGAAAAGTAAAATACAAAAAAAAAAAAAAAAAAAAAAAAAAAAAAAAAAAGTAAAAATGTCTCTTTCCTCTACATGAAAAGTCTTTTTTTTGAAAAATAAAAAACTACCCAGATATGTTGGAATATTTTGTTTTGACATTTTCAGTCAACACAAAATGCTTCCAGATTCCCAGATCAAAATATTTAATTTTGGTGTGTTAAATTAAATGAGAATGTTTCATTTGGAGTCAGTTCAATAGTAAATTGCATCTGGTTACAGTACTGTGCTGCCTTATGGGGACTGGAATTGAAGTGCCAAATGCCCTCAATCCTCCATATAATGAATGATTCCTTACTGGACTATATCTGCCCTGATACCTCACTGTAATAAATTCCCCATAACGTATACTATAAGCTGAAATCAAGATCACTGAACCACTATTTCAGATATGGGTCAGCCCAGCAATCTAATATATTTATAAGAAACTCTAAAGTAAAAACAATATTAAAAAAAAA
>VZRN01006273.1:0-33864 GCA_013397935.1 Dasyornis broadbenti | reverse complement strand
AACGTCCATTTTTTTTTTTTTTTTTTTTTTTTTTTTTTTTTTTTTTTTTTTCTGATAATCGCAGCTTACGCATGTTCCTTGGGAAATATTTTTGCCTCATGCATGCCTCTTCTGACTCTGCCATGGTTTTCAACACCAGTGACACCACTCACTGTGTCTGATGTGCACTGTCTGACAGATGTTTGGAGACCTCTCCTGCCTGACACACTCTGTTGTGTTTGGCTTTTATTAATCCTTTACTTTCATCCTTATTTTCTTCGCCTTTCCCTCTTTGCTTTTCCCCTCTATTTTCAGAGAAGCAAGAGCTGACAGAATGAAAGCAAATTGCTCAAAGTCCATTTGAACGTAGCACATTAATTTTAGGATTGTTAGCCACATGTTTACATGTCTGGCTTTCTGTGGAGGGCTTGAGCTGTGCAGCAAATGAGTCCAGCCACATTTTTATCCAGTTTTCTCTCTGCTTCCTGCCAGGAGGCTCAGGGGACAGGAGGATTCATGCTGTGCTTTCCGTCCCAGCCCAACTTTGCACCCATTTCAGCTGGCCTCCTGTATCAGCCACCTGCACCTGTGTTTTCCTGGTTTTGGAGAACAGTGTGAGCACAGCCAGCCGAATGCTGGCACTGAGGATGTCACAGTTTCCTTAGTCTTAATCAATAAGCATGCTTTTCTGTCCTTACCTTGCTCCTGCAGCTTAGCTCCACAGGGTAACAGCTCAAAAAGTGCATGTGCATCTTTTGGATACCCTGTCAGGTAAGTGGGTCATCCTCTTTCCTCTTCTCCTCCAGAATAAGCTGGGGTGAAGAAGAAGTTGGGGTTTACACTTTTAAAATTTGAGAAAGGAGGGAAGGCCTCCCAGTTCTCCTTTTCTTTTTTTCATCAAGATATTACTGAATAAACTTGGAGATATACTGCAAAAGTCCTCTGGCACTGGTAACAAATTCAACAGTGATAACAGTTCTATGCAGTTCCTGTAGTCCTGATCACCACCTTGCACTTGCTGTGCAAACCCTGCTGTATTCCCTATTAGCACATGCCACTTGTTTGGGGTTCTGACCAGCTTTGCGTCCATACCTGTAGCCATCTTTTTTTCAAGAGAGAAACAAAGCATTAGGCCAGCAGTAACACCCAGAGCAGTTTTCTTTCTCCACTGCCTTCAGTAACAGCAGCAGGGATAAAGAGATGAAGTCACTCTGCCCTGCATTCCCCTACCCTCTCTATCTCTATCCCTCTCCTCTTATTCCTACCAGCTGAAATAGAGAACAAACCTGCAATTAAATATTTGTAAATGATCAGTTATTTGATGGCAGATGTTTTCTTACTGGATTGGGATGCAGAGAACAGTTTGAGGGGTTTTTGTCTTGTTTTGTTTTTCTTTTCTCAGCATAATCTTTCCTTCCTCTTTATTCAGCAGGAAAGAGAAAGCAAGAGCAGCCTTTGATGTTACCTACTGCTTATTACACAGTAGCCTTTTCCTCCCAACAAACCCTTAGAGTGGGTACTCGCTGCTTTTTGCTTTGGTAAGTGTTAACTAACCAACTGGTCATTGCCGCAAGGTAAAGACTAGTTAGGAAAAGGGGAGGAGTTGGTGTTATTGAAATGCTACTGTGGTTTGCAATGAATTTCAAGGAACTGAGATTCTGCCATACAACTTCTTATAATTTAATTTAACTAATCAGTCCCATAATTTCTCCTATTAGTTTTAGCTAGACTAGAAAAGGTCAATGCCCTGGCAAGCAATGATTCGCAAATAACAGGTGCAGCCAGTTTCTATTATACTGCCATGGGACACTGCTCTGTCACTTTTATTTACTGAATCAATCCACCAATGTCCAGCAGGAGAACAACAGTTAAATGGCCATTAATTGTAGGCTGATGTGCAGATGAAACAAATCTCCAAAGGGACGGCAAACCTTTGTTCTTTAGTCTGCTCTAGTTCACGCAATGGGATTAGCAGTAAATCACTCAATGCTTCATCTTATTATTAAAAATTTACCATACTGGTCATCCCAGGTGACTTACTTTCAAGCAGGATATAATTTTCTTTTCTTTTTTTGTTTTTTTAATTTAGTTTCAATGCATCACTTTAAGACATTACTAGTGAAACAAGCAATTAACACATAGAAAGTATTAACATGCATGGTGTATCTCTCATTGTCTTCTTTTGGTGTTTCAGGGGCAGGAATTGTTAAAGTTGTTTTAGAAAATTCTTTCCAGAAACTAAATTTAATCTTCTTTTATTACAGGCTTTGATTTATTTAGTTTCATTCATACTCTGCCTCCTGAAACAGTTTTAAGTGTGCACATTCAGCCTTGAGAAACAGGGGTGACTGAATTGATGGAAGCGGGTGCAATGTCAGTTCAAATGCCTTTCAGAAATCTCTCAAAAGCAAAGGCCTTTCACTCATCCTGTGTATCCCAGACAAATTAATGAGCCCATAAGATGACCACAGTCTTGGAGGGTTTTGGATTCAAGCCTTGTAAGTAGAGTACAGTGCATTGCACGGATGCAGCGACAACCTTCCCAAATGTAAACCGGGAGGTAATGAGCTGGTACCCTCCCCCCCTCCACTTCCTGGGCTAGAAGAGAAAGAAAGAAATAGAAATTGTGGTACATGGGACCTCAGGGGCTTTATTTAATTATCCTTATTGAGACAGTTACATTTGCAAAACAAGAAGAGGTGCCTATCTGAGTGTGGCAGGCACCACTGACAAACACAATATATCAAAGCGGAAAGAGCAACCTCATAAGGTACTATATTTCTAGGTACCTCACAGCTGAAACAATCAACTAAATTCCCCATCTCCCTCACCTAGTGTATCATCCCTAATGATGCTTGTTTCTTCAGCAATCTTTCCAAAGAGAAGCGTTTTGAATTAGGCCCTCATCCAAAGCTCAGTGTAATCAAGAAAACTAGCACCAGTATATTAACCTAAGACTAATATGTATATGGAGAAATCACCTTTATTCTGCCAAAAGGAAAAATCCATGAGACTGAAAAATTTATATCAGTTTCAGTGAAAACCTCCTTTCTTCTAACTAAGTGTAGGCAGCTGTAATGTAGAGGTTTATATTTGACCTCCTTCTCCAATGACTCCTGTCTGGTCAAAGAGAAAGGGTCCTTCTGTTGTAAGATTTATCTCATTTTAAAGTGGCAATCTACATTGTGTCTCAAAATCATCTGAGCTATTCCTCAGAAGGGTTTATTAATGTCCATGGATTATAAACAGAGGCTTTAGTGACTTTCTCACAGGTAGCTAAACTGGAAACTTTTTAATTGTATGAAAACCTTTGAAGCTGCTAAGTTTTTTAATTCCAGATGTTCCATCACAATGTCTGGAGTTCCCAAAGCAAGCTGGGCTCCCATGGATAACCTCTTAAAGAATTAAAAAACTATAAAAACTATAGACCTCTGGAGGTCCTTCTTAACCTTCTGCTCGTAGAGGGATTGTGGCACTCACAAGATTTGAGTATAGACGGACTTTTCTAGGAGACTGATAAAAACCTTTACAGAGTTTTAATAAAGACAGAGAGTAGCAAACCCCTCTGGATAACCTGGCCCAGTGGTTCTCTACCCTTCTGACAAAGCAAGATTTCCAAATGTCCAGCCTGTCCTCCATCCACAGTGAGCAAGCAAAAAAAACAAGCAAACAAATCAAGAAATTAATAAGCAGACAAAAAAAAGAAGGGATGGATACATAAATTTGCCTTTTGTAATTCATATTCCTCATTTAAATTTTGCTACAACAAAGAGATGAATAGAAAAAGTTAGGTTTTGTTATTCTTATTCCTTGTTTAATTTTCACCTCAACAAAGTGTTTGGCATTGTTCTCTTTCTGAAACCTTCAGAAACAGTAGCTGGTGCAGCTCTGCTCCTGCCAAGTGCTTTGGAGCGGTTTTCTACAAACGTGCAGAAATACAGATCTCAGGGCATGACAATACATTGAAAGGAGTGTCACAGACTTACTGCATCCTGTTCACTTTGTTCTTCCCCCTCTTTCTCCCTCCATTTCCTTTTTTTAATACATTGAATTTCTCCTCTCTTAAGTATCAAGTGTGCAATTATTCTTGAGACATATTGCACCTATGACAAAATGAATATAATATTTTTTGATATAGTATTTCCATGGTGAACACACACAGTAGCTTGAGTATTACCTTGGCAGTGGGACACATGGATATGTTCCCTCAATTCTGTTCCCACAGACTGTTCTCTCAGTCTGTAACAAATTTCCCAAGTGACCTTAGGAAAATCATCTGCACTGCCTTTGTCTCCTATCTCCTTCTGTGAAAAGATTAATCAGTTTCATCTACTAAGGCAACTCTAAAGCCAAATACATTGATAAGGATATGTCTGTGGGGTTTTGGGGGTTTTTTGTGATCGATTTTCTTTTGATATAGATAAATTTGTTAAAGAGGACTTTAGAAACTGCTCTTCTGATCAAACATATTTTTATGACAGTTTGTATAAATTTAATAGTGCTTAAATTAGAAAAGGATAATAATGATTATGTATTTTTTTACTTTTTCGATAATTTCCACTCCTCCATACCTGTATGTAGTGCTTTGCTATGTCACAAGAAAACCAGACCCCTGCTCCCTGGCAGTTCCCTTCTGAATTGGACAGATAACATGACAAATAATTACTTTTTAACAACAACTTTTTCTCCTGGGCATCTCTTTGTATTTTTCAGTTTTGGCACCCATTAAGAAGTGAGGCATGGATGTTCTTTAAAGCCTGGATCACATGAAGCAGCTAAGACAGGTTTGGGAGGATCCTCTACTCTTGGAAATTCTTATGTCATTGTCACACACAGTACACGAAACATCCATCAACTTCACATCAGAAACAGTATTCTCTTCCTTTGAAAAGCTGGTCCTAAGGTTTTGCTGCATGTGTCCCAGAAGACTAATGATGAGTGTTGTTTTTTGATTGATAGAAACTATCTTTTTCCTCAAAATCATACATGACCAGCCAGAGAAGCACAAAAAAATCCATCACTGGTTAGGCAGGAGGGGGGAGAAAACAGGGGCACTCGGTACAGCAGGGGTGGTCATACTTTGCCCAAATAATTTGAGGACCGTATTGGTAAGTTGCCAAGAGCCGAAGGGCTGCATTGAATTTGCATTAAATGGAGCAGATGGCATCAGCTGCCCTCAACTTTAATGTTGAAATGTGGCCTACAGAGCAAATCTGTACAAAACTTTTCTAATTAAATCTGAAACAACATGCCTCATCTATTCCCCAGTAGCACAGCCTTTCTGGTGGCATTTCTGCAATTCTGCTTCTAGCCCCAGCCAAGAGAGACAATGGCAGAACGGCACAGAAATGAAAAATAAGAACACACAGAGATAAACGGTTTTATCCCCAATGTTTTTTGAAGCACCAGATGAGAATGAGTGGACTAGAATTAATCTCCATCAATCTTTACAAGGTATTATTCTTTGTAATAAAAGTGTTCTGTTGTATTTATTAAATGTGAGCTTCTGAGCAAACCAAGTGGTACCAAGGAAGTCTGACCAGAGGAAGAAAAAGGTAAAGCCATATTTCAAATCCCCTCTAAAATTCATTACAGAAACTCGGAGAAGCCAAATAAGGCTGACACTTTCAAATTTGCCTGTTTTACTATACATAAAATGAAATAATTTGGAATAGTCAATAAACCATGCTTTAGCTGTATTCATGCACTTCATTGACAGACTGTGTGAACATTTCCCACAGGAATTAAACAGATGACACCATAAATAATTCCATTACACCAACAATTTCTGACAACAGCTGTTAATCCACTCTCTGCAGTGGAACTCAATAGCAGGTAATGGTGTTTAGTAGTTATGAAACCTACCCACTTTTATTTTCTGGGAACAACTTTTTAAAATGTTTACTTCACCTGTTTATTTCATCGTCTAGTACCTTATTTAAAGATATACTTTTGCCATCCTGACTTCTCATAAGAAATAAGAACTTCATTTTATTAAAATTATGCGACTATGTTAAATGTTATTGGTTTTAATTATTATTATGCATATGTGAAATAATAATTTACTTCAGTTTTAACAGTCAGGACCAGACATCTGCATCTGGTGAGATTATGTGCAAACATATATTTAAAATATAAAATGAGGTAAAATGAATAACCAAGCCAAAGTAAAATCTATTTTCATTCAATGGCTTTCTTCAGGAACGTTTGAGCCAAATTTCCCCTTGATAGAATTCCACCAACATCAGGATTAAATAAGGCCATTTTTTGTTTCCACTGTGGAACAGTCAGGGAGAATATGTGTCTTTTTTAGTTTATAAATAAGTGGTCAATAAGGTAATTGAGTGATGAAAGAAGAAAAAAGGTTGTGAATAACGAAAATTGATTTTTAGACATAGATCCCTGAAATAGCATTAACTATTTGGGCACTGCACTTTATTTCTGTCGTAAGTTACCTCATCTACTGCACAGTAATAGTCCACATGATACTGCTGATTAAAGAGAAATACAAACACGCAACCAAAACCCAAACCAAATGCCAAAGCCTCTTCTGGATGACGTAAAAGTAACTCAGGAGTAAGAAAAGGAGATAAAAATAAATGGACAGTCAGCTCAAACTGATGTTACCACTTCTTCCCTGCCTCAATGCAGGCAAATTCCATGTTAGAGGTAGAATATGACCAAAAAAATGGAGCAAGAACTTTGTCAAAAGGTAGGACTGGATCAAGCAGTGGTGAGCCTCCTTCTCTGTCCCCTTGGCACTGGCAGGCACCACCAGGACACCTTTCCAGTTCATCAGGGGGCAGAAGGACCATGGGGAAGACGAGAGAGAACTGCTGCCCTGGTGAACTGCGATGAACAAGTGAATACAGAAATGATTCTAATACAGAATTTGACCAAATTAAGCCACCTCCAACACAGATATGAAGTTTTGGCAACTGGGCAGCACCTGGAAAAAGATTTTCAGTGTTCTCATTTCATACAGGGGTAGAAGTTTCATGAGTTCTGGTACGCTCAGTTTAGTACTGATTTAATTACCCAGGCAGGAATAAATGAGATCTTTAGTCTACAGTGGAAATTAGGAATATTGGTATAAAAGTGCCGTGTGTAAAGGAACTTGACATTTCATACAGTGACGCATTTAAGGAATTTTAGGCATTTTAATATCAAAACCACTGTAATTGGCATGGTGCTGCTTTTATAGTAAGCTTAATCTAAGCTTAATCTTTTGGGGGAGATCTGCCTTCTATTAAATATCACAACTCTTTTAAATAGTATGGCCAAATGGCACAGTGCATTATTTTATTTAATTGTTTATTTAGAAGCCATTTCTTGTATTTCAGCCTCTCCTATGGTTTGTTTCGGGGTGAAAATTTACTAATTTTTGAGTTTTCCTGAGGGAAGGAACACAAACTGAAGCTAAAAGTCTTCTCGAGTTCCATGAATATGTCCTATAAGCTAAACAGTAATGGGTGAAATTCAAGCTTAAATCACTGGGGAATCATTTGTTGGCAGCAATACCTGGGAAGCAAATGTGCAAACAGTTAGTTTTCAGAACAAATGATAGGTAGTGGCTTTTAAAGACATATTTATAGGCACAAGGTGTGTGAAAGAAAGAAAGAAAACAGTGCAGACATGGGATAAGGCCAGAAGAGATTTAGCAGTGTGTGCATGGTGGATTGCAGTTAAACACAAGAATAATCTGAAGGAAAAATAACATTCATTTTGGATGTCAGATCATTGATTACAAGCACAAGACTCAGCTTGGCAAGGGAGAGAGAAATATAGCTTGTAAGTTTTCTGACGGTTTTTCTTTATTAAAATAAACAAATAAAAACCCCCAACAGTTTAGAAGAGAAAAACAAATATTTCACAAAAGGAAACCTGGTTTAACATAATAAAGGTTTTCAAATTGTTTAAAAGATTTCATAATTTTCAGTGAAAAACATCAATACCTCTGTTTCCAAAAATCTTGAATTTAAAAAAAAAAATTGCAAGTACTTTGTTTTAAAAATAAAGGTTATAAGGAACTCTAAGAGTACCCAAATGTATTAATCTTCTGTATTTGCCCATTAACAAGATAAAAATATATCTCTTTAACAATTGTGCTTAGGAGATGTTATCCACCATTTTCTGATTTCAGTGGGAAGAGGATTGGACTGAGTCCTCCCAATATCCACCCCAAACCTTTAAACATGCAGAAATGTTCTCTACATTTACTGTTCTCTGAGCCCTGCCTCCTGTTGCCTAGCCTTAGGTTCCCGAATATACCACAAAAACAAATAACATTATAATTTCTATTAATCTTTACAATTATTTTAAAGGGACAGAAATGTCATAAAATGGGATTTCTCCTGGATCAATATGTATCTCACTGTTAATATCTCCTTCCCTGACAGCAGTGGAAGCCCACAGAAACTGCTCTCATGCTGGGCTGTCCTCAGGAAGTTAACTGGGCTGACACAGCATTGTTTTTCTTGGAAAATATGATGAGAAGTTCTCATATTTCCAAAGAGATGACTGAATTCACAATCCATTTCTAAATTTATGAACCACACTGAAGACTGTTCTTAATGTTTGAAAATCATGCCATCAGCTATCCAAGATGAGTTAAATCTTCTCAGGCCAGTTGGAGTTAATGTAATAACATTTTGTGTCAAAAATATTCAATAATTTGAGGGCTAAAGATAATATTAATGAAAGCTCAGGTATCCCAGCGTATCTCAGCATCTGACGGTGAGTCTTAGAAGTGACAGGGATGAAGTCTTTTTCTTTCAATTTGTCTATCTATCTATCTATCTATCTATCTATCTATCTATCTATCTATCTATCTATCTATCTATCTATCTATCTAACTAACTAACTAACTAACTAACTAACTAACTAACTAACTATCTATCTATTATTAATTATCACATAAAACCTGGCAGTATTGGTCATATATTTCAGTTTATACTGCAGTATTTATAACTGGTATTTACAGATCCGGATGAATGCCCTGGTACTGTGCAATCCTTCCCACTTAGGTGGTATTACTGCTGTTTTATTTCTTTCTATATTAGTATGAAATCTAGTAAACTCCATCATTTTATCAGAAGGAAAAGAAGAATGTGTTTTCAGTGCCAGGTATGGAAGGCAAAATACAGTGCAGTGCTGTAAAGGAAAATAAAGCACCTGTGAGAGAGATTTAACAGTCCAGGTATTATTGTTGGATGACGATAGAGCAGGTCTCAAGCTGATTGGTTGTTTACATGCCATTATTCCCCCTGTTCTGTATCTTTTATTGCTGAGAAAATTTTTCAATTACGTGCAGAAAACATTTAACTCGCTTCCTTTGTTTTATGAAAATAACCTTTTAGAGTCTTTCTTTACACTTGCAAGCCACTGACTTGGGTGTGAACGCTCAGATGCTTTGCATTTTTTTTGTGTCCTTTGGCAGCTAACAACAATATGGAGGTCTTCATATTGTGGAATTTATCAGAGATCTTTGGAAAGCTTAATCTCTGGGAAAATCTGGAGCACAACTGCATCTACAGAAGATTAACCAAGAACCTTCTTAAGCCCAGTCCTGTGTGCCAGCTGCAGCTCTGCAGCACTGGGTAGGTTATTCCAAGAGGCCAAAGTTAGGATCTGGCATCCAAAACCTGGCACTCGGTTCCTTTCTCTGAAGCATTTACAATACCAAGAAAGCAAAATCTAGGGAGGTCACACAAGTGTTATGTCCTTAAATCCCAATAAAAGTGAGCTTGTAAATTCTTGGAAATTAGCTTCAACATCTGCACATATAGATTTGGATGTCCGGCTGAATGTGGACTGTGGGGCTTTCAGAGGGACTGGGTATGTAGGAGTGCATGTCATCAAGAAAATTTGCTACAACATTTAAGTCTTGGAGTTTTCAAGAGTCTTACTCCTAGTTTTTAACCTCTTTGTCTTGAAATGATACTCATATCTTTTAACTTTGGCCTTCTAAACCAATTTTTACCTCATTGTAAGCAAACAATTAAATACCCTCTAAATTAATTTGGTGGAGAGAAACCAGCACTGCCACAAGATCATTCACTCTATTTTAACATGAGATATGTGATGCCGTCAACATGTTATATTCCCTCTTTTGTCTACAGAGGAAGCCGAGATTAATGACTAAATAAGACAAGACTAAATCTGCAGCTCTTATATGGATAAATTCAGGTGAGATGAAAGCTTCCACACTTTCTTCCTAAATTTGGGTTATTTCTTCAACCTTGGTATAGAAACTCACAAAACTTCAGCCTAAAAGGAATATTACGTATTTAATAGATAAAAGAGTGCTGTGGGTTTTTTGGTGTTTTTTTTGTTCGTTTGGTTTGGTGTTTTTTTTTCACTTGTGCATAAAGTCAGCATTTTGATGCCAGTTAAGGACTCAATTTCCAGTAGGTTATGAGAGATTATTAAATCTGGGTGTGTCTGTAAATATGATAAATAATGAAAACACATTTTATTCAAGGTCCCTAAAAAGTCACATATCTACCCAGGTGACCTAAGGGTCACAAACCATTTAAGGGCCTCCCACAGGGCAAAATGCCTGATTGCTGATGGGAGGTGAGCACAAACCCTAAAATGACAAGATATGGCAAAGAGTTTAAACAAAGGTTGGTTTCAGTTATAGAACTGGAATATGGGTTACTTGTTCTGATGGACTTTAGAATAATAGACTAGATTAGACTAAAATAGAATAATAGGGTATTTATTGTCCATTAAATTATTAATAGCAGAGTTATCTTGGATTCTGCCAAATGATGAGGAAATCTTTCAGGTGAGCAATCCTTCCTTTGAATTATCTTGTTTATTTGATTTCAGATCTGAACAAAGACCTTTGCTTTCTTCCAGTTGCATTGTTTTTCTTGCCTGGAACCTTCTCATGTCCCAAAAAAAAAAAAACCTGCCTTACCAAAAAAAAAGAAAAATAAAAGAAATGCAGCTGTGTTTCATCAAAGCACAAATCTAAGCAATCCCTTTTACCAGAGAAACAAAAGGAATCTCAGGCACCACAGCCCACAGACTCGAATAAAACATCTAAAATTAAGACAGCTTTCTTGAAAGATTAACCCAATTCATTTTGGGTTAAGAGCTTGGAGGAAACAAAAGGGTCCAAAGTCAATTCTATTAACTTGATCAGAGCTGCACCGGGACTGTGTCTCAAGATCATTATCTTACAAGACACGGATGTCAATCTCATTATGTAATCGAGTGTGTCTAGCACTTTCCTGTATAAATATACTTAATAGATATAGTTTTGACCTTTTGCTGTAAAATTAATAAAAAAGAGATTGGTCTCAGTGTGCCAGGAAGCTTTTCACAGTCCCATTAAAGAATGATTTTTTGTGTGTAAATAAATACATTTCAGCGCACAAAAGAAGAAAAATGTTGTCTGAAGGAATGACCTGATCTTACCTTCTTCCATATATTATCCGTGCTCCATTTTATTTCAGAAAAAAAAATCTTCTTGTTCCAGAGGGTTATCTGTCTGTACTCATGTCTGTCCCCTCATAACCATATTCCACTAGAATGTTAATGCTTTAAAGTTTCAACTGTACCTCAGAGACAGATATATTTGACACAGGAGTTTTGTTGTACTACAAGGACTGGCCCATGGAGTATGGAGCCTGGGGAATTTCCATCGTGTGATTTATATGCACTTTTATAGATCATCCTCGTATTATTTGAGAGTGATGGGCAATTCAGGATTCATCTATGCACGCTATGCCTTATGCAGTGACTTGAACAACTCCCTTGAGACAGAGTGTAAATAATATTCCTTACCCATGCAGAAATAAATGGGATTTTGTTACTCTGCTCCCCAAATGTCAGGTGGGCAGGAAAGAGACTGTGAAAGAGCTGCAAAGAGGAGGAAGAGTATGCAACTCAGACTCCTTCCTTCATTTTATTGTGCATTTACTGTGGCTGAGGTAAGAAAGGAATTCAAGTCTTTAGGGCTAATCTTGAAAGGGTGCATTCCAGTGTCATCTCTTTCCTAGGGCCATCCTTTAATGCACACCCAACTCACGTCTTTGAGAACCCAAGGGAAAGGCACTGCAATGATGCTGATAGCTAGCAATGAAAGACAAAAACATTTTTGCTCTGCTGGCATTGGTAATTGCAGTGAAAAATCAAATAGGATTTAATAAGGATATTTTGCCTTGGTTAGCAAGTCAGCAGCTGGCAAGTAATGACATCAAGAGCAGGTCTGTGGAGGATAAGGCATCGTCTCGGCATAAACACTGCTCTGTGCCCCTCTCACGCTGCCACACCTGTAGCTCTCTCAACTTTGCAGAAAGGTTAAAATTGATTTATTCAAGCCCAAGAGGAGAAGTAGTCCCACATTTTGAAAATAATGGTACTTGATGGTAATGTCACTTCAGACTATGCACATTCCCTTACCTGTGCCGATTATTAATAAGCTGTTAAAAAAAAAAAATTAAAAAAAAAAAAAATGGGAGAGAGAAAGCAGTTTAGAGCAGAGAAATCTCGGTGCTGATCAAGCGGCACAGATAAAAATAGAGAGTTACACCTTACCTGAGTCCATGGTTCTCATAGGTTTTCCTGTGCTGTAGCCGTATCATCACACAGCAGGACTCAAAGTGAAAATCAAGGTCCCAGGAAGCTGAACAAGAACTTAAGTCACTGAATCTGCAAAATTAGCTTTCCAATATTATAATAAAAATTTCATGTTATCGGCATAAAAAGTCCCTTACAGCAAAAAAACCACAGAGGAGATTCTTGATACGAAGAAACTAAAGGTATTAGTGCTCATATTAGTTCTATGCTAGAGTCTCCAGTGGCATTAACTTAGCCGATTCTTTTTAGAATTGGAGTAAAAGAAAATAGAGTCCATCTTTCTGCACCTTTCTGTGCAAACACCACCAAGTCTTATGTGGGTTCTGGTCTCACAGCAAGGCACTGAGAATAGCAGATAATGGAGGAGGCTGACTTCTGATTGTGATAAACATCCTTAGTGCCACTGAACTCAGAGCAAGTCTTCTGCTAAAAAAAAAAAAAAAAAAAAAAAAAAAAAAAAAAAAATCAAGAATGGGAGCTCAGACTGTCACACAGTGCAAAAAATTTTTAAGAGTGAAATATTTTCTTTATGTCTTGCATCAAGCTCTGCTTACTAACACCACAGAAAGTTGTATGTACCTCAATTGAATTCCAAATTTTCACCTTTCAACTTATAAAATTCAATGAAAAATTGAAATGTCCTTTCCCATCTCATGACTACCAGAATTCCACCCACTTTGCAGTCCTCTATAAAATAACAAACATTTCAAAATAAAATGTGGAAAATTGAGCCTATAATAAAAATAATAACAAATAATAATAATAATAAACTTACCAAAAAAAGAGAAAAAACAAAACAACAAACAAACAAACAAACAAAAAGCCCCACAGGCAAACAAAACAGATCAAATCTATTAGTGTCCAGCAGGAGAACAGCTGTCTATCAAAGGTCAGTCTTCCTATCTGACCACAATCAAATAAACAAGACAGCCAAACGCCTCTAGGGCAGGGGCTCTGAGGAGTAGAGGAAAGTCTGCAAGTCTGCAGCTGAAAGGCTGCCATTCTGCTAAGGATGTCAATCAGTTCTTGGTCATTCTCACATGTGAGAAGAGAAAAAATACTCTTTAACACAGGTGAACATTAGTCCAAAATAAAAGTGTGGCTAGAGGATTCTTATTTTCCCTTTTCTTCTTTTATTTTTTTCTTATAACACAAATGGACGTTCTCCTAGAGGAGAAGTTCAACAGGGAGGGATGAAACAGTCTGAGTATTTATTTGAAGCAGGTTTTGCACCTTGAAAACTCAAATCTCTTTACCACTGGAGTCAATCACTTTTAATTCAATAAAAGTTTTCATTGAGCATATGTGTGTCTGTGTATATTCAAAAGGAGCTGCCTGTCATCTGGTAAAGCTCACCTAGAGGGGGTTACAGCTCTCCTCTTCTTTCTGTCTTTTCTTTCTCAAACAATTACACCGTGATTTCCAGTGTTTTCATGTAAATGATCTATACTTGTCAGTCTCCTGTGTTTATCTTTTGTGTCCTATGATTTCTGCTGTAAAGGATTCTCTACTGGATTCTGAAAAGCCAGAAGTATTTGCCTCAGCTATAAATTTTGCTTTGACTATTTCAACTTTAAGATCATAGTGCACCTGTCAAGATTAAAGTTTATTTAACAGAAAATTTGTATGGTTAATATAAAATGTATAGCCAGATGATTTGACTTCCTTGCTGGTATGATATTCAGAGCACTCTGTTCTTGCATCTTCTTTCTTCAGCTGAATCTAAAAATCTTAGATTGTTTTTCTTTCCTTATAAAGTCTATGGCATAGCCAGACACGTGCTGGTTTCATTTAGCTGTGTAATTGCTGATCTTGTTTGCAAATGTTGCTAAATATATGATTAGGCATAAAGTGCAGCAAGTCTACTCAATACATTTAGACAAATTTTATTATTGCACTCCTTATCTCAAATACTCACAGACAAAATCTTCAATTATCCAGTTCACAGTTGTATAATTTTTTCTGCAAGACTTTCTTATCAGGCTTTTTGTACTGCAGTTGGAAACATTTATGCCAGTAAGTCTAAAGTTTGGACCTACAATGAATCCTGAAGGGTTGGTCACCAGGCACACACACAGCCCACAAAGCATGAACACATCTGCTACATTCTGATTGTACTTGTGGCTTCATGCTTACATTTTAAAACGTGGCTGGACGTCAGCCGACAACTATGAATGTTTTAGATGAGTCATTCATTATTCCAAAGGAAACCTGGGCCATTTTTAACACTGATTCACTTTAGGGCAGAAGACTATCTCACCCAAACTTTATCCATCTGCAGACATAGAATATGGCCCATAGATTGTCTCCAGCTTTACACTGGACTTGATGTTTTACAACGCCACCCTCTTCCCATGAATCTAAAGGTGTCCACAACATGAAGAATTAATTATTTGAACTCATATCCAAGAGTGACAAGGAAGATATCAACTGAGTGCAAGCAATGTGGTGTACCCCTCATAACAAATGGCCACAGCAGAAGGAGAGCAGAGGAAAATGGCAGTTTGCTCTCAACTGAGAAGCTGGAAGTTTCTTGACCAATAAATCACCTTCCTTGTCCCTTGTATCAACAAGAATGCTTCAGTGAACTGAGAAACAAAAATCTGGCCTCCTGCCTCAGATTTCTGAAAGCAAGCAGGAATTGAAAAAAACAAGGAAAACTGTTTTAGGTTTGAAGCTTGCTTATGTTTCTTTATATTTGAAAAAAACAATGTTTAAAATAGACAAGGCAAATGATTGTCCAGTTAGCATACTGGCCAGTGAGAGTGCTCGCTGGTAAAACATCTGTTTTGCAGCAAAGTTTATGATGTTTGCATCTGCTTGGTAGGAAATTACCTTAATGTGTCCAGAACTTGAAGAGACAATTTTCTAGGAACTGTCTGGGACTTCAGAGAAAAAGATCATCTCTTCATAAAATGAGCCAGGTGAAACATATTAGGGAAATCTCTTTGTAGAACAAATCTATGCAGAAGTCTATATGGTTAGCTCAACATAGAATCATTTTGGATGGAAAAATCCCCCAAGATCCTTGAGATGAACAGCAAATCTAACACAGCTAAGCCCACCACTAAAGCATGTCCTTTAGATGTGTGCCGTGTGACATTTACAAGCCTTTTAAATATCTCCAGGAATGGTGACTCCACCACAGCCCTGGGCAGCCTGCTTGGGTGCTGGAAAACCCTCTTGGCAAAGAAATTTTTCATAATATCTAATCCAAATCTCCAGTGGTGCACCTTGAGGCCATTTCTTCTTGTCCTGCCCCTTGTTCCCTCGGAGCAGAGCCTGACCCCTGCCTGGCTGCCCCATCCTGTCAGGGAGTTGTGGAGAGTGAGAAAATCCCCCCTGAGCCTCCTTTTCTCCAGGCTAAGCCCCTACAACTCCTTCAGCCACTCCTGTTGCTGCAGACCCTTCCCCAGTTCCGTTCCCCTCTCTGGACATTCTCCAGCCCCTCAATGTCTCTCTTGTCATGAGGGGCCCAGAACAGAACCCAAGATTCGAGGTGTGGCCTCACCAGTGCCAAGCACAGGGGTACGGTCATTGCTCTGGTCCCATTGGGCACACTGTTGCTGACACAAGCCAGGATGCCCTTGGCCTTCTTGGCCACCTGGGCACAGATGGGCTCATGTCCAGCTGCTGTCACCAGCACCCCCAGGGCCTTTCCCACTCGACAGCTTTTTAGACATTCTTCTCCCAGCCTGGAGCTGCAGGGCTTGGTGTGATCCAAGGGCAGGACCCAGCACTTGACCTTGTTGAACCTCTCACCATTGGCCTCAGCCCACGGATCCAGCCTGCCCAGATCCCTCTGCAGAGCCTTCCTGCCCTCCAGCGGATCCACACTCCCACCCAACATTATCGATACGCCGAAACAAGTCCACGTGACCAAGAACTTAATACGTGTCAATGAATGTGACAAACTAAACCTACCATGTTTTGCTCTATTCAGACCATGGTTCGGTGTAATTTAATCATGTGCCTTCTGGAGTGTTGGGCTTGTCACGGAAGAGAAGTCAAATTTGCCACTTTTACTATATACACAGTTATTATGTATTGAGGTTGCTGAACAAAGACTACTTAGTAGCATTATGGCTAACAGTCTCGCTTGACACAACCTGAAATGTTTAATTGTGAGGACCCAGAATGTTTTTGTTTCCTGTCATGGAAAAAATGGAAAAAAATACTGGTGATCAGACTTCATGCTGTGCATCTCCTGATCAAAAAATTTACCTCAGATAAAGATCATTATTTATATTCCTAGCAGTTTACTTGTAGATACTTAACAAGCTCCTCACTAATTTGGAATGATTATCATTCTCACTTATATTTCTGTAAGATATGTTTAACACTTTGATTTCTGACATTTACAAGTTGCCACTAAATATACATATAAATGCATATATATATGTCAGTATATATGTGTGTATATGCACAGCTCTATCTCAGGGAGCAGGAGACTGATGTGATGGGAATATTTAGAAGATTGATCAATCAAATCAACTTAAACTTTAAAACAGAACTCTACCAGATTGATGTTCATTAACAATACATATTATTTTAATGGTTTATTCCTCCTCATTAACAATTATTGTCACTGCATATTCAACACAGTTAATGCTTAGCAATCAATCCTAAATTAAGTATGAGTACACAGTGCCATGGAGCTCATGTCACTGCAGTTTGTGCTGAGGACTGTAGCCCTTGGTGATTTTGATATATGTGTTAAGGGGATCAAGTTCTCTTACAAGGGCTCCCCACTCCCTTATCTGAGAACATATCCTGTTATAAAGTGTTGGTTTTCTGGACTATGCCCAAATCCCAGCCTCCAGCTCTTGGCTTCTTGCTCCCCAAAGGTGGCAGGTGGATACTAATCTCCCAGTCAGAGACTGGTGCCTTCTCCTGTTGTTTTCCTGGGATCTCTTTAGTCCCTCGCTGAGTTGCCGCTTCTCCTTCAGTGAATGACATCTTAATTGCAACTCTTGAGATTGTTCTGCTTTAACAATCAGTAGCTGTCCATCAGTGAGGTGTTTGCTGCTCTTGGTCCTCTATATTTGACCCATATCTATGTTTTCAAGGCTTTTGTTGCTACCCCACATTTAAACTGACACCATAACGGGCAAAATCTGGTACCACACTCACATTCACACAAGTTCTTGCAGCAAGCTGAAAGCACGTCCAAGAGGCCAGGACTTGGATCTGGCCCCATCAGTAGAAAGCTTGTATTCTGTTAATAGAGATGGTTATACAATTTCTGGGGGCAGTTTGGTACAAAAATGCTGGTAAAGTACCCTGTTTTAGTGTGCTTATGTTTGGTTCAATGTGCTTCCGCTTTCACGGGTGCAGCCAGACCCTCTTTATCCAACATATCTTGGAGTTGTTAAACAATCCCCTTCCCCTGACAAACAAAAGACTCACTGGTACTGACTTCCCACCACTTTCAAGCCTAGGGGAAGAATTTGGGCTGGTAGTTTTACCCCAGGAAACATGACTGACTGATGATCCTCTTCAAGTTACTACCACTATTTTTTCCAGGGACTTTTACATACTTCTTGGATTACTTCCCCAGGAGAGATTGAGATGAAAATCTTTACAGAAGAAGAACTATCATAAAAAACATCAACAATAATGTTTTTTATAACAACTTCCCATCACTGCACGGCTTGTTTATTAGCCTTTTCTTCACCTATAAGCAGGACAATGGTTATGGCCGGCTGAACTCCTCTTGTGAAGCAGGGATTAACAAGGAAATCAAACATCTTGTCTGGGGTCACAAAATAACAAGGACCTTTACTCTGACCCAGCTGACATAAGGTCAAAGGAGAGAGTGAAACAGGGTGATTTAATTAAAAAAAAAAAAATGCACAAAATAAATAACATTTTTAGACCTTAGCATAAATTGAAATTCATGTAAAATTGCTCATTAGTTTCCATTTTTACTTTAGATGGTGTCTAAATCCTCACACATCTGTATGCTGGGGCTGTCTTTGAAGATAAGAGGCTCTAATTTTAGGTCTACCTGATACACCTTTCTCATGCCTGATCCTGGGAGCTCTTATCTCTTCTCCAACCTTGACAGAAGCTGCTTTATTCGTTTGTTTTTTATCTGAGTGGAACCAGTTCCAGGAGAAATGGGGAGACCTGCTGAAAAAAATCAAGTGTCTGCCAAAGCAAATCTAGGTTCACTTTTAAAGAGACAGAAATGCCCTTTACAGAAAATAGTGGTGTGTTTTGCCCCACATTGAATTAATGCTTCCAAAAGGAGGGGATTAATGTAGGAAATGTCACCATAAACAGTCATACCTTGGACTCTCCTGCTTCACCTGCAATACCTCAGAAAACCTTAACTGGGATTTTAATTCCTTAATCTCAGAGGTAATTATAATACATATGATATTCTCATTATGCCACCTAACCCAAAGAAATTCTGTCAACATCATGGTCTCAAAATAATTGCTAGCATATAAAAATCCACATTCTGAACCCAAATTTCTTACATCACACCCTTACCATAATCACAAATCTTTACGTTAAAATAAAATTTCCTCATGGAAGGTCTATAGCATGGTGCCAGAAGACAGATTTTAGTGTTTTAGATTTTCTGATGAAAATGTCTCCACCATCTACAATAGCTACACACAAAGTTTGAGGTGTTTAAACAGGAGGAAGCTTCACGAGCCTCTGTAAAAGAGGAACAAAGTAGCAGAAGGCTTGATAGAGAAGAGAGCGGAGTTCAGGAGAGCAGAAATTTGGGTTTGTTTTCTTTTGACAGTCAGATAACACTAGGTATAAGTTCTCAGGCAAGCGCTGAAGTTCAAGATAATAATCCAGTTAGCTCTACGGTCTCATCAAAATATTCAATGTTATTTGCATAAAGCTGAAGAAGTTTTTGTGAGCGTGGTCTTGTGTGAAAGCAACGTACATTTCATTATTTGACTTGTCAATGTTATTCATGAGGCTGTGCTTCTCTCAATTGTGTTTTCTTACACTGAGAAGATTTGTATGAGGCTTTTAAAATTTATTTTATTTTCCCTGTGCAATTGTAACACACATGAACTTTTGATAGAGCTGGACAAACCCTGTTTCAAATGCTCTGCTAATATTTACTCAAATTTATAAAACAAGGTCTCAGGGACTAGGTTAGCCCCCACTCTGTGTTTGTTTTCTGCAGTTATTTTAGTTAATGAGTTTGCTGGCTGGGTTGTTCCTGGGAACAGCTAATTTTAGACAACTATTAAAAAATACTAACAGAAGGTGAATTTCACAAAATGCTGCTATTTGCAATGGAAGTCTGGTTTTAAGAGTTGTGGTTTACTCATCCAATCAGAAAAACATACCATATGATTTATGTGTCTGCTCACACCATCTTGAATTTCAGATTTTAAATTTTATGTACTTACAACCATCTGCTCACAAGCTAAACTCACACCATGGTTTTATTGGAGAAAATACATATATTTGGTAAACAGTTTTGAATAGTTGATGAAGGAGGGTGGGAAAGCCACCTTGTTGTACAATGTCTTCAGCAGGATATGGAGGTCATCTAGATTTTCCCTCTTTCGCAAGTCTGTAGTGTAATATTTTGACCATTTCTTTTACTTTGGTATAGATAGTTTCTTTTTTTCCTGCAGGATTCAGAGTTCTCCATTCTTGAATGACTACAGTTTCATTTTTGGGGAATTAATGTCTGGATGCTAGTTTTCACTGGTTTCCATATTTGCTTGTCCCAATGATAAATCATTGCCTTTAACCACAGCCTCTTTGGGAAATACCCTGAATTTGGCTTTCAGGAAAAGAGAAAAGATTTATACACTAAATTCTCAGGAGGACTATGGGATCAAGGCTTTGCAGGAAGCCCTGGAGGAGCTCCTGTTCCCAGCCTCTCTAACAGCAAGGAAAGCAGGGGAGGTGAGGAAAGTGAACGTCCTCATCAGGAGGGTGAGGGCAAAGAGATGCTGGGCAGCACTGGTGTTGCTCTGCTGGGCCATGGGGAGGGTGGAGGAGCTGAAAGCGCAGATGAGGCTGCTGAGAAGGACCACCACCACTGGCCGTAGGTGTGACACTCCCATTTGCTGCAGATTGGGCATGGTCAAATCTGAAGTGACTCGACCACTTGTCACTTCTCCTCACCTCATCCCTCCCTGCACTGTGTTGTGCTATGCAGGACGTTAGTTGGCCTGCTCCCATTGGAATCCCCAGCTCCAACCAGAAGAAATTATTTTGAAATTGCTGTGAAGTGCCTCAGGATCCTGGTCTTCTACACGACTTGACCACAACCTTGCTGGAGGACATCAGATCTGCTACCCAGTGTGCATACCCAGGTTTTCCTTGTGAATGAACAACACCTGAGAACAAGGAAGTGGTTTGGATCATTAACCTACAGATAATTCGAACCTTGGTACAGACAATATGAATCCATTACCAAGCTCTAAGTCACACCTCCAGTGGGATGTGTTAACAGGAAACATCCTTTCCAAAACATGGTATCTAGGGTTCTGCTAGAGTTGAGACCTGAAAACGCCTGGAATCTAGGTGTATTTGACACTGTGATTAAGCTCCAAGGTACAAGGATCAATGTAAATAAGGGGAAAATAAAGAGGACAGGGAGAAGGAAACTATTGCCAGAGAACACGGAAGGAAACAGTGACCTTCTCATCTTATTTTTATGTTTGTGCAGCAATTGCCTAGCCTCAGAGAGGAGACTAGAGGAGAACCCTGACAGCTCTAAATATCATAAAATCCCTAATGCAATTTTTCAAAGAACACCTGTAAAAGCCAGGAGAATATAAAAGTGAAGAATGAATGTAGTAGAACTCATTGCAGCTTGTTGAAGGCCCTTCATCATCAGTGGGAGAGACGTACAGAAACAGACAGAAGTACTGACAAGTACCCGACTCTCCTTTCCACACAGAAAGAGGCAAAGAAGCACCTGTACCCACAGCGAAGCAGACATTCCCAGCCATTATTTTGTACAAATGTTGCATAGCACTTAGAAATTCTTCTTCCCGTTACAGAGGTTCAGAAACACTCCTCCCTCAAATGCAATTAATTCTGCATTTGAAGGGGGTAGAGAGGAGTCCAATACCACAACACACAGCTCTGAGAGCACAGTCTGGTCTTAACTGTGTGAAAGTGCTTGTCACATGTAATCCTGCCAGCCATAAAAGATGCAGACAAGAAAGATATATGCTGCCCAAATTTACCTTTAATTCCCTGGAACTCTTGTACCTCCTCTTGTATTCTTTGCCAGAAAAGCAGCCAGTATGGCATAGCTAAAAATAAAATTGTAACTTGAGGTCTACGTCATCTTCTAAGCATGTGGTTCAGGGAGCTCAAGCCCAGGGCAGTTACAGTTTTCTTTTCAGATTTTACTATATATTTTAATAACCTGGCTGAAGTAGTTTTTATGTGAGTTCATCCTTGTCTGTGCTTGTTGCTGAACTTGTACAGAGCTGCCGCATTTCAGATGGCAAAAGGAAAGAGTGAAGATTCCTGTCCAGTTTTGTGCAATGGGCAAAACTGTTCCTTTTCTTCATATAAGTGTAAGCACCACTCTTATCCATGTCCAGCAAAATCTTTGCTTGTATTTCCAACTTGATTTGAGACAGGAAATTTTGGACAATACTGAATTGTTTGACTGTAAAAGGTAAAGAGAAGTTCTGCTATTTGCACTTCTAAAATTATCGCATTGTTCTGTAGAAACAAAATTAATTTATAACCTGAATTTGTTTGTATCTGCTGTTATAAATAGGTCTCTTCACCAGGTCTGCATGATGCTTTTCCTGCTCCATGATTAGTAGGTCTGATAAATTAAGAGCCATGCCCAGCATCAGAAAGGAGATTGGTAGCAGAGGTACAATTTTAATCTGGCTTTATCTGTGTCACATACTTTAACTGCAAGAAAATCCTTCTTAACTGTCTAACAAGCAGGATACATATGGTAATAAACCATGCCAGGATGTGCTGGAAGCATTTGAACAGGCTCTTCCCACAAACATTTCTCACATGGCTTTTCTTTGTTTTAGGGGTATGATCACACATAGATCAAAGTGAGGGAGTGCCACACTTTAGCGAGGGACACACCAGTACTGCCCAAAGAAAGATGCACTGTAATTCAGAGGACTTTAATTCTGCTCCTAGTTCTGCTGCTGAGCTGGGAAATTCACTTCACATCAGGCTGCTGATCCCAGCTTCCCATGGAAAGCTCTTTAAGCTCCACCGATGGCAAGTATTATTGTCAGATCTATTTAAAATTGATGTCATTACTTAAGCAAAAGCCTTTTTCCTCATCAAAGCAGTGGTAATGTCATTTCACAGCAAACTCTACCGACTTGCAGGTTATCACCCTTTCTGCTGGAGCTGCTGCTGCACAGCCCCGTGCTGGGTGCCCTGCCCAGGTGACACAGCTCCCCACTGCTCTCATGGGGCGGTGTGTGCTGACAGAAAAAATGCAGCATTTTCCTGGTCTGGGAGGTTACCCCAGTGTTCCTGCTATTTTCTATCATTTTCAGTATTCCCAAAGTGAAAGACTTACACTGCCTAGAGAGTGTGGATGTATCCTGGGATTTTGCATCCATTGGCTAGTGTAGTTCATCCAGGGAAAGGAGGTGCTGTTATCCCTAATAAAAAGAGGACTCAGCCCTGTGCTTCTCACAGAGAAACAGCAACCCACGACAAAAGGCATGTGGGGCCTTTGAGGCTTAAGAATATATGATTGCACTTCTCAGGCCTTAGGCTGGTCTCCTGCAGGTGTCCAGAAAAACTCAGAGAACATGAGCAAGACACGATTGCAAATTAAAAAAATAAAAAGAAATAAATAAAAAAGAAGGACGTACATTGTGAGAGTGTTGGGCAGCCTACCATTTGTGAAAGATATGCAGGAGGGTTTCCAGCCGCAACTAAAAATGCAGCTGTCCTCCTAGGTCATTCAGAGAACATGAATGTGTGCAGGGGTCAAGTCCTCAACACTCAGGTTGTAAGGGACATCCACAAGCATTGGTGAGAGTAACCACCCACAGATTTTGGACTTCTTATCCCTCACATGTTGGATTTGTTTTCTGGTGGTCCTAGATTCTTCTTTAAAGCTCCTCAAAGATAGCAAAGCCTCTGAAAAACACAGATTTGCTGCTGCAGTCTGGAGTCAGGCTCTTGGTGTTGGTCTGGGTAAAGCAACCATGACAAAATGAACAAATGCCTCTGTACATTAAAGCATAAATGTACATGAAACAGAGCATCTCAGGAAGTGTAATTGGTACTAAGGACTCAATTAAAACATTGCAACAAACTGAAAGCCTTATCAGAAAGAAATTGTCTTTTAAGTAAGAATTTTTTACACAGCCTCAGATCCAGCTTTCAAAGGAATTGGGACAGTGGGAGTTGACCATATGCTGACATTTCTGTTCTTCTGGTCTTTGGTGCTGCTCAGAAGCATATATATATTACATCCTAATTTTTTTCATATCTGTAGGACATTCTTTTGCTTGACTGTGACCTCAGTGAATGCATAGGCAACTCACTACTGAAGATAACCTGATTTTATACACTAAAGAACAGCCAGAAAATAACTAGCTAAACTGTATCACTCCGTTAGGAGAAATTCTCCCTACTCCATGCCCCTCTCTATAGAATTTTCCTCTCGCTAAAATATTTTCCCATCTAGACATGTGCAATTCCCATATGCAACTCCCAGTGCTGTCAAAATGTGCCAGGCACATCAGTGCTGAGCTGATCAGTCGGGAGAGCCAATTCCAAAGGTCAGGCTTCTTATTTCATACCTAACGCTGCTGATGTGGCTGATCAGTTCAAGGATATGTACAGAAAAGAGACAGAGAGGAATGGCCACCTGGGGAATTCAAGATCTGACTCGTAGCCAGCGAATTGTCCAGATAAGGCGAGTAAGTTTGTTAGCGCTGGGATGTCATGTTGTGCTCGTTTGGGCTGAGGCAGAGTTAGTTTTCTTCCCAGTGGTTGGTGTGGGGCTGTGTTTTGGGTTTGTGCTGAACACAGGGTTGGTAACACAGAGATGTTTTTGCTAATGCTGAGCCGGGCTCGCACAGAGCCAAGGCCTTTTCTGCTCCTGGTACAGCCACCCTGGGGAGAGGCTGGGGGTGCTTGAGAGGCTGGGAGGAGACACAGCCAGGACAGGTGACCCCAAGTGACCAAAGGGACGTTCCAGACCCTGTGACATCATGCTCAGTGTATAAAGTGGGGGGAAAAAGGAGGAAGGGAGATATTAGGAGTTTGTCTTCCCAAGTCACCATTCCGCGTGATGAGGCCCTGCTCTGCTGGAGATGGTGAACACCTGCCTTCTCATGGCAAACAGTGAATTAATTCCTTGTTTTGCTTCGCTTACATGCACATTTTTTACTTTACCTGTTAAAAACTCTCTATGTCAGCCCACGAGTGTTCTCAGTTTTACCCTTCTGATCCTCTCCCCAGTTTTGTGGAGTTACATGGGGAGTTTCACAGATTTTGGGTTTTCCTCATTTTTTAATAACTCTGTATTCAAAAAGAAGACTTTAAAAAGTCACAAGATTTAAAAGAAAACCTTTTAAATTCACAAAAATGAATTTAAAATTGGCTATTAGCACAAGCTTACTGTATCTTGAGAAAACCTTACTCCTCTACAAATGTAAAGATAATTTCATTCTGTTCCAGAAAGAATGGATTCTGAAAGTCAGGATGTTTCCTGTAGATGTTTTATTTTAATTTTAAAAGCTGGCCACTGCAACAAACAAGTTTTCTGGGAGATTGTCATCACAACATCAGTTCAGATGGTATATTGTAGAAATCCATATACACAGTGTCCTACACACTGTACATGCATATGTATGCCCACTAGGAATAAACATGAACACACGTGCACAAATATACATTTAAAATGTCTTCTTGGGCAGTGACAAATTCAGTATTGTCCTAGTAAAGGGCTTCCTGGTTCTGAAGTTCAAGGCCAGGGAAAAAAAAACAGTTTTGCAATGAGTTTTTCTGGTTTTGACAGAAAACTTGGAAAGCTTCAGCTTTCTTAGTTCATGGTTAAGAAATGGTCTAACACTGCATTGGTAGAATAGATGAACTTTGGGGCTACCATAAAACCACAGCTAAATTATGATCCCTCACTGAGATGACAGAGTTGCAGAGGATGAATTTTGTTCTCAGCACAAAACTATCTCTACAGTCTTATTCTAGTGCACTTTACATCAGTTTTCCTTGTAGACATTTTACTAGTTTTGAACTCATACTTAAATTCTTGAGTCTTCAGTTGCTTTTAATCACTTTAAAAGCAAACAAAGAAAAACCAAACAAACATAACACTCTCTGTGCTCTCAGTCTCTGTAATTAAAAAACAGGACAAGAGGGGGAAAAAAAAAAAATCCAAACCATTCTTTTCGGTGATTAATTTGCCTTTCAAATAGTTTGCAACCAAAAATAGTTTGCATCTGATAACTGGAAAAATAGGGAAAACACTTTTTCTCCACCTGACCTTAAACTTTTGTTACTTCAGTTGAGAAATTTTAACAGTGCTTTCCCAAACTTTAATTCTCTTGCAAAGACTTGAAGGCATTTTTTGGCATCTACACTCTTGCTGCTTTTCTTTTAGCCATTGAAGTCATAAAACAGAGGGGGAAAAAAAAAAACAATGAAAAAATCCCAAGCCCCAGACACTCAGTGACATTGAGACACAAGCTATACTACCAAGCCATATACCATATGACAAATGAAAGGTCTGGACAATACTGTGCAGACAAGGTCAGACTGGGTTTATAGGGAAGAAGTTAATTACAAATGAGAGAAGAAGTCCTTAGAGTCTCTGTAACTGTGGAGGATTTTCTGTTCCCTTGTCAGAGAGTTTAGCAGAGTTTTCTGCCTTTGCCTGTCTTATCACATTATTTGAAGCTGAATTATAGTCATGCTCTGAAAATCAGCACTTAACTCCTGCAAATCTTGGCCTAATGAAAGGCAGTTTCTTGCCACTGTCATCAGACAACCAGGTTCCTTCCATCATTGTCTGTGTAGCTTAGTCACCTCCAGTAGGTACGTCACACATGCGAGTACTCAGAACCTGTCTGCATTTTGATTTATGTACCATGTCTGTGTGGCAACTGTCATTAAGTGGAAGTTACAGTGCTTTGCTTGGGAATGGAACAACATTTAAATATCAGCACTTCAATTAGCGTTCCCTGTTTTATCCATGCTTGCTTACGTGGCGTGGCTGATGTGAAGGCTTTTCCAGTGCCTCCTGCTCAGGTAACATTTGGTGCTTCATGACTGCTTTGTATGACTGAGATGTGGGAAGGTCACACAGGGAAAAGAAACTTGCGTATTCAAGGATTTTTTATATGCCTCTTAAACCATTAAAAAATCTTAATGAGTCATGTTTAGTCTTTTTTTTTTTTAAATATGGAATCATGAAATAATTTTTATTGTAAAAAACCCTTACAATCATCAAGTCCAACTATAAACCTAACTCTGTCAAGTTCAACAACAAATCATGACCCCAAGGAATAATCTACATATCTTCTAGCTACCTCCAGGGATGTGAATCCACCACTGCCCGGGGCAGCCAATTTCAGGGCTTGAAAACCCTTCCAGTGAAGGAATTTTTCCTAAAATACAATTTAAACCTCTCGCTGGTGCAACCTGAAGCCATTTCCTCTCATCCTACCTCTTGCTTCGTGGGAGAAGAATTTGACATCCACCTGATTACAACCTTCTTTCAGGTGGTTGTACAGAGCAAAAAGAGAGAAATGCATCTGGACTTTCAGACTAAAAATGGCTCTGGGAGGGTCATGGGTGGCTGGCGGCAGTCTATTCCTGAAAAAAGTTCCAGTTCTCTATTTCCTATCATGGAACCTGGTCAGGAATTGGAATAGGCTGCCCAAGGAAGTGTTGGAATCACCATTCCTGGAAGTGTTCAAAAGGCATGTGGATGTGGCACTTGGAGATGTGGTTTAGTGGTGGACACAGTGGTGCTGGATTAACAGTTGGACTTGGTTATCTTGCAGGTCTTTCCCCATCTTAGTGATTCCATTATTCTATGCAGTAGGAAATCTCATACAAAGTGAAGAAACTCAAGGTAGCCAGAAACAAAATCCCAGATATTTCTTGTTAAAATCCAGCGTTCTGCACAAAATCCTGTGCTGTGTTTTGAATATAAGAAAAAATATGGGTAATGAGGGGAGAATTAAGTTGGAAACTCAGAGCAGAAATATGAACCTACACCGTATATATCCCATACGGGCAGCAGTATAGCCAGGCTTAGATCCCTGAAAAGAACAGGAAATTTAAAAGTTCATCTGTCTTCTCTGTGCAGACAGTATCTTCTCCATGGTACAGACTTGCATAAGCCCTTCAACTCATCACCAGTGTTTGAAGCCTCCTCCCAACCAATTTTACCCAGAGTCTGAGATTATAGATTTAGCCGTGACATAGCTCCGGTACCTCAAATTGCTGAGAGCAGAGAAAGCAACTCCTAGTAAAACAGAAACAACACTTTTACAAAAACAAGTAAAATATCCGTCTACCCTAATTTTCTGTCTTTTCACTTTGCTACTCTTGGCAATATCTTTCCTGTTTAAATGAGCCAAATATTCTCCAAATGGAATATCGTCCTCTGTCATGCATAGGGACACAACAGAGAGCTTCTGCTTCGAGACGCTGCAGCAAATATAGTGGACTGATTTCATCAGAGAATCTACTTTGCCGCCACATAAATTATTTTATGACTCCTTAGGCATACTTTGTTGTAGTTTTTGCCTACTTTATTACCAGCACTCTGAGAACTTTCCATGCACAGCTTTGTAGGTCAGGGACAAACAGCAAGGCAAAACATCTGGTCAGAGCAAATTACGTCAGTGTGGATGACCATGACACCATGCCCATGCTGGCACACATCACAGTTTCAATTCATACCACGTAAATGCCATGTAAATGTCATGTAAATACATATTTTGTCATGGCCTCTCTTGGCGTGTAAATGTCTTAGAGACCTGGTCACACCTGTGATGTCCTCTCATGGTCTGTGCCCCTGTACTCTGTCTTACTTGCTGGTGCTGTGCTTCATTATGTACTGTCTTGCTAAGATGATGATGTGTTTTAATAAATCAACATTATTTGAGTTCCAAAGCCATTGGAGAAAATCTTCATCTGTTTCCTTACTTAAATTGTTTGCTGTGTGTTAAATCTAGTTAAACAAACCTACTATTTTTGATTTGGTTGTCACCAAAATGAATGGCAAAAGGAAAAGTCTAAGCTTAGGAACCTGAGTGGGAAGAAAGAAAAAGGAAGGGGATAAAAAAAAAAAAAAAAGAAAAGAAGAAGACAAAGAAAGCCTTGGGAATCCAGCAGCCCAGGACTTACTGGGTTTGATGCTGAATAACTGGGAAAATACAGAAATCAGCAGTGGAAGGAGAGCAGGGAGCTTTGAAGCGGGACTGTGTTTGTGACCAGGTAACAAGCTTTTACTTCATGAATAAAAGGACATTGCCATAGGGATTGAAAAGAACCTGGACTCATCAAATGTGCTAGTTTGACAGTTTTGAAAGCTTCCTTGTGCCAATCCTGTCAAACTGAAGCAGGAACAGAGGAATAGGCAAAGCCTGTGAGCTGCTAGTTAACACGCTTGCGTTCTGAGTCCCGCATGGCAATTTTGAAATTGTCCCTCCTTAGATGTTTCACATCAGGGTTTTACTGCCTAAATTCTTTCTTTTCTGATCTCTGTGACCTACACATGTACCTCTTTCCTCTCGAGGCTGACATGATCACGGGCTGAAGCAAGTAAGAACTGTCCAGCACTGAGGAAGAAAATTATGTCTGTAGCTACTGCAGATTGAATGTTAAAATAATATAAGACAAGATAAGATAGGATAAAGTCTGAATAGTGACCTGCCAGAAATAATTAGTGCAGAAGATTCAGTGTGGAACCAGCCCACTCTGAATAATCAAAACAATTTTTCCTGATTAGAAACACTAGCAAAATGATATTTTTAAACCACCTCATCCCATTTCTTTCTAGCTGAGACACTTATCTCCATGACTGGGAAAAAATAAAGCATGCAGCAAATTTAAAGGAGTTTACATTGTGATTATTGTAGTGATACTCACCTGAGAATCAAGAGCTCTGAGTCCTCCCCTTATGACTACTGTGCCATTTTTTCCCATTTGTAAGTCCTGGCTTTGAAAACAAGCTCAGACAGGAGTTTGAAAGATGAGAAATCAAATAAGGGTGTTTGGACTACTCTTTAAGCTAAATCACCAGCTGCTGCTGAGTCTCATGATTCCTGTTAAAACAACTATGTGTGGCTGATTGCTGTGTTAGGGACCCTTCTCAGCTCCTGGGGTAACACTTGCATGTGTAAAATAAAAAGAGTAGTTCAACTTTTTTGTCTCAACTCATCAAGAATTCACTTAACTGTTCCCACTGAGTCACCCTCTCCTCATGCGTGGGAAAAAGATATTAGTCAGGGAGGCCATGCCAAATGAAGGGATATGCCATCAAAATATTTGTACCCCTGATAAAAAACTGGTTTTTTTACATCCTTATGTTTAGATTAAATGATAAATTAGAAGCACAGCTTTGGCAGAGCCAGTGCCAGTATGGCGCTTGCACCAGTGTGACAGTAACTGTTTTGCTGTGTAAGTGCAACTGGCATCTCACTCTGGACTTTGGGGGATGGATGGCAACAGGGTAGCCAAGGGCTGTCTGGAAGGGTGACCCAGACGTGTTGCTGGTATGCAAATATGACAATAAGTCCATCATCTTAGTCCATAAATAGTGGACAGCCCAGGGCCTCTTTGGCTCTCCTGCACAGCAACGGGCTGCGTGCCAGGATATCCCCTTTAGTAGGGACGTCTCAAGGTTATTCCTCAAGTCTGAGAGACTCCTTGCACCAACAGATCCTTGGGAAGTGATTAATAGCATGCTAAACTTTGAAATCTTAGCAAAGGGATGCAGAGAACTGATTGTGCAGACATACATTCTTTAGGCACGAACCATTGACTGAGGCTGGTACTAGGAGTGGGTCCAGCTATAGCCAGACTCCTGTCTGAGGGGTTTAGAACACAAAGGGATCCTTTCTGAACCCCTTAGCTCAGTGGAAGGGTCTCCCTGATAGTTCTGTATAATGCTGTTCTCTACACAGTAATCTAGTGAATCTCACCACTGAATCTTGTTAAATCACTCTCACATTTGCCACCAAACTTTCTTAATTCGCTGTTTCATTTCAACAAAGTATGCTGCTGCTTTTCTTTTAGCAGGTGAAGTGCATCACTCCACCTGTGACAGTATTCCATGTGGTGTGTCTGACCATAATGCTTCAAGAAAAACAAGAAAATGCTATAACTTCTGAGAGGACGTCCCTCTGCAGTGATTGGCATTAAAATCCATTGATATTAAGTATTAAATTACATGATAGAATTATTTGGTTTGGGGAGGACAGTGAAGTCCCTTCCCCTAACGTCATCTACCTGCAAACCCCCTGCCACGGGCAGGGATGCCTTCCACTATCCCAGGTTACTGGGATGCTCACTGGCCTTGAGCACTGCCAGGGATGGGGCAACCACAGCTTCTCTTCCAACTTGTGCCAGGGCCTCACCACACTCACAGGGAAAAATTTTTCCTTAATCTTTAACTCAAATCTTGCCTCTTTCAATCTAAAGCCATTTTCCATTGTCCTATCACTCTACACCCTTGTCAAAAGTTCCTCTCCAGCTCTCTTTTAGCCTGTTTGGGTACTGGGAAGAGCTCTGGGATCTTCCTAAATCCTGCTCTTCTCTGGGCTGAACACTCTCAGCTGCCTCAGCCTGTCTCCAGAGCTCCAACCATCTGGGCATCTCCTGTGGACTCTTCTGGACTCATTTCAATTGGTCCACATCCTTCTTACTTTGAGATCCCCGGAGCTGGATGCAGCATTGGAGGTGGGGTCTCATCAGAGACAATCCCCTCCCTTGACCTGCTGGTGACCCCTCCTTTGGTACAGGCAGGACACCCTTGGCTTTCTGGGATGCAAGTGCACACTGCCAGGTCATGTCCAGTTTTTCATCCACCACCACCTCATGGTCAGACAAAATAGGACACTTTTGCCTTCATTTAGCTCCCACTTGTCTCTTAGTATTGCCCACAGAGGTAACTTATAAACGCCTGATGAGGCTGAGATCCAGGCCTTTTCCTCGACCCCTCATTATGTTGCTGACCTATTGTGCTTCATTTGCTTTAGTTATAACCTGACTACAGCACTTCCTAGTACTTCTCACAGAGTTGTGATGAGTTAATGAGCGTTTGTGGAGCTGTCTGGGATATGTGGCAAAGAAACACCCTGAGGAACTTGTGTAGGTGCACCACAACAAAGTTATACACTTGCATCCGAGTTTGAGCATTTAGCACATTTATTAAAGAGCTGTTCTCTTTTTTGTTTTTGTTTTGTTGGGTTTTTTATGTTTTTGTTTTTGTTTGTTTGTTTGTTTGTTTGTTTGTTTCACTATCAGCTGTGCATTTAATGGACAACTGAAGCTGACTTAGTCAGACCTGTTCTCTTGTTCTGAATCATGTTTTGGAAGTCCTTGTCTGTCTTTATTTAACACAGGGGTTGACTGAAAAAATTAATTCTTAAATTCCTGGAAAGTACATAAAGTGAGATGTAAACATGGAGATGGAAAAAGCATAATCACTTCCATATGCAAAACTGGGATAAGAACCATTGATTTCCAAGGAGAGGTTTGAAAACAAAGATGCTTAACCTTCTAATTGACAAAGAAATTAGAATATGCATTATGTTTGCTGCTAAACTGGGTTGAATGTTTGATGTAATATGTTTCTGAGAGAAGACAGGGAAAATATTTTCAAAAATGTTTGTGTATCTTTTATTTTATGAGGGAACTATTCAGGGCACTGTAATATTCCGATTAGTAACATGGGGAAAAGGAAGATCATTTAAATGGAAAATAACCAGATAATAGTTTATGCATATAATTATTCTACAGCAAAATAATTACTGATAAACTCCTTACCAGGACTGTACCTGTCATTAAAAAAACAACACTGTCAAATATCATCACTTTTTGACAAAACTATTTCCTGACAGAGGGGAAAAATGATTAAAAACTTCAATTCACAAAGTGACTTTTATTTTAACAATAAATAACATACAAGTCACATTGCAAAATGAGACCCTTAATCATTTTCTGCCATGTTATTTGTCAAAATATAGACAGGAAGAAATGATCACTCATAAATAAAAGGTAACTTTCTTTTGCCATTTGCAGGGCGGGGGAGTAAATGCAGTGTTTGTGGAAGTTCTTAGAAGGGAAGGAGAGGGAAATAAATGGTTGAAGTTTGGAAAGGAAAAAAACAACTCTAATAAAGTAGGTCTGATCAACCAGATTGAGTAATCAAAAATTCATTCTTTGTGAAACCTGTGGGGGAAAATAGCATTTTTATTGGAATATTAACACTGAAAGGTTTGAAAACATCAGAAAGGGACAGCACTTTTCAAAGCCCTACTCTAATTGCTTATGATATATAATCTCAGCCTAATTTAATGTTAATTGGATTTCCCAATGTCACTGTCCAAACGACATTTTTTGGTTTTAACTGCTTTCAGCCACCGTATGAAGTCACAGAAAAGCTTTCACACTGAACATTTCTTTTAAAAAGGCACAAATATGTAGAATACAGTATTATACAAATCAGAACAAAGAATTGGGATGTTTAATTTTTATTTCAGAAATTTATATGTAGGATTGGCTTTTTTATGACAAGTTTTAGTACTAAGGACGTGTCCTGTAATGGGAACACTTTCTGACTGATTTCTGTATGGTTTCCTTCTAGTGGCAGCTGCAGCATTGACCTTTTGCATCCTTTATGTACCCTTTCATGTGAAAGTAGAAAGAAATTGAAGGTAAACAATTTTATTTAGTTCATGTGCAGTGGATTACAGCTTGCATGTAGCAAGAAACCAGTATCGGTTAATAATGTCCAGAAATTTCCAGTAAATTATCACAATTCTACTTCTTATTTAACAAGCTTAATGTCCCCAAAATTTTCCTTCTTGCTATGAACATGACTTGAAGGTTCAAAGACTTGAGCTGCTAACCTTAGTGATAGTGTTGATCTGAATTCACTGTTTATGTATATTCAATGCATTCTAAATCAGTCACTCCAAACTGCAATGTCTGGATCAAAAATTTAATAAGAGAAGAGACCTTTTTCCATAATCATTCTGTCTTTTCCATACCTGCACTATGAAAGAAAAAAATGGCAAACAACAACACCCAAAAAGAATGAAAGAAAGAGAGAAAGAAAGGGAG
>VZRN01006271.1:5046532-5060271 GCA_013397935.1 Dasyornis broadbenti | reverse complement strand
AAAAAAAAAAAAAAAAAGAAGTCAAACGGTTGCAGATCAGAGAAGTGCTGGTAATTTATTTCCTGGCTACACACTGGGCACCTTTGAGGTAGTGTTGTCTCAACAGTGTCCTAGATCTCATCCCCCCCCCTCCATCTCTTTGTACAGAAAATGAAGAAAGCTGCTGCAGGCTAGCGGTGCTACACTGCTGAGCTTGGCTGCCTCAAGCAGATCTATCAAGGGAAAAAGGGAACATCTCCAAATCAAGTGCAGAATATAAAAAGGCAAAACGCGAATTTCTGCCAAAAGAAGCAAACATGGCAGGAGAAGGGGAGGAAAGGAAAAAAAAAAAAGGAGGAAAGAGAAACCACCCACTCGACTTTGCCCTCCCTCCTGCCATCCCCACGCACCCCACTCCCCGCCCCCCCCCTCCCTCTTTTTTTCCCCCCCCCGAAAGCAGAAAGCTGAACTGCCAACTCTTTCACATACTACCCACCAGATGAGGTGGGGCCTCTCTCCGGCAACCACTTAGCTCCAGAAATGATGTGAGGGTAGAAAAAGGCCACTCTGCTGGAAATTGTCACTCTTACACAAGCTGGCTCTATTCAGTCCCTGATCAAAGCACTGCCTTACAGAGAAAGTCGATTTGCACGCCCTGGGACAAAATAATCTAATTTACAAGCTCAGGCTATAGAACTTTCTTTAGGAAGGAAGGAGGGAAAAAAAAAAATACCAATAAGAAAAACCACATAAACCACCCCCCCCTTCCACCAGAAATATCATCTATGACTTCTTGCTGCTTAAGACAGCAGAAAGAGGAATTTTAGCATATTAATCTCAAGACAAGATAAGTTTATACTTGTCTGTGTAAACAGTTTATTCACTGCAGGAATCGAGAGGCTGCAAGTTAACTGAATTAGCAAGTCAGCGAGTTAATTTTCAAGAGCAGGGCAGCATCAGATCCCCTCAAAGCCAGGCAGGGATCCGCTGCCAAGGTCTCTTTTGGGAGATCCTGCTCCCCCCCAGCTCAGAGACAGCGATGCACGCGAGGCCAAGCCCTGCTCAGCACTGCAGGGGTGTCAGGGTGGTGGCCAGAGCCAAGATTCCCAATAGACCCACCTGGGACGTCTCCACTTGGGATTTAACCAGCAGGACAAACTCAGTGTCCCTGAAAACTCCTAATTAGCACCAGGTTTCAGGAAGGACAAAGATGTGACCGTGCCCAAGCCGGTTTTCAGAACAATGCTGGGAGCACGTGGCTCCTGCCCAGCACCAGCAGCACCTCTTCTCTGGCATCACCCTGGGATGGAAATGCTCTCCTCCCCTGCTCCCTTCCCTCCACGTGTGCCTGTCCAAGCCCCAGCACTCCCCACAGCCCACCCAGCCCCTGCAGCTCCCGCCTGGACTCACCGGAAAATGAGGTAGAGAAACTTGACCGTTGGCCTTGACGCTCCGGTGCATTTCCCGCTGGAGCTGCTTCTTGCTCCCAATTCTGTACGGGGGGATCCCATCTCTGCACATGGAAGAGAGACCACTGTCAGCTGGGGCTGTCCCCATGCTCTGAGACGCTTCTCCATCCCCTCTGGAACCACCCAGGCATCCGCAGGCCCTCATTCCCAGAGGTGCTGAGCCCTCTGGATGTCACCTGGAGTCTCAAATACCCGGCGGTGTGGGAAGCGCCCGTGTCACCAAAGGGTGCGCATGGATGTGCAGTAACTAAGCTGAAGCTGAAAAGCTGAAGGTAACTCCACGTGGGCAGATGTCCAAAGATCCCATCAGCTTCACTTCCAAGGCACTTCCAACACCAGGTTTCTGACCTTTAATTTTAGCTTTTTCCCCACTAAATTATGTTCTCTAGGACCACCACGTTCCTCAAGCTCTGGAACACCCCATGGAGTGTTGGCACAGAGGATACAAGGGAGAGGCTGGGGATGCGTGGCCATCCAGAGGCTGCTCCCAGTCTCTAGTCCTGTTTAAGATCCAGGATGTTTCCCCTGCCCCGAGGCTGGCCGGCACAGGACACCTCAAGGCGTCACCTCTGGTCAGGACACTGCTCACCACAGCCACCCCAGCTCCTGCCAGGAAGCCACAAAGAGAGACCAGGCCAGGAGCTCAAGGATCTCCAGTGGGAAAAGCCCCCTGCACATCCCATCCAGGCACCACAGGGCATCTTCACCCGGCAAAAAAATTACCCCAGGATGAAAGGGCCTTCCACAGACAGCGGGGCCAGCAGGAAGAGCATGCCTGGAGATCCTGAATGTCTAATTCCACCCCTTCCCTCAGACTGGCTGAATAACCTTGATCTCCTGTGCTGTCCCTTTCATCCACCTGCCCCCACACCTGACTCATCTCCTGAGAGCAGAAAATAACTCCAGCCCCACGAGGAGCAGACAGCGCTGGCCTCATGCCGCTGCCAGAGGAGCCAGCGTGGCACAGCGTCCCAGTGAGTCCCCCCCCGTGGCCATGCTGGTGGTGGGCACACAGTAACACCTTCTCAGAGACACCACGGCCCTTCCCTGCACGAGGATGATCAGATGCCACCACTCAAAGCTCGAAGCAGGCGATGCCAGAGCTTTGTGAAGACCTTGGCCAAAGCCTTCAGTTGCCATGAAGTTGCTTTAATGAGCAAGATTAAGCTGCAAAGCCTGGAGTGAGGGATCAGAACAATCCCACCTTAATAAACTTGGAGAAATCTTTATAATAAAAACGAGCATGCAGGGAGGCCCTTGATGCCACAAGATGAGCACCAGCCTCCTCCAGACACAGTTTCTGAGCACACAGGATGTGGAAAGTGAACGGAGCTGATTGTCCCCACCGCACAACATGGGGCTCCAGGAGCTTTCTGGAGGAGCAGCCCAGCACAGAACAGCCAACACACCCACTGGTGGCCACCAACCACAGCCACTGGTGGCCACCAAGCACCTCTCCAGTGCTCCATGAGGCATTTCTGCTCCACAAACCTGTGGGGCAACAGGCCTTGGGGCACAGGACATTTGGGGCAGGATGGGGGAAAAGCAAATCTAAGGGGAAAACCAAACCCCTGTACCTTCAGAGATGTGTTTGTTACCTGGGGCTTCCTGAGACAAGGGGCTCCTAGGGAAGACCTTCAGCGTTGGGAATGCCCAGTAAAACAGCATTTGAAGGTCCGAGTGTCCACCACAAGGCACCCAAGGACACAGCCAGGGACAACAGGGAGTCCTGCAGCCCTCCTGCACTCCTCCAGCTCTGCAAGCACAAGGTGCTGTCCCTCAGCCCTCTGCTGTGGCTCACACCTCCTTGTGGGGGATCCCCACGTTCCCAGCTCCAGGGGGATCATCTCTGCCCACAGGGACAGCCCTAGGACAGGCCATGGAGCAGGAGTGGGGACGCACTTGTAAAGGAGGAGGAAAAGCAATGCTGACCAAACAGCACGGGTTCCTCACTCTTAGATTTGCTCTCATTTGATACAAAAACTGCTCCATCCCCCTAAAATTCCTCCGGCTGCAGCAGAGAGCCCGACATCAAACCTCCAGCTCCCTGCTTCCACTGCCCTGCCTTGGCAGAAGCGTTCTGCAACTTGTAACAACGTGCAGAATTAAAAAAAAAACAAAAGAATTAAAAAAAACCCCAGAGGTATTTCTCTGGGATGGGAAGGCCGTGGAGCAGCTCAGGGAAGAAGTCAGCCTGGGGAATGGGAAGGACTTCAGCAGCCACTTTGCTGAGTGCTGTCTAAACCCTTTCCTAGAAAACAGGGGGGAAATGGACAAGTCCAGGGGCAAAGGGGCGACCAATGAGCGACCCCTGACTGCAGCAGGGACAGATGGATGGAGCTGGAGCCAGGAGCAGTCCAGCAAGAGATAGGGGGGACAGGGGGAACCCTGATGCTGCAGCAGATGCCCCAGCCAGGAGAAAGCACCTTTGAAATGAAAGGGCTGAAGTTGGCCAGAGGTTTTGGGGCAGGCCAAGGGTTAACTCCAGCTCTCCAGGTGCCACCTCTCCCCGTGCTCCAACATTTGCACTCACTTTTCTTGCCTACTAAAAGCTTCGGGCTGAAGAGCTACAGAGTTGAGGCACTAAATAGTAGAGTTTAATTATAAACATTTCAGCTAACCAGGCTGGGGCTAAGCCAATCTGTTTCTGGGGGAAACACTAGTTTGAAGTCTTCTACCCAGTCAGCTGCCATTTAAGCTGAGCCAATTATCTTAGCCTTTTGACTCAGATGTGCCTGACCTAACCTGAATGTAGTTTTACTGCTGCTTTGAAATATCAGACTCATGCGCATATGCATTCACTCCCATCTTCATTTGGCAACGGCTCTGAAACAAGCCTCTGATCTTGCCAACATCAAAAGCCTGGTTTGTAAGATAAGGTAATATTTGAAGTTTGCTCAGCAGCATTCCCCTGTGTCCAAAGTAAATCCATAAATAAGATATAAGCAAAAAAAAAAAAAAAATTTAAAAATCCCCTTTCCCCCCCCCCCCCCCCAAATCAAGAAATGGAAATAGAAATTTGCATGATGCTTTGTGGCTATTACAGAATATATAGGGACAGACTGATCCCTGGCTTCTGGAATAAAATAAAAAAGGCAGATTATGCATTATTTGGAGATTTCTCCTAATCCCAGTGCAGTTCAGACTCAGATTGATTTAACAACAACAAAAAAAAAAAGCTCCAAACTCACTTTACTGCTGTGTCTCACAGACTTTTCCAGAACAAGTTTTTCCTCTTCAGTTGATACCAATATGAGCCAAAAGAACTAATTTGCATTCGCTTTGCTGGAACAGAACAAGCTCAGGTCCCCAGTTCCAGGGGGATAAAACCTGACAGGCTGAGCACCTGGGCCCAGCCAGGGTGGGGGGTTTGTGCCCCCAAAACACTCCCAGCACCTCCAGCTTCCAGCAGATCCGGGTGCCAGGAGCGCCTGCAAACCCCAGCTGTTTCTACAGAGATTTTGGCAGCAGCCCTTCTCCTCTGCAAAGGAAGTTCTACACCAGCCTCAACTTTCAGCCCAGCCTCCAGAGCTGCCAGTTCACCTCTCCCATTCCCAAAACCACCCAGCACCGGGGTGCGCCCACCCTTCTCCCAGCCCCAAGGACGGAGCGTGGCCCGGGGAGGGGGGACCGGTTCTGCAGCAGGAAATCTCCCTTTCTGCCACCCCCAGGCCTCCCCGCCGCCCCCCAACCTGGAGCTGCGGGCAGTTTAATCAGCCAAGCTTCCCCAAACTCTCACAGCCTGCGCGGGCCATTGTTACAGCAGGAAAAAACAGGCAGCTCCTTTCAGGCGCTGCTTTATGGGGAGCTCCTATTCACTTGTTCAAGCAAATTTCAAAGCGGGCTGCTGCCCTCTCATCCCCGCTAAGCTCCCCTGGACTAACAATGGGCTGAAAGCGATTCAGTTAAGCCTTTCATCCACCATGCACTTTATTTCTCACTCAGTGCTCTCATCTGTATAAGGCCTACAATTGGCATTGCTGTGAAGAGAGGGTATAATCCTAGCCCTGTGAATCCCAAGTGACCCTACACTGGTCCAGAAATGACTAACCCAATGAATGCTCTGTTGACACATGATCACATACAACCAGAGCCAGTAAGAAGAAATAAAGAAGTCACCCTATGATTCAGCTCTTTTATTTAATGCCAATATTGTTCAATAAGGGAATCTGCTGGGACAACAAACTATTTTTTTCCGTAGTATCAGTTCAAAACACACATGTGCGTTTGGGAAAAAAAAAAAAAAAAAGCTTTTTGTTTATGCATCGAGGGTTTTTGGTAAACCCTGTTTTCCGTTGCGCATCTTCACGCATGTTGACTTTAAAAAGCCAGCATGAAAACCTCTCCAAGCAGCACACAAGGACCACTGGACATGTCTGACACAGACCCTGGAGAAGTTTCAGGATGAAGGACCAGGAACGCAGCACTCTGCTTACAGGTGGGCTTTTCTAGAGCACTTGCACTTAAGTGAAGACCACGAAACACAAACAGCAACATCTGCCTTCTGCTCAGCTGAGGAAAATGATCCCCAGGAGCACTAAGTGAGCCTCACTGTGCCTTCTACAGAAACAAAAGCACCATTTCTGTCCTGCTGGGGAAAGCAAACTGACACTCAAACCTTGCTCTCCATTGCAAACTCCTCAGCAGCCAGAAGACAGATCCTGCAATTCCTGCGCTCAGCCACAGCATCATCTCTCATCCCTGCATGCTCCTGAAATACCCAGACCTGATCCATGCAGCTCCATCCAAATGGCTCTTTGAAGACTGCCCCAGCCACTCTAGACAAGCAGCTATTCGCCCCTTCAGGTCACTGGCCCTATTAATGTACATTCTGGCATTAATGACGAACGTTAATTACAGAAAGCACTTCCTACAGGAAGTAATCTCCTTCTCTTTGATGACTGATAACTAGTTAAGGAAGCCTGGCCTTAAGACAAAGGCTCAGGGAGATTCACTCGCTCCTTGGGTTAGTCAGGCAGCCCCACGAGCCAGGGCAGAACATGTTTGCTCAGCTGCAGTTGCAAAATGGCCAGAGAGGGATTCATTATTTCCCTCCATCCCATACCCGCGGCGACAGCGCGAGGAGAGCGAGGCTGCCGTGCCCTGGCTGGGGCACACGGCTCCCTTGGGTCGAGCAGGGTGACGACCCATCGCTCCCCTGAGCCCCAGGGAGCACCAGCACAGCTGATTTACAGGTGTCCCCTCCCAAAAGGTGGCCAGCAGCAGATACTCACACGCTGCTGTCCGTCATCGACATGGAGTCGTCTGTCAGGGCATCGCTGGAGATCTCGCTGTCGTTGGCGCTGGTGGCCGGCGCGAAGACATAGCCCGAGTTCACGTGGTAGGGGTTAACGGGGTCGTTCCTCTTGAAGGACCTGGGGACAGGCAGAGCAGGAATCCAGTTACCAGCCAGTCCTGGGCCTCATGGCAGCACCATCCTTAGGGGAGCCACACTCACCGCCCGCTCAACCTCTTCAGAAGCAACCAACGATCCGCTGCTCAGACCTCAGCCAGGACATTGCCCCAACCAGGACACACTGTCCAAACACATCCCGAGCCCAACTGCAAAAATGGCACCTTTAGCGTCTTCTAAACCATTCTAGAAAATCCCAGGAAGCACCTCTGCATCCTTTGGTATCCGGAAAAACTCACTCCTTAAGGCTTGGTGCTGCACTGCTGAGGTCAGCAGGACTTTGGCATCAGCGGGGAAAAGACCAGGAAGTTCACAGCTCAAGTCCCACTGAAAGCCACGAGGAACCAGCTAACAAAGCTTGGTTCTACTCTGAAGGCAAGGGTTAGGATCCCTTTGGAAACACAAGTTATTGGTATTGCCTTAACCAAGAGAACTGCCTGGAACTACAGGGGCAGGACCCCCACGTGTCGGGGGGGGCTGAGATCTGCTGTCCCAGCCCTGGCCTCCCAAAGATGATGACACCTTCCTGTCACTATAAAAACATACACCAAAACACCCCAGATTATAGCAGAACTTCCTACTCATGTTTTTCTGGCATAAATTTGGGTGGGGACGAGGAGGATGGATGGGGATGTGAGCAGAGGCCAGCAGGTTGTACTAACGGACACCGGGGTCACTGACACCAACACCTTTGGCTTCAAGAAGAAGATTCAACTTCTTGACTGCTTTGGGAGAAGCAAACCCAAAGCCCAGCCTGGGCGTCCGAGCTGAGCACCCAGGAGCAGTCCTGTGAAAAGCTCACGGGCAGTGACAGGGGCTGTGATGGAGCACGGCCCGGTCACCATGGCAGGGTCACTGCATCCCCCTGCCCGCTGCCTCCACCGCTCCAGCCTCCCAGCCAGATCAATACACATACCCTGGCAGGTGATAAGGGGATTATGCAGGGAGGTTTGAAAGCTGCATGTTAAGGTGCACATTTTGTTCCTCTTCCAGGCCAAGATGGGGTTGTTAAGCTTCTGCCTTTGTATATCAAAGCAAAAGGCCTTGTCATCTGATAAGAACTGCTGATTTTAATAATTAGGGCCACTTACCCAGGACTTGGGGGCCTAAGGAATGTGCCAGCAGGCTCGGCAGGCTTTTTTTTAATGGGCTTTCCATCTCCCTGCCCCCCTGGGGCTGGAGGGACCAGCTGGGTTTAAGTGACAGCAATGTCCTCCCACTGCCCCGCTCTCAATCTCCATCCTCATCCCTGTGCCCCCATCACCCCATCCCTCAGCACCAAAACCAGGAGCCTCTGCAAGGCTTAAGTTTTTAAAAAAATAAGAGGAAGAGGGAAAAAAAAAAAAAAGGCAAAAAGGAGGGGGAAGGCTGGTGGGGAAGATGGGCCTCTCTGGTATGAGCGGCGCGGGGCTGGCTGCAGGCAGGTATTCAGCCCAGCCGGGGCTGCATTCCTCTCCAAGGAGGCCAAGGCATTTCTGATGGGGAGATCAAGATGTTAAAAAATATATATCTGGGAAGAAGAAGGAGGAAAAAAAAAATATGAGATAGTAAGGAATGCCACAGGAAAGAAGTTAAATCTTCAAAGATAAATTAATTCCACATGTGGGTGAAAGCGAAGCTATCCCGTTGCTGCTACAAGAAAGTTCCTCTAAAAACCATGGAGTCTTCTGCTCTGGTTCAGGGGGTGTGCAGTCCCAGAGACCCTTCCTAGGCCCTTGGTGGGCTCTTGGGTCAACATGTAAGGGAAGCAGCTCCTCCCACTACTGGAGTTCAAACCATCTCAGGTCCTGAGGGTGCATCTGAGGACCGCAAGGCTCAGGATGCTCCATGAGGCTCAGGGGTGCAGGATGCTCCCCCGCACAGCACCAGCACCTTGCTGGGAGGTGTCAGTCACCCTGGTCACACCCAGGAGGGCTGATCTGCCATGAGTTCTCACAGCAGGAGTCCTGCAGAGGCTGAAGGGGGGCGGAGGCAGCGGGTCGGGATGGATGTGGCACAGGGAGAGGAGGTGTGTCTAAAGACATCATTAGAGAAAGTGGCCAGAACTAACTCATCTTCCCAGCAGTGCTGGGCTGCAGCATCATTCACCCACCAACACCTCCTGGACAAAAAAAAAAAATAATAATAACCCCTAAAGCTGACATAGTTTTAGAGTCCTCATCCCTGCTCCACATCCAGCACCACCCCACAGAAATCTCCCCATCATCCCTTCAGAAAACCAGTGGGGGCTGTTCAGCTATGTTTAATGTTTTTTGGGGTTTGTTTTTTTTTTTCCCTTTTTAATTTGACCACCTTACTCCAGTAATTGCACCCAGATGCATCAAGTCGCCTGCAAGGGTTTTAAATTCCAGGGAAAGCGGTGGTCTCCTGCCACAGATGCTGCACACACAAACACAGCCCAGCTCCAAACTCAATATGCAAAGTGTTTTCAGCTGTCAGGTAACAGTTGCTCTGGAGCTTCAAGGAGAATGTCTGATGTTTCTCAGCCTATTCTTATCTTGATGCGATGACACACAGCATGGAACTCTCTCTCTCTGCTATGTTAGGCGATGGCCATATCAGAGGTATTATAATGCCTCGAAAATTTCAGGCGGGCTCCTGGTTGTATCCCCTGTTATGAGGGTGCAATTTCAGAGTGTGGGGCTCTTTTTATTGTCAGATTGCTTTTACAACTAAAAGCACTTGGGCAGGTCAAACCACAGACTTATACAGAGAGAGAAAAACTGTACAAGGAGCAGCTGGAGGCAGCATTGGATCTCATTAAGTCTTTTCTTGGGACAAACATCACTGGGCAACCATGAGTTTAAAAATGTTAAAAAAAAAAAAAAAGCAAAAAAACCCACACATGCACAAACCTGAAAAAAAAAAAAGTATATATTTTAACACAAATATGTTAATCACAGCTTCCATGCTCTAATTGTAGAACACTGCTTCGAGCATAGCTTTACAATGGCATCATTTACTTTGATAATTGAAGCCAAACTTGGTTCCAATAACTTCACACACAAGGAGCTGCACCGGAGGGTCCTTTCAAAGGCCAGGAAGCACGGGGAGCCGGCAGAAGGCCATCTGCAAGCCCCAGCCTTCCCCCAGCAAGCCCAGTCCCACTGATGCTAGAGCCTAATGGGAGGCAGATGAGTCCACCTTGGGCTGAACAAACCCACGTTACCCCAGCGGCGCAGCAAAGGAAGAGGCGCTCTCTGTGTACACAAAGTCGTGCATGATAAATTTAGAAGCGCGTATAAATAATAGCTGGAATTCCTGGAGCATGGGGCCAGGTCCAGCACAGCAGCGTGGGGAGGCCAGTTTTAACCACAGCACAGCCCAGAGGGGAGGGGAGTCGCCTGGGAGGACAAGAGGGAGGTTCTACTTTTAAAATATTCCCTGTATCAGGGCTCCAAATATACAGCCAGCAGTTTGCTTCCCAGCCAGGTGCAAACTCTGTTTTCACTCGACTTCTCCTGTTCCTGTCCATCATCGGCGCTGGGGCCAAGCAAAGTCTTTCAACTTGTCCGGTTCCTGCGGGCTCCCGTTTGCCGTGGGTTTGGCCGTGACTCCGTGCCCTGGGATTTCCAGGTGGTCTCCCATGCAAACACCAGGCTGGCCTGAGATCACTGCGCTCCCCCCGTCAGGTGGGCTCAGCCCAGCGCTGCCGGCTCTGGCTGGGATAATCACATTGAAACCCACCGAAGCGAATGGCCAGAGCCTGCACAGCCCTTCAAAACCAGAGCACACTGAGCAGAAATTCCTTAATTCCAACACACACATGAGGGAGGTGTGGTTTGGCCACTCACCAGGAAAGACTTTGTGCGAGCTTCAGCTCCAATCCTAGCCGCGATCCTAAAGGCTGAGTGATGAGAGATAACCCATCCATATGCTCATCAGCTCCGAGCACATGCACGCACAAGTGGCTTCACAAACGGGAGGAACTGAGCAGCATCTCAGCTTGACCTCCCCTCTCTTTGCATTGAGAGCTCTTGCCCCATGGAGAGCAAAAGCTCCTGGAAATTCAACAGAAGGTGATCAAAGCAAAGCGCACTACCTAATGTCCTAGGAGGGTAGATCTGACATGTGAGGAACAAGCTGCATTAATCCCTGGACAAAAAAGAAAAGGAAAGAAAGAGGGGGGAGAAAAAAGAAAAGTAAAAAAAGCCCAGCACTAATCAGGCAAGCAGCCACGGCGCTGCAAGAGCTCTCCTGGACAAGGCACATGTGGGTTTAGCAGGGCCTGCAGCTCTGGTAGAACATACAGCCAAGCCCTTCCAGCTCTGAATCCCAACAAAGGCTCAGAGATAAAAGCATCAAACATCCCCCTCCTGGAAAGCCAGCGAAGGGCAGCAGTTCAAACCAAGTTCTGGAGAACAGCAGATGCTCAGGCAGCAACACTCAGGCACGAGATGAGGATCCCAAAGCCCAAGTCCTGCACAGAGCAGCTGCCAGCGTTGCTCTCCCGCAGCCCCGGGTAGGAGGGGTCCAGAGGCCACGCCGGGATGGAGCACATCCCTTCTCTCCCCAGCCCTGCACCTCCATCCCTCCCGGCAGGCAGGACAGCCTCCAGCTCAGGGGCAGGAGCAGAGAGGCCTCTGGCTCCGGAGCACCCTCCTGGGCAGGGGGGACTCTGCCAGCACCCCCCGGCACAGCTGGAAGCTCTCCGGGGGCAGGAGAGCGGGGCGCGCTCCAGCAAAGCCTCCCCGGGAGAAGCCTGATGCCCTTTGATGTCCATGAATCACAGACACGCTCTCAAAATTCCTGTAAACGAGATGTCAAACACTCACCATACCAACCCCCAGGCTCCCCGGCCGGCGGAGGAGAGCGTACATCTGCAGCAGAGCCCTCTCCTCTCAGCCCTGATTCAACAATCCACATTTATGGCAAGGGTGGGGAGAGGAAAGAATACATTTTCAGAGGATTATACAACTCATCATTTGCTCATCAGAGTCTCTCTTTCCCATCCCCCCCTTCACTTGGAGATGGCTCTCACTTTCCTCACCCTCACACCGCTGTGCCATCACCATTTCCAACAAAAGAGAAGGGTCTGGCAATGCAGATGCACCCCAGGGCCAGGGCACAAGGACATCCTGTCACCAACCAAGGTCCCCACATTCTTGTGGACACAACCGCCTCTGAACGACTTTGACTCTGAGCTCACGTCCAACATGAGAGCACCAAAGACCAACCAAACATCTATTACTCCACACCTGGAATGCCTCTACCACCTTAAATACTCAAATTTTCAGTATCCTCCTGTATGCGCTGGCTCAACGCCACCCTAGATGGCTCTGACATGACACCAACACCCCACGCGACAGAGAGGCTGCACATCACACACACACACAGAGTCAAAATAAAAGCAGATTCTGCCCAAGTTGCAGAGTTCGATGCTGTCAGTGCACACATTTCCTCTTCCACGACCGCACAATTGCTTCCCACATAACCAACATCGTTAAACACCGGTTGATGGTGGAGTTGGGGAACTGGTAGGTTACATTATTCATGTGTCTCTATGATCCACTCCACTACTGCTCTTAATAGGTTTGAAAGTTGAACCAATAATTAACGTATGTCCGGAGGACATAGCTGCTATGAAGTTTTTGATCTATAAAAGAACTGAAAGAGCCAATGGGGCTTCAGAGCACAGGATCTTGTTTTCCTCTGTAGAGGGGGGGAGAAACCCCACGCTCAGACAACACCCCACAAATTCCAAGTGTTTGGAGGTATGGGGAAGCAGCCGTGCTCCCAGCCCTTCTGGAAGCCCAGCCTCCCCTCAATTCCCACCCCAACAACCTTCTGAAAAACACTCTCAAAGTCCTTAAAGTTAAAACAAAGCACAATTTCCAGGGGGTTCCCTTACCTGTACCCGTTCTCGATCGTTTCTGTGGCTCTGACATTCGCTGTAACCCTCAACGTCTTGCTGGATAGTCCAACCACCGAAGGCAAGATTTTGTTTTTAAAGTCTGCACAGCTCCATTCCTCTTCTTCATTCAAGGTCGGGAGATAGCCACAGACAACTTTTAAGCTCCCCAGTCCATTGCTGTTCATGTAAGCGGGATTCTCTCCTCCACTCCGTACATATTCGAGGTATATATCAGAAGTTAAAAACATCTGGTAAGCATTTTCCTCCATCACAGTCTGAATCTCAGTCTGTGCCTGATCAAACATGATGGAATCTATCTGCTGCTTCTTGATGCTGTCCCTTATGTAGGTCTTGGTAGCAGGTTTGAGCTGCTTGGAGACGATGCTGTTGTTCTCGATGTACCTTTTGTAAATAGCTTTGGCTACTCGTAAAGTTTTGGTATCCTTAAGGTCCATCTGCCTGAAGCCATTGCAGGCAAACCAGAAGTCTAAGGTATCCACACATTTTTCCCTTTCCAGAAAGGTCCGAAAAAGATAGGCACCATCTTGATCTCCCAACAGGGAATGCAAGGATTTGGTCCATCTGGCCAGAGGGGAGTCCGGGGACGCGCTGCCCTCCGGCTCCCCGAGTCCGTTCTCATTCCTCCGCGGGGCAGGAGGCACCGGCATGGCCTTGAAGCTTTGGCTTTTGGGGAGAAACGAGCTGGCGAGTTGCGAGCATGGTGCTTCTCCTTCCTCCCCCGGGACAGGGGGTCGGGGGGCGTCTTCCCTGAAGCTGCTGCTGGGGTCTGGGAGGTGGGCGAGGACCACGGCGCTGCTCATGGCTCCGGAGCTCGCTCGGGAGAGGGGCTCCCAGTTGCTTCAGGAGCTGCCTTGTGCCTCTGCCTGCCTCTGCCTGGAGTCAGCAGGGGATCCTCGGAGCCTCCTCTCTGCAAAGGGAAAAAAAAAAAAAGGGGGGGGGGGGGAGAAAAAAGGAGTATTGATCTAATCAAAACCAGATCCTCCCAACATCAAAGAAAAAAAGT
>VZRN01006271.1:5022867-5041802 GCA_013397935.1 Dasyornis broadbenti | reverse complement strand
AAAAAAAAAAAAAGGAAAACTGGGAAAGAAAAAGGCAGAGGGGGCATTAAGGCCTGGAATGCTCTGGGAGCATTGCAGATGTGCCAGTCCACGCTCCCTGGGCTCATCCTGGCTGCACCCAGCTAACCTGGCTCCTGCGCTGCCCACAGGGCAGCTCTGCTCCAGAAGAGAGGGCTCTGGGTTGTTGTGTTCCTGCAGAGCACCAGGTCACTGTGAAGGCTCTGAGGGCTACACCTTGGGGCTGTTCTGTTCATCCCTGTGGAGGGGACGGGGGACCAGGAGCTCAATCAGATCAGATCAAATCAAATCAAATCAAATCAAATCAAACCCAATCCAACAGCCCCAGCACATCGCAGCAACGCCCACGTTGTGCTTGTCAGGAGCCACAAGTCCTAAACCAGGGGGCAAGGTCAGAGTCCTTCACTGAGCACAGGGAGACTCCGGGGGCCAGGGAAGTGCCTTCCTCATGGAGAACCCAAAAAAACCCGAGAGGTGCCACCAGAGCCTGTGCAACGCCCACCAGCAGGGGCTAATGACCTTGCTAATGCCCCTCCAAAGGGCTTCCTCTGCTAAAACCACGGCCAGATCACAGAATCCCAGACTGAGTTGGGTTGGAAGGGACCTTAAAACTCATCCAGTCCCAGCCCTGCCACAAGCGGGGACACCTTCCTCTATCCCAGCTTGCTCCGAGCCTCAGTGTCCAGCCTGGCCTTGGACACTGCTATGGGATCACAGGGACATTGATAGAAAACAAGGAGGAAACATGAAACAAGCGTGCTGAGCTCCCTCTGCTCCACGCGCAGCCCTCACCAGCCCCACTGGGGGTCAAATTCCCCCCAAGACCCTTCCAACCCCACTCCATCCCTGCGCCTGCCCTTCCCTGGCCAAGCAGGAGGAGGGCAGAGCCCTGTTTACCCTTCCCACCCTGGTGGAATGCACAGCCAGAGTGGGCCAAGGGCTCGGGGTCTAAAAATCCCTTTCGCAGCAGGAAAAGTCCCCTGTGATGGGCACAGCCGAAGGAGGACCCACAGAGGGTAGGAACCAGCCCAGGAGCGTGGCTGACGCCAGCCTCTGTCACCGCGCTCGCGCTGGTGGTCACGTTGATAACGAGATCAAAGGCTTGAGACTATTTCAACACAAGTGCTGGGAACGGTCTTGATCAAAATAAGAGGAAGGCCCTGTGTACAGAAAACATGAGAGGCTTGCAACCCACATGTGAACCTTTGAAATGATTCTCCTTTCTTTCTTTTTTTTTTTTTTTTAATAAANTTTTTTTTTTTTTTTTAATAAACTAGTTTAACATCATTAGTTTTAAGAGGTATGAACCCGATGGGCTGTGTAATCTCCCGACGCTCTGCAGGCACAGGGAATTATCCACACACAGGCTTGCATTTCCGGCGGAGGGGAAAAAACCACTGCCAGAGATACTCACAAATAAGACAAGAAAACACACAATTAGTTTTATGGGATTTGAAGTTCATTTCATAAACCGACACACTTTTGTCACCGAGTATCGCCAGATAAGTCCGATACATTTTCTGTCCTATAATCCTTTTAACATTTCCATTCCCCCCTACAGACTCTCTGCCTTGATGTTTTGTTCAGTGCACTCCCTGCTATCTGCACACGCTTGCCCAGACTTTTTAGACTTGAAAGGGGCACGGTATCAGCATTAACCGTTCCAGGAGAGCTGATAAAACACACACGAGCACTTTGCTATCTATTAACATTTCTGAACTCCTTCCATCACCTGCACAGAATAGTGATTGAAGAGAGGGTGGGGGCAAAAGAGGTAAATGAGGAAGTTGGTCAGATATTTACGACCAGCTTCCCATGACTTATTTTTTCCACAGCCCCTTCCTCACTCTGCACAAAGGAGGCATCGCTTTCTCTGCTGCCTTCGTGTTTGAGAAACAAGGACACCAGGGCTGCAAGGTTCCCCAAGGCTGGAAATGTTCAGGGACAGCTTGAAAAGGACTGGGAGCAACCTGGTCTAGTGGAAGGTGTCCCTGCATACGGCCCTTGAAGGTAACATTTCAATCCCACTGAATTTTTTTAGTCAAATACGGATTTTTGGACGGAAAATTGGGCACTGCAGTGGCCGGTGGGGATGTGCCCACGATCCCACGGCAGCAGGAGGAACGTGGGGAGGTGACAGGAGCATCAGCGCCGGCAGAAGGAGATTCCATTCTACTTTTTCACGGAAACATTCCACTTTTTCCAGGCTCGCTCAGGGAAACCCCTCTGCTGAGTGCACAAAGGGCTGTCCTGGCTCTGGATGCTCCTGGAGGAGCACACAGCCAGCTTGGGAACGACTCGGGGCTGATGGTATCTCAGCCTGGCTGCAGAGGAAGGGAAGTACATGATGTGTTACCAGCCTGAGCTGATGCGATTCGATTCTGCAATTGAATCCGTTTCGTTTTCCGGCTGGCTCCTATGGCTCTGTAAAAATGGCTCCTTGAAAACCCAACCAAGGATGAAGTGCACTCCCTGCAAATCTCGGCGAGGGAAGGAAACCCAAATGTTTTGAGTTTAACTATTAAACATAGTTTCCAGCTAGTGTGCTCAGAATTTGAAATTAAACAAATGAAAGAAACATGTTTCAATGGTTTTATGCAGGCAATAATGTCATTAACAGGAAATAAAGAAATTGGGCTTTGCAGCTGCAGCATGAGGTTTAACCCTTCCCGTGCAGCTCGGTGCTTGCTGGGCTGGCACAGCCCACTCCCACCCCTGCCTGCTTCTGGGTATCCCAAAAAAACTTCCTGGATCCGAATATCCTGATCCGCACAGCCCTTAAAGCAGGATGGTAATGGAAAAAGCAGGAGGAGAGACAACGGGTGGGAGGGAACAGGCTTTCCTGACTAGTGGAAAACTTTCAGATCATAAAGTCAAATAAAACTTTTCACTTTCAGGGGAAAAAAAAAAAACAAACCCAAACCCCAAGCCCTTTGTGCACGGTTATTTTTAGGTGTGCTGTCAAAGCTGAGTACCCTAAAATTCTGCCTGCTTTGGTTTGTTTCTGCCTGTCCGTTCAATTCTCAGCATTAAGGACAGTGAAGGGTGTGAGATTCCGGCCCCCGCGGTGCTGTCAGGAGCTGGGTGATGCCTCTCACAAGCTGGACCAGTCCTGGGGCCACAAAAGGAACATTAATTTTCTTCAGGATGCCTGTATTTCCAGGTGTGAAATGCAGCCTGGAGAGAGGAGGCTTTGCATGGAGAAAGCCTCACCTCCACAGCATCCGACCTTCAGGTCGCCCCTCCTGAGCACCTGTGCCCAAACCAGCACCAAATTCTTGGTGCCATTTCATCTAAAATCGCATTGCACTGCTCCCCCTTCTCCCACTCTATCTACATTGGTTTTTTAGTAGATCGTATCTTCCTCTGCCAAAGCTCTATTGATTGTATGAAAAGGTGTTTTCTTCCACCGTGGGAACCTCCACCATAATCCTTAAATAATTAATATTGGCAGCTTTGTTTCCCTGTTTCATTAAAAGGAAGGGAAGCTTGGGGAGTGTGAGGTTGGTCTCTCTCCTGACCAGACCCAAAAATGGCTGCTGGGACCTGCACTTCATGAGTGATTTTTTTCCCTTTTTAGAAATCATCATGCAGGGGGAGAGACCATCAAAATACTATTTTTAATCTTTTCTCCTTTTGCTTTCTAATCCTTTCATAGAAGCCTGGAAATTGCTTGCCCAGTGTCCTTTCTCCCCATAAGAAACTGGGGAGACTGAGAACCTCCTATCAGTGAAACTCAGGAGAAACTGAAGTGTTGTTACACCACATTCCCATTTCTGCACCCCAAGGCCCAAATCAGCTCCTGGGCTTTTCCCTCTTTTCTCAGCAGGCCTGAAATTAGAACACCCCTTTTTTTTTTTTTTTTTTTTTTTTTTTTCTTTTTTTATAAAACANNGTTTTTTTAGTATTTGAAAACAAATCTAACTCGAGTCTCCTGTTATCCTGAGAGCGTATTCCAGGCCCTTTCACATCACAACCGAGAGTTCCCTCCCCTCCTTTTCTGGGCTGCATTCACCAGTGTCTGGATAATCCTTTCCCCAGCTCTCTATTCCTCCACGAGCCCTTCCAGCTCATGGTTCTGAGCAACAAAACCCATCCCCAGGAGGGTTCTCTGGCACTGAGGCAGTTCCTACCTTGCTATTATTCCCGTGGAAAAGGCCAGCACATCCTCCCCTCACGTCTAATCAAAGGTGTTCTAATCAAACATGCAGATCACTCATTAATGATGATGCTCTGGGAGCCCCTGGCAGGGGATGGTGACCGTGGCAGGAAGCACCGAGGGGAGCAGGAGGTTGCTGTCACCTCCTAAGTCCCAGGTGCTGCTTCCTGAGATAAGTCTGGCTTGAAATGGGGACATTTCCACCTGGGGGAAGCCCTAAAAACTCCTGGAAGGCAGTAAAAGCTGAAATCCTGAAAGAAGTAAAAGCTGTGGGCAACACAGGTTGGCTGCAGGACAACTGTGCTGCTGTGGGGTTTCACAGCTCCAAGAAACACCGGTTCTGAGGACTTTGTCAGGGACACATTCTGGGTCTGTTCACCTCTGTGCATGTCATGGAAATCAGAGCTTCCACACGAGCCCCTTGCAAGCTGAGAGGAGAGCACTCCCCTCGTCTTAAATCATGCATGAAGGGGTTTGCTTGGAAAAGGAAACTAAAACTTTGGAAATCACGGAAATAAAAGGTTGACTATGATCCCCATCCCAAGCCTGGCTGCTTCAATTAACCAAGAGCCGTGCCAGAATCCATCTCTCCCGCCGAAGCCCGTTGGGATGATGATCAGCTCCCAGGAAAACTGGGCACCTCCTGCTCTGTGCTGGCCTGGGGGATGGCTCTGGATGGGCAGCAGCTCCTGTGGGCAGAGGGAGAAACGAACTGGCCATGGGGGCAGCGATTCCTGAGCACATTTTGTGCAGATCCAGGCCTGCTTTGGGCATCTCTAACGTGTTTCAGTGCTGGGTCCCGTTTATCCACCCTGTCTGTGTGACTGATAATGGACTCAATGCAAGAAATGCTGAAATAGCTGATTATTCCTCTAGCCATAACTTCGGACAATAAAGTTTGATAAATTCCATAGATTTAATCCACGCACCATTGTCCTTTCATTACGCAGGCACACGCCCAAGCCGAGAACAGAGAGAGCAGCTTATATTAAATTGATTTCGGTTCATGGAGAATGTAATATCACAGCAGGCTCAAAACAGAGCTATTTTATACATTTAAAAGTGTGTGGTTTCCACAGGCTCAGACACGTTGACATCTGCTCTTGCAGGGAACAGGGATAATGAGGCTCTCCTGTGATACACCTGACACCAGCCTGCACTGGGAACGTGGATCTGTCACTGGTGGCTCCAGGTGAGATGACAAAACCCCGGGGTCGGTCACCAAGCCCTGGCCTTGAGGCTGAATAAAACCACCGTGCTCCAGCTGGGCTGGCTCTGCACCTCCCGAGTGCAGCAGTGGGAGCCGAGAGCTGGCACAGGAGGAACGCCCCATCCCTGGGAGTGCCCAAAGTCGGGCTGGACGGGGCTTGGAGCACCCTGGGGTAGCGGAAGGTGTCCCTGCCCGTGGCAGGGGGTGGAATGAGGTGGGCTTTAAGGTCCCTTCCAACCCGAACCCTTCCGTGGTTCTGTGAGCACCGGAGCAGCTGCGGGCACAGCTCAGACACTGTTAAACAGCCTGGAGCCAGCCCCAGCCCTTTGTCCTGGAGTGCACTAAAATAATAACCTGCCTAATACTGCTATTACATCCATGCAAAGCAGGAGGAAAGGATTACACCACCATAAAACCTGCTGTACACCAGGAAGAAAAAAAATTCCAACTCATTTCTCTTCTCTTGCTGACTTTATGGAGGCTGAAGCGGCCAGGGAGGTTCTCCCTGACCGCTGGAGCTGCACGGGGCCTGGGCAGCAGCTGAAGTGGCAGCAGCCCCTCTGCAGAGGGGAGCAGGGATGTGGTTTTTGGCAGCAGGGCCAGCCCGTTTCCTTGGGCCACCCCCTTCATTGTGAATGCTTCAGGCATTAGCTCAGGGAACTCACCCGGCTAAAAATAACCCTTCCCGCACAAAAAATAGACAAAGAAAATGGCTATTTATACCCGGGATCAATTCCTGGGCTGATTCACCGTGTGGCCCCTGGAATGGCTGCCCTGGGATCAGGCACAAGGAGCTGTGCAGCTGCACCAGCACAGCCACCCTGGAGTGACCACGGGCACAAACCCTGGTGTGGGGGACACACTGACCCCCATTTTACAGCTCAGCATCCACAGATAACCCTTGTTCCTGTGATTATCAGGGGCTGCAGATTGGAGAACCGTGGGTGTTTTTATAATTTTCATTTTAGACTCCGTGTTTTCAGTGTATAAATATATATTTTTTTTTAGGTTCACCTCACCTGGCTCCCCTCCCGGCTGAGTCAGGGCTGCTCCTCTATGTGCTGTTTCCAAATTCTTGGGTTTAAATGCCACGGAAAGCCAAAGGGCCAGCTCCAAATGCCCAAAGAGGAACAGAGAGGATCAGCCGAATAGTTTGATAAAACTCAGGGAGAATGATCCCTCCTCATCTGCCTCAGAAGACAAGTCTAAATATGGATAAAGACAGTTGGAGTAATATGGACGCATTTTTTCCCCCTCTTGTTGTTTTCTGTTTTGACTTCTTTGGGATCATTCAAAGGGAGGTTCAGGCTTTGATCTTCTCTATTGGCAATATTTTCTTCATCTAGGTTTTTATAGTTTGAGAAGAGATGTTACATGCTTGCGAGAGAGACTATCAATATGATGTGGGCCTGAACAAAAAACCTGGTGTCAGGTTCTCCATTTGGAGTGTTACTTCAAGCTTTGAAGTTTGTAATGATTCAAAAGCATCTAGAGCTGCTACAAATGTTAATAAAATTAAAGCCATCTGAAAGTGAGGCTTGCATGTGCCTTTGAAAGTAGGTCTGTGATCAGTTATTACCCTCAATTACCTTGTTGTCCACTCTTTTAGCTCGAGGTTAAACTCTTAACACTTTGCTTTGAAGTGGTTATCCTTTTATCTATGACCGGACTGAGGAATTTAAGGGCAATAATCAATGAGGGCTTCATAAGAATAAAGGGGAGACGAGGCAAGGAAGAGAGGTGTGAATGTGCCCTTAACGGTTCGGGGGGCTGGGGGACACCGGGCTCTGACAGGAGCCTTGGAAGAAAAAGGAGAAAAGGTGGGGATAAAGAAAAAATGAGGGGAAAAAAAGGAGGGAATGAAAGAAAAGAAAAAAAAAAAAAAAAAAGAGGAGCCCCAGCAACTTCCAAATCACTGCTAAAAATAAAGCAAAAGCACCAAGCCCGGGTAGGGCTGGGCGTGGGGAGCAAAGCGAGGTGAAGCCTCATCAAAGGCGCACAGAGATACGATTAAAGAATTGGCTTCATCACGGCTTTGATGTTCGCCACGGCACCTCGCCCTCGCCACGGCACGGCCGGGACACGGCACCCGGGATGGGTGCCCTGCTCTGGGGACCGGACCTGGGATGGGACCCCTGTTTTGGCGATGGGACCCGGGATGGGTCTGGCCCTCCCCAGCCCCCAGCAGTGGCCCCCACCCCAAATCAAGGGGTCCCCGGGCCAGGTGTTGGCTCTGGGTGATGCCCAGCAGGACACGGGCGATTCCTTCTCAGGAAGGATTCCACCCCACGTGGGATGGAAGCCGGGAATCCTTCCTGCCCTTCCCTGGGAGCAGCAGCATCTCTGCACCTGCACTCCAGGGTCACCCAGAAGGTCCTTGGCCACCAAACCCACCAAAAGCCACCGCGGGATGTCCCTTTTCGGAGGACGGGGAAGGAGGCTCAGAGAATCCACCCGGCTGCCGTGTCCTGGTCCCGCTGCCCTGCTCCTGCCACCGAGGCTGCTGGTGACATCCTTGTCACCCCCTGCCCGGGCTCCAGTGTGTGTGACCCAGCCCCCTCCCCGCAGAACCACAGCCAACCTGCGCTTTCACCGTCCGGGGAAAATCACAGCAACACCCCCAGCCAATTCTTTTTCGTTTTTTTTTTAATCCGAGGTGCCTAAAGCGAGGTGTTGAAACGCATGTTGAGCGCACCGCGTTTGGCAGGGGACCAAGCCCACATGGCCTGGGTTTGTGAAGTCCCGAGCACAACCTCGGTGTGTGCTCAGCATCTCCCGAAAACCTCGCACCGCCGCGCTTTGATCCCGCGCCAACCTTTGGAGCTGCGTGTCTAATTTAAGGTGCTTGGGTTGGAAAACGTTGACAATTATTGTTACTCTAAAATTAAATCGGTGCTTAATTATCAAAATTGATGGTAACTTAGAGTGGCGTTTTCAAAAGAGCCTCGGGGAGTCAGAAGGAGATTTTCAAAGGCGGTTTAATGTCTCAGGGCCACGTCTCCCTCCTCGTACCTGCACTTTCTTACTGACTGCTCCTGCTTCAGCACCTCTTGAAGGCCACCCGAGCTGTGCTGAGCTCTCTGCCGACACGCTACAAGGTGGACCTGAAACCACGAGCACAGACCAGAATCTCCAGCCCTCCAAATGCACTTGGCTAATTCACAGCGAAAAATCAATTGGCTTTGGGTGCCTAATTCTCCTATAATCCTTTAGATAATCCCAGCTTTAGGCTTTCAGATACTGATAAAAAACCAAACAAACCCCACAATACACAAAACTCATGCAAACAGAACAGAAAACAAATATATATTTCGTATAACTTTCAGATACTCTGAACTTAATACGAAGTAGGTTGAGGACAATAGCAATAAAACATTGCTCAAGAGAGAGTAAAGGCACAAGACCGTGAAGCCGGAGGCTGAGAACAGAGTTTCGTAATTAAGTAGCCTCCAGACAACGATTGTCATAGGCAGGCATTGCTCAAGGACCCAGCCATTATTGCTTTCATTATAATTTTTCAGGAGAGGATCTTTTCCTGGCCTGGCTCCACCTTCATTCAGAGCTCCCAGTGGCCCCAGCCACTAACGAGAAGAAGTTGATTGAGAAATGATAATGAAGCCTGCACAGCCACGGTGTGAGGGGTGGCTGTGGAGCGGGCATGTGGCACTGTGGGTCCAGAGCAGGTCTGGTGAAAGAGGTGACAGCAGGCAGGGACACCAAACACCACATCTGGGATGAAGAAACAGGGGCAGGGAGGTCACAGCTGGCAGCCGGAGCACCCCGGGGTGCTTGCGCTGCCACAGCCTGGACTCGGGGGTCACTTGCTGGTTCAGAGGGTGAGCTGACTCACAGAAAATCCTGATAAACCCCATATTGCAACTAAATACCTTCTTTTTAAAAATGCAACACGACACAGGAGCTGTAGTTTTTGCTCTCTGTGTATTTCACAGACCCAGACAGCATCTCCCATGGAAGGCTTGGACAAGGAGAGCATGGAGGAGCACACAGTGGCTGGGCCATGGCAGTGCCACTCATCCCACACCACTGTGTCCACCACAGGTCCCTGCTGCATCACAGAATTCCCACATTCTGGGGTTTGGCTGAAACTGGCCCTGGAATTTCACCTTTGCTAGAGAGGGGAGGAAAAAAGCATGAATGAGAAACTCCTCCCCGCCTGTAGAAAATTTTGATTTCCCATCAAAACTCAAATTTGACTAAAAAGTTCCAGTTGATCGTCATTGCCCCAGCTGGTGCTGAGTGAATCCCACTGGAATGGCAGGATTAACTCCCATCCCCTGACGTTACACTGAGCATGACCATGCCTGTCTGCACTTAACTGCTGACCTATCTTAAACATGCCACTAATTAATATCCTGAACCGAGGTCGTGTTCCAACACGGTCTCGTTTTCCAGTGAAGAGAAGAGCCAAGAAGGATTAGGAAGAAATGGGAACAGCCCGAGCTGCTTCCTCGCACCCCAAGCTGCAGCAGGGCTTCTCTGCCTCAGAGCCCTGCATGCACCAACCCAGAGGGGCTCCTGAGGCAGGAATTCCTGGCTAAACAGTGCTCCCAAATCGTGGCAGCACAGCCAGGGCTGAGGCACCCACTGCTGCCCCAGCTGCTCTGATCTGTGGCCAGGTATCAGCACCTGGACACTCAGGGAGCAGGGAGGTAATCCAAGCAGGTAACAAAGGAATAAAGTTCTCCTTGTTCCGGTAAAAATGCTGCTGCTGGACAGGCTGCCTGGGCTGGATCAGGGCACAGCCCAGCTCCTGGGAGCCTCCTTGGCTGCTGGAAACCCGGGCTCTGGGTCCCATCCCACAGGAGGGGCTGCCTGCAAAGACATCCCCTCTTGCACTACGGTTATTCGTTTTGGTTTTTTTTTTGGTTTTTTTTTTTTTTTTTCCCCTAGCTCATTATATGGAGGAACAGAGTCAAACGCAGCAGAGAAAATCTCCTGGCTCAACACAATTCCCAATCCCTCTGAAAGCGGCAGGGTGGCCAAGCACACCCCCTGGGACATCTGCTCCTTGTCCAAGCCCCCAACACACACAGGGGGATTTTATCTCCCAGGGGACCAGGAGTGACCCAGGCAAAGGCTGCACCCCACAGTGCCTGACGGCCCAGTGCCGCTGCTGTGCTCACAGGTGGACAAACCCCACCTCAGACCCTCCCCAGACCCAGGCCAACCTTGCAGGGAGGGGATCTGCTTCCTTAATCCTTGAGAGAAGGAAAATCAGCACCACCAAAAGCCCACCTACTCAGAGGAGCAGTGCCTGGAGGCACAGGACCCCTCAGAGCCCCTTCACCCCTCCATGAGGGCAGGTCAGCCAGACAGGAGTCATGGGCTAATGAGGATGAGTCAGGTTCTTTTAAGGCTTTAATTCATTTTCTCTTCTGCCCAAGATAAAGGCTCCTCTCCGGGGTCTCCTCCTGATGGTTCCCCCACCCACCCCTCCTCCAGCACCATCCCTTACACCACATCTTCCCTTTTTCTCCCTCCAGCAGGTTTAGGAGAGAAGGCAGACAACAAAAGAGCAACTCCCTCCCCATATTTCACCCAGTCCTCTGATGGATTGCCCCAAAACCCCTCCAGGACATTGTGGGGCAGACCCGTGGTCCCATGGGAACTTCACACTCTGATCCACGACCCAACACCACTGCTTGCACCACATCTCCCACCTCAGGTGCCCCTGGGAAGGAGCAGGGATGATCCCAGGCTCCTGCAACACATCCCGATCTCTCAGAGGAGAGCCAGGGCTGGGTGAAACCTCTCTGGATACCCCCGGCATGGCAGGGGGAGAGCAGAGGCACAGCCACCCTTCACGAGGCCGCAGCGAGGTTTTGTGACTCCGGAGAGAGAGTTGGCAAATCCCCGGATAAAAGGGAAAATATGTTCATAATAAATAAGACTGAAGTAACACATTGCGAAATATTTACTCCCTCGGAAAGGCGGCTGTTTGCTTTCAGTGGAGCTGCATCTGATCCTCTGCCAAGCGGGGCTGAGCGCCTGGAAAAGAGACTTTTCTGTGGTCGGCGAGGGAAAACCAGGTGCCCAGAAAGTGCAGGCTCTGTGTGTGCACAGGCACACGTGAGCAGGGGGGAGATGGGCACGGTCCCGGGGGTCCCCAGCTCCTGAGAGCCCCGCTAATGCTCCTGTGAGCAGAGCCAGCCCGGAGCTGAAACTTTAATTTTAATGCAGCTAATCAGATGTCAGTGTAGAGACTGAAGGAAGGAGAATAGAGGGGAGAAAAAAGAAAGAGGTGTTGATAAAATACTTGTTAGAAAGAAAATTGGATTAGTGGTGCCATTCTGGCCATGAAGTTCTTTGAGCCAGAGAAAAGAAATAATAATCTTGTTCCCTTTTTTCCCCCGTCTCTCTGCAGCCCACAGAAGGCCTCACAGCCAAAACATCAGTCCTTCTAATCTTATTTTCTTTTTTCTAGCATGTATTTTATTAACCCCTTTTCTCATTTAACTGCTATGAATAGCTCAGTGGGTAACATCCTTCTTAGAAAGTGAAAACCTCCTTGGAGATGCAGTGCCAGGAGAGAAATGCAGACAAACTTCCAGCTCCCGCACTCAGAAGAAAAGCCCCCTCTGTAATCCCGTCTGGTGAATCCCAACATTGTACCCCAAGGTAGCTGCCAGCTCCAGGTCCTCTCTTTGGAGCAGGAACAATCAGGGAATTTATCTGGACACGCCAGGAGATCGCTCAGGCTCTATAAACTCCACGGACATGGAGCAGAGATTAGAAAATAAACAAACGCCCATGCTGCTTCTTGGGAAAGTGTGTGTGTGTGTGTGTGTGTGTGTGCATACAGCACCCTAAAATCAAGCCAGGCATCTGAATTGACAGCTTCCCTCTAAATCACCTTTCCCTTGCAGCTTCCCTTGCCAGCCATCAGTACTACAGTGAAATTCCCAGTGTGGACTGGGATGCTCATGGGACTGAGCCCAGCACTCCTGGAGGCTCTGGGCCAGCCATGTCCTGCTCCAGGGGCTTTATCCCACCAGCCCAAAGCAAAGCTGGATTTGTCCTCTCACACCCACAGCAGGATTTTGTGCCCCAAGTAAAACACAGCACGTCTGGAAGCTCAGGGACCATTTCCCCTCTGTGCAGCAGCGATACCGATGCGGCCAAAAGGGGAGAAAAACCGTAATTAAAACATCAAATCCAAGGGAGACAGTCCTGCCCTAAGCTGCTGTAAGTGGGAACAGAGATTTGGCCTTGCCATAAAGAAAATACCAGCTCCAGCGAGCTTGGCTGCTGCCTCCTTCCCTGCGAGCAGCAAACCTTCCTGGGAGAGGAGTGGGAGCGGGATCCGATATTGGTGTGTTATTTTCCTTGACAGCTGTGGTGCATAGTGGTAAGTGCATGTTTAATTCATTCACAATTTATGGTGTAATGAGAACAATGAATGTGTCTGAGGGAATAATTGCTTCACGGCGGGGATGCCGGAGAGTTCAAGTTGGTTGGCACCTGGACTTTGAATCGGGGCTAGCGGGGATTGGCTCCGGCGGCCCCACAATAGCCCCAATAACAAAGCTGCGGGGACGGGGAGGGGGTTCAAAGTCACCCCGTGCTCTCGATGGCAGTGGCTGCATCCCAGCCCCGTTAGACCCGTCTGGCCCCAGTTACCGGGCACCCAGCGAGGGCTGTGCGTGTGGGAGCCGCTTTCTCAACCTGTGTTTACGAGGGAATTTTGCTGTGCTGCAAATCCGCGTCCCCGCAAAACCAGCGCTTCCCCCTGTCTCCCTCTAGGACTCTTTCTCGGCTTGGTCCTGGCTGTGTCTGTCAAACCCTCCTTTTGTCGGGGGTGTGGAGAGGGGGTTGACCCTTTCCAGTGTCCCCAGCAGCCACATGGAGTTTCAGAGGCCTCAGAGGTCAAGAGCATCCATATGGAGGGCCCAGGAGCTCCGTGCGTCTCCCAGCTGTCCCCACGGCAGCTGTGCCTGCAGCCCCTGAACAAAGCTCATTAGGGGGCTCGTTAGGACACTCAGGGGTTGCTCTGAGATGTCCTGGAAGAGCCCTGCAATCACACCACTCCCAGAAGAAGGCACCATGCTTGGCTCCACGCACAAACAGCTCCCATCCATCAGATCGGGCGCACGGAGATCCCGTTATCCATCATGGGCTCTCTCCCACAGCACTGAGCAGGACCAGATTTTGAGGCAACAACAAAGAGATGCCGACAAGGCATCCCTCAAGGCTTGGCCCATGCAGTGGGGTCTGCAGCAGCCCCCTCCACAGCTCTCCCAGCGCTCGGCACCCAGCGGAAATGCCAATCCGATTTCTCGAACAGATGTGCCAAAGCACGAGCAACAAATCTTCCATGCCTCAAACCCACCCCGAGGAGATCAACCATCGACATGGGGCTCTTGGGCCCAGCATCAGCTCTGGGGGGAACAGGCTGTGAGGAGCTGTGAGACTCAGATGCTGTTGTTAATTATCGCACCATTATTTTGGGGAGCTGTGCTAGACACCATCAGCACTCGAGCTTTTCCATACATGGACCGTGCAGGATGGAGCTGGGTCCCTGCTCTCCTTCTCCATATGGGAATGCCACGTGCTGGGGATGGGTTTGCCTTGGACAGCTTTCAGAGATGCTGAGCTGAGAGCCCTGTTACACATTAACTCCCATGCAGGGCTCTACAAGATGTTTCGAACACGTATGGAACACTTGGGACTAAACGGAGGCCGCTTTTAGCTGGGGCAACATCTGGGTATGAGCAGATGTGGGCCAAGCTGGTGAGCAAATCGATGCAAGGGCTTTTCTTTAGGGACTGGAGGCATTTTTCCAAGGGGTTAAGTGGTTTAGGTGCATAAATTCAAAGGACACCTAATTCAGAGTAGAAAGATCAAGGTTTTAGGCTCCTGTGTCCCCTCGAAAACATCCCACTCATGCACACGAGAGAAACAGCCACGCTTGGGAGTGGAAGACAGAGCTTAGGTGCAGACAGAAACACGAATTTGTAGTCCTGACAGAGAACCTTGTTTTATCCCATCTACTCTGAGGTTAAACACGATGTTCTGTCAAGCCACACACGGAGGAAAACACGGCTTGGCAGCGGCATCTCGCTCGTGTAACCGCGTTGAACAGGCACAGCTCCGCGGGCCCGCGAGCGCACCGAGAGGAGAGGCTGCCAGCCCTGCTTTCATCTGTGCTCAGGAGCATCCAGGAGGCAGCACTGCTGTAAATGCATCGCTTCTCTGTCCCCCCTGTGACGCCCTGACTCGTCACCGCTTTCCCTGGAGCTGCTCGCTGTGAGCCCTGACACTGCTCGGCCTGGGAGGGAAAATGACAGACCCGAGCGCTTAAAGAGGGACCAAGCACGTCTTCACCTCTCCGCGGGCAAGAAGAGGTTAAAACCGAAGGTGGCTGCAGATGCAAAGTGTGAGCTTGACCAGGGTTCACACTTTGTCCCCCTGCTCCAGCCCCTCCTGAAGCTCAGCTGGGAGCGGAGCCGCCAAAGTCCCATCCCCGCAGGAGGATCCAGACCCGCCCCATCCCAATCTCCAGCACAGCCCAGATGACAGGTCAGGATACAAATAAGCCCATCCATAATTGCACAGCGTTAATTACCGAGGGTGTTTGGGTTTCTTGGAGAACACCAGGTTGTGAAGACGCTCAATCAAAGGGCCCTCGGGGCATTCAAATCAAGGCAAAGCATCAAAACCCAAGAGCTGTTTTGAAAACACAGCTTCAAATGTGCGCTGGGGGGAGGAAAGGCTTCTCCCCCTCGCCTGCCCGGGAACGTTCCTGGCTCCAAAGGCAGCGGCACGCAGGGGCAAAGGCTGTGACCTCGGGGTACAACATCTGCAGGAGCCTGCAGGACTCCCAGGACTGCACCCGGGGTGATTCCAGCCAGGCTTTAACCACACGGAACTGTTTCCTCCGCTGTGTTTTCCCCGTTGTTGTCCCAAGCCCATCCTTTCGTGGCCAGGCAGGGCAGCTCTGAGGCTGCCCCTGCACAGAACTGGTTTCCCCCAGCTTGGAAACAATTAGGAGAAAAATCAATTTAGGGTGAAACTTCTGTCAAAGAATTGTGACTGATAATTGCAACCCCTGGAAATATTTTTAGCTACACCAACCCGTGTATAATGTATAACTACGCTTTTATAATGATGGAACAGCATTGCAGGTGAGGTATGCAAAGAGGGGGAGAAAACAGCAAAAGGTAAAATAAAAAAAAGTAATAATCACAAATTAAAAAGAGAAGGTAATCAGTAGCACCAAATTCAGAGGAGGAATTTCTGATCCAGTCGGTAACAATGTAAAAGAGGATTTCAGTAGTATTTGGGTAATAGTTATTTTTCTAACAGAAATGATCTTTTCCAGCAAAACCCACTGGATTTAAAGCAGAAAATTAATTCGGGGAAGTTTCAGGAACAGTGTCCCTAGGCCACTTCAGAGTCCTTTTTGGTCTTTAGATCTCTAAATACAAGTTCCTAAGCATCCATGCAGTTATTTCACACCTTGGCACTCATACGGGTATGTGTACATTTACTTGGAAATGGCTGCTATATGAAAAAAAGAGAAATAAAGAGAGATCCGGAGAGATCTGCTCACATCAGTGAGAAAGCTTCTGGGAGTTGCACGAATTAAAAAATATTATTTCAGTTTATGCTTGGCATTTCTCACAACCTGGTACCTTGCACTGACCCCAAGGTCCAAACCCAGCATCTCCTGTCACAAAGCACAGAGGGACCATCAGTCCCTCCTCCACCGAGCACGTCCCATCCCATTCTCCTACAGGATCACTACAACAGCATTTCTTTTCCAAAGTGACACCAACAAAACCACGTCCGTATTGCAAGGCTCAACCCCAGCAAAGCCCCGCTCTTCACCTGTGAGGATAAAAGTGCAGTGACCGGCGAGGGAAGACTCCTCACGGGGCACCTGGCGCTCACCTGTCTCAGGTGCTGACACCCTGAGGTGCTGCTGCTGAGGTGGCCCCACACCAAGTCACCCACGGGCTGGGTCCTGCACAAGGATCAGCATCACAGGCCAGCTGAGCACAGCTGGGCACAACAGCTCCTGAGAGCAGAGCTCCTGCATCGATCCTACAACACGGGTTTGCATTGCCTGGAGAGCAAGGACCAGCCCCCACGGGAAATACATGACAGGAAATCATTTACAGCCTTTACGAGATCCACCTGAAAGGTTAAATATGCTGAGACCACCACAGAGCAAGCCCACTCCACACAGAAAGCTGCTTCTACCCCTCCAATTTCCCATGGGATACGACTTTGGGCGTCCTATGCAGACCAGGTATTTGCACCAGCCTTTCCACAGTCACCCAACAGCAAAGCTGGAGCTGCTGATGCCAAGGGCTGTAGAGGCAGCTCACAGAGTCCTGAAGGATTTTTCATGCATGAAGATGGTGGAGACACGGTAAAGTTCTTTCCCAGCCTAAATGGTTCTGTATGTACAGCACTGCTGTTGGGAGAAGGAAGCTTGAAGGGAGACGTTTGGGAGCGTGAACCAGCTCAGGTATGAGCTGCACTAAAGGCAGGAGTCATCCATCCATCCTGGCTGCGGGGCTGAAACCCCAGAAGATCCTCATTTATCAGCACATCTAAGGATGGGGACAAGCCTGAACTGAAGTGCAGGCTCAAGGTTAAGTGAAGTGTCCCCTTGGGAAGTGGCTGCTTTGTCCTTCAGCTTTTTGTCCATGAATTCTGGCCCTGCTGGTGCTGGGGCAGGCTGTGGGGTGAGAGCTGGACCCCGGTGCAGGTGCCTGGTTCCATTTCACCACGCCCAGTATTTGTATTTCAAACTGCAGCAAAGCAGCCCAGTGCTCTGTGACACCCAGAGGTGCAGGAAGAACCACACCAAAGGTCTGAACAAGGGCACTGGAGCAGCACAGGGCCTCCACCTCGGACTTTGGGATGCTTCCAGGATCTCCTGAGCGGAGCAGCAGAGTTTTCATTCAGAGTTCTCATGGCAGATTCAGATCTACACTGAAATCAGTCAGTGACCTCATCCAACAAGGATGAACCAACCAGATGACAAGCGAGTGTCGGTAAATCTCAGAAGACGTAACATCATCCCTGAGCACAATTAAACACAGCCTTGCAAACATCCAGGCTCTGACTGGTCATGAAATCCATATGGAGTCATTTGCCTTCTTAGGGCTGTTTTTCCACCACCCTCAGATGCACAATGAGAATCTGACTGGATGAAAACTGACTGGATGAAATTTAAGTGGGAGATTTAGATTTAGATGGGCTCTGAATTTAAAGAGAGCGCTCTGAGAAATCCCTTTCTAAAAACACTTGCTCTGGGAGAAGAGAGTTCAGCTGGGGTCCTGGGACTGATCCACTGCATCTTCAGTGCCACGTGACACATCTGAGCCTGTGCCAGCTCAGTCTCATTCAACAAATCCTGCGCCCTCCAGCACTTCCCAGCACTCTCAGTGAAGAGCCAAGGCTGGTGTTACACCCTTGATTTCAGCCCAGGATCACTTCCACCAACAGATTTCTTATGGATCCTAGGGCTAAAGTTTTAATGAATTCCTTGAAGACTTTATTTGGGAAAACTGGACAAAGTCATCTTCAGTGTTAGTTTGAGACAACAACAAAATTGGGGCCCACAGCCTTCTTTTGAAAGGATGATCAACTTTGCCTGGCATTAAACTCCAGTATCAGGTTTCAACGGGAGAAGAACGAGATTCCTGATGTCAGGAAGTTGGAAACATTCTTCCAACTTCAGTGCCCAGCTGAGGCAAAGGTGTTCCTTTACTTTGCTCCTTCTACCAACACACATTTCCTTGTTTTCAGTCCCCAGTGCAGAGTCTGAATCATGTGCTGACACAGATAAAGCCCATCTCCATTGCCACGGAGCTCTGGTTATGGAGCACTTGGAACAAACAGGCTCTTGGGACCCAGCCCTGTGGATCAAATTGTTTCAGAGAGCTGCTCAAAGGAGCTCCCAGCTTTAAATCCCTCTCGTGTGAAGGTGAGCTCTGTGTCCACCTTCTGAAGGGTCTGCTGAAAATACTGCCCGGAATATTGGACACAGCTGGGTTGAAGGGAAAATTGATGTTCCCTGTTATAAGATGGAGCACCACCAGGAAAGGAAACGTCTCTTCTCCCAAGGATGTCTGGAAGGAAGCAGAGCCCTTATGGCCCAAAGGGATGAACTATCCCACAGTTCGCTGGATAAAAGGATGAGCAGAGACTGGGGTCAGGGACAGCAGCGCAAGGGCACAACACTCTGTCTCCACTCTCTTCTGTTCCCTGGTTCTCTGTCAGTGAAGGAGAGACCAATTGTGGCAGTAAATGGTAAATAAATGATATTTTATCCAGGGGCTTGCCTTATTTACATTATGACAAATGCCAGATAACACCGCAGAGCTGCACAACCACTGTGTAAAAGTGCCACAAAGTGCTCCCCAACACAGCACACTCCCTCCTTCTCTCACACAAGACACATTTTGCACGATCAGACCCTCATTCAGTTCTTTCAATTCCTTTTCACAATTTTCTTTTCCCAGTTTAGGGAGGAAAAGTTTTATTTAATTATCATCTTTTTTTTTTTTT
>VZRN01006271.1:4959363-5022836 GCA_013397935.1 Dasyornis broadbenti | reverse complement strand
TTTTTTTTTTTTTTTTTTTTTTGTGGTTGGGATTGACCAGCTGCATATCTTCCCCTGGCTTTATCAAAGAAGCCACCAGTACCAGAGCACATCTAATTTTAAGAGGGCTTTAGTAGGCAGACTTAAAATTGATCACGCATTTTAGTTTCAGTAACTTGCAATTTCTGCACGCTTTGATAGCGCACTTTAAAGAACAAGTCTTTAATGACAAAGGCTTAAAGGAAATGACCTTTCTGAAGAAAATATCAAAGCTTGGGGAAGATAGCTCCTTGGAAAAAAAAGGCTGAATTAAAATGACCTTGTGTTCTGAAACTTCTTCATACGATATCTGACGTCTTACTTTGCCTTTGTACCCTCCAAATGGGACCAAGCATAATTTAGCAGTGTGGTGCCTCCAGTCCATTCTGTGATTTGGAGAGGACTTGCAGTGCACTAAGAGAATGAAAAAAAAAAAAAAAGAATCAGATCCTATAGAGATTCGCTATCAAGACCTCTCGGCATCAGGATCAAAGCTGTGCATTTTTTTCCAGAAAATTCAATAAATATTTCCTTCTAGTCACCATAAAATAAGTTTTCTCTGTGCAGCAAAATCATTTCTCAGTTTGAAACCACGGCAGTCAGGAGAGATTTGGGCAAGCACCAGGAGTATCTGCTGTCGCCAGCACAATTAAAGCTCTGTTGCAGACGCAAGCAGAAGGAGGGACCTTGTATCCCTTTTCTTCCAGCTGGGCCAAAAAAGGAGCATTTTTGTTCCGTGTAACACAAGAAATGTGAGTGGCACTGAAATGAAGTGTCACCTTGATAAGGGTCACCTCCCCTGGTACTGGTGGAAAATGTCACGATGACGTTTTCTCGTGGGGTTTTATAGAGGGTGGAACAATCTTCTCTCCCAGAGCAAAATCAGTGAATTAAATACAGATAAAATACAAATGAAGCTGTAAGCACACTCAAGCTGGTTTTCCCAGAGGTTGTTTAGGGACAAGGAAGCCAACTCCTAGCAGCTGGCAATTCCTTACTGAGCTGGGGAAAGAGAGGCAGAGAGCAAATAATAACGATGGAAATCTTTCTAATCCTTCAGTTTGGACTCCAACTCTGACTTGTTGCAAAAATGATCAGAGCAATGTTAACAACTACAAGAGAATTCCACCCAAACTTACATTTTAGCCCTTACAAGGTTCATAAGCACCTTCAAAGTGGTCCTTTGAGCTGCATCTGACATTGGAGAATTTCACAGAGTTTAGAAACCCCCTGACTGACCAACATCTCCTTTTCTCAAACTGCTTTCTGACCACCAGTAACATCAGCAACTCAATTCCATCAAAAAGAAGGAAATCCAGGAATTCAAGTAGCTAGAAGAGGGTCCATGTGTTTCTTTACGGACGTACACCCCTTCCTGCTTTCAACAGCACTAAAACCACATGATAAAACATGGAAAAACATGGAAAAACACAGAAACAGCAGAAACAAAGATGCCTCATTTCCCTCAGGTGTGAGAGGCATTGTCACTGTCCCCAGCTCTGCCATTTGGACATGGCGCCATGCCCAGTGGGTTCATCCCAGTGCCCACAGCCTGCTCCTCCTGCAGAGCCCAGCCACCGCTGCCCTGCACCTTTCAGGGCAAAAACATTTCACTGCCCACAATTCACTCAGTGCATCCCAACAGGTTCCTGCTCCTCCATCTCCCCGTTCCCCCAGGCCAGGCTTTGTGGCACCTGCCACAGCACCTCCTCCTTTATCAGAGGAGCCGTGACAAGCCCTTATCTGTAATTAGAGGAATCACTTGTTGATTCAGGGAAGGTGGAAAACCTGCCCGGGCCCAGACTGGGCTGAGAACCAGCAAAGCAGCCGGGCCTGGAGCCGGGCCTTGGCACGGAGCCGGCGCTGCCGGGAGCAGGGTGGATGGGGCCAGCCTGGCAAAGCCTCTGCTCCTTGATCTCGGTGCCAGGAGCAGATAAGAGCCCAGCTGGGCCCTGGCGGCACAGCCACCTCCACCACGGGCACCGAGGGGAGCGGGACCCTCCGGATTCCACGCGGGAGCACCGGGGACAGCAGGGCGAGGCGGGAGAGGTGGCCATCCCCGCCAGCAGGGCCTCACTGGTGCTGCCAGAGCACAGCTGGACTTGGAATAGGAATTCTGGGCTCCTTCTCAAGCACTGTGCCTCGATCCCAACAGCACCAGCAGGACGGTGCCCAGGAAAAACAAAGCTATTCCTGTGCTCCGCAGATCCAGATGTACACATCCCAAATATCCCAATGGACGCTGCCTCAGGGATTGCCAGGAGATAACAGCGCTGTCCCACGGCTGGGAGGCAGGAAAATCTGACTTCTGGCCATGCCCTTGTTGGTGATTTTTGGGCGATCACAAGCACACTCATTCAGGACACCAGCTCTGAGGGCTGACCAGGTCCTTCAGCCCTGGTCAAACCCTGTCCCGGAAAACCCTCTGGGATCTGCTCAGGCTTCCCGGGATCGTCGCGGAGAGCCGCCACCCAGGCCATATTGCTTCCGACTCTTTCCCAACAACACCCATGACTCTGTGATCAGGCCACGAGCAAGGAATTCCCCAGAGTATCCAACCCCACAGGCAGAGCTGCCACCACGGTGCTCCCACCCTTGTGCCAAGACAATCCCTTGAAACACAGCACAATTCCCACTTAACAAAGCCACACAAACCCCCCCTGGCTACTGAGGTGAGTGAGATGCTCAAGCAGGACAATAATGTCAAAACAAAAATGTAAGAAAATAATAGTATTTTAATATTATGTAAACACATGGACACAGAACAATGTCAAAATATGTTAAAATATCTTGGACAATAACAATAATAATAATAATAGAAAATGGGATTTTCATCATGTTTAAAAGTGAAAAAAATGGTATTGGGAAGGAGTAACAAAAATATTAGTAGAGCAAAGTCTACTTGCTCGGTAAGCGAGCTCGCGTGGCATCAAACAGTGTCTCAAAAGCATAAATCTGTAATAAAGTAATGATAAAACAATAATGGAAGGAAGATACAACAAAATCCATGCTGGCATGAGCTATGAATATGTTTGTATGAAGTTCACTTTTTTGTGCTAACAAAAGAACCACTAATCTTTGCATTATAATTTACAAGAGCCAAATCTTCAAACCTATTCAAAGCAGTCCCTTTGGCACTCACAGAGATCCCACCGATCCATCGGTTACCTGGAAAGGAAGAGATTTTTGTTAGTTATACCTTGTTATTTTTATTATAAAAACACAACAGGCTGAAAGCAGGGCTGGGTCCAGTGGGCAGCGGGTCTGGAGATTTCTATTTATCTAACAAAGGTACCTATGCTGGACTTAATACCAAGAATCTACGACATTTTCAGTTTCCAGATAGTTTTAGCTAATTCCTGTTCACAAACAATTTAAGATTAGTATTCTCTAACAACTGCTAACCTTTGCACAGTTGCTTAAATACCTTACAAATGCTTACACTGTTTTTACAAGCACCCATTCTTAGCTGCAGAAACCCTCCTGCAAGATATGAAACACCACCAATGTCTATAAATATAATAGTGATGGAGTGGCTTTCCTAGGAAGTTTCCTTGTACTCACCTCTCCACGTGAATCACTTACTCTAAAGGCACAGCCAGGCTTTTTATGGCTGCAGCACTTGCCATAATTTATACTGGAGGGTGTAAACAGCTGAAAAAAAAAAGCTCAGGCTCACGGAGATCCGGCCCTTTGAAGATGGGATCTGTAATATTCTGCATTGCATCACTGTTTTCTGTCTTAAAAGGAGGTGGCATCACCGCAGAGCCGCAGCTGTGCACGGAGCCACCGCCTCAGCACCGCCGCGCAGGCAAAGCCCAGGCTTGCAGCGCACCTGCAAGTTCTCTAATCTTGCTCTAGCAGCACTGACTAAGCACTGGGGAAAGATTCTCAGATGCTTGTTTAGGGAAAAGAAGGAGCTTTTCAAACTGCACCCATGTTGGAGCGTTTGAACGAAGCCATAAAACTTCGAGAACTGGGACCCGCAGGTGTGGAATGGCACAGAGGGAGCAAAGATAATCCCGTACTTTTTGGCGTGGTAGGCTCTCAGGTCTTCCTGGAGGACTCTTTTCTGCAGAAAACTTACCTGTAAAACACATCCCACATGAAAATAGGGTACAAAATTGCAATTAGTATATCTGCACTCATTTCATTAAAGGAGTTTTCCTGGTCTCTCCTGCCTAAATAAAATGCAGAAACACTTCAGCTGCATAGAAAGAATTAATATTTGATAGAAGACTGTTCTCTTGGCTTCTCTGGCTCTGCTCTGGCTTTGCACTCTCTACTCCTTCAGGAACAGAGTCACACCAGTTGTCGAACCCAGCTGGTGGCACCATCTGGGCTGTGCAAGGGCTTGGGAGCTCCCGTTCTCCTCGCAGCTCCCTCGTGATTCCCGTGCTCTGATCCCTGCACTTTTGCTCCTGTGATTAAGGTACTCACCTGTTCTTCAAGTGTACGAAAATTAATGTTTATTAACACCCTGCATCTCCTGTTGGCCATCCCACTAGGAGCAGACAATCAGGCACCAATCCTTTATATTTAGCAACACGTTTAGAAAACTTCACCCGAGCCTCAAGTATTTTCTTTTTCTGCCGTTTATTTTTATCCCCGCTCGGTGCTTTTACCCAGCCTATCCTCTTCATCCTCCTCCAACAATAAATAATCCTGACAGGTGCACAGTTGCCAGTGCCCTTCTTGTCTGATGTTTTCCAACAGGAATCTCAACAATTTTCAAAGAGCAGGACACCTGTGCCTCAGAGAGAGACCAGCTCCCCGAGTGGTCTCCGACGCCAGCGCGTGTGGAAACACAGCCAGCAGCGATGGATTTCTGGGAGAGCACCCAGGTTTTCATGTGTGGAGTTCCTTTTACTCCTTTGAAATGCTGCTGCTGCTGCTTAGAGAAGCCCTGCAGGTGGATATCAGATTCTGCTTTTTTTTTTTTTTTGTTTTTAACTCATTAAAAGGTGTGGTATTCTTGTATTAACTCAGAGTGACGCTTCCTACCAGGCAGTCCTTTTAGGAGTCTTTAAAAATATCTTTTTACTGTCAACTGGAAATAGATTTCCCCAGTAGACCTTAACTCTTTATTCCCCACAACTATTTAAATGAGAAAGAGCTTCACCCCCATTAGGGATCCCCTGAGGTGGAAGCAGAATGTTTACAACCAGAGTGCTGAAGCTGTGTCACCACTTGCACAGAGAAATGCGAGTTTCCACTCTGAAAATCTTCTACTTCCATTGACGGTGGTTTGCCTGGGGAAGTGTCTCATGCAGAGCAAAAAATGCAGTGGAATAACCCTAAGGAATTGTAAAGAGACAAAAAAGGGGGAAAATCCCCCAAAAACATCTCCATAGAGAGAGACTGAGAAATGAGAAGTTACAGATCAATAATTTCTTGGAAAATGATCCTGAAAGTTGGCGTAAGGATGTGATGGTAAAGGCCTAGACTTGTTCCTGGTGTCCTCAGGGTTCCTGCTCTTCCCCGAGCTCAGGGCAGCTCTGAGTCACAGCTTGGCACCGTCTTTGTCCCAGCTCTTCCCTTCAGCCCGGACAGATCCCAGATCCCAGATCCCAGTCCTTCCCAGCTCAGTCCTGCAAACACTGAGGGCATTTTCCTTGGATTCCCGTTATCCCACAGCTCTGATCACCCTTCTTTATGGCCACTTATCCTTCCTCATTGCGGTTCAGGCAATGATGCCATTTTGTTTCCTTCCAGCTCCCGATCCACGGAATAGAAAAGCCCCAAATACCTTCTGTGGGAAGCACGTGCAAGAAACCCAATTAATCAGTAGTTCCCCATTTCCAGTGACATCTGGATATTCCTGTTAGGCAATTTAATGGTCTGTCTCAAAGAAATCATACTGATTCTGCATTATCCTAGAAGAAATGTTAGCAAGATTCAAGAGAATACATTACAGAGACTCTTTATACAGGAAAATGTAGAAATATCATGATGATCATTTAGACAAATACCTTTAAAAAACATCCAATTTGCTTTATTACACAGGCTGGAAAGAAAATAAAATTATTTCTAATCCTCTTCTTCACCCTTTATAGGCAGCCTCTAAATGATTCCTTCAGGAGCAACAGGGCAAGGGAGATGAAAGATAACTGTGAGCTGTATTTGAAAGGTTGAGGAAAAAACCCTGAGACTGAATAAAGCACAGCTTTTCCTGGAAGAAAAATCTGTGACCAAAAGATAAAGTGGAGGAGAAAAGCCTGGTGAAAGATGACTGAGTGGGAAGCATGTGAGTGCTGCCATAATTTGATTTTGAGACTTACTCAGTAATTTTGGCCAAATTGCAGATGGTCATCTCTAGAAGAGACGGCTTTTATCCAGCCCAAAAAGCTGAAGATGAATGATAAGAACTTACCTGAGATTTTAAAGATGAAATGGTGTCTTCAAGTTCCTTTTTTGAAGATGCTGGCATCAGCCCTTTGAGTATTTTTTCATATTCTTCTCGTAAGGTAATCAACTGTAAGAAAAAAAAAAGAAATTTGTAGATAAATGGCTGCCCTTAGGTGCTGCAGAGTAACTTTTTTTTGCTTCTTTTGCCCAAATTGGAGGCCAAATAAACACAGACTTGTGCTATCAAGGGAGAGGGAAGGAGAGGGAAGAAAGATCAGCACACACCTGTAAAGAGCAAAAGAGGTAAAAAAGACAAAGAAAGGCAAAAGAAAACATCAGAATAGAAAACAGATTGAGAGGAAAAAAAAAGAAAAAAGAACATGGTCTGAAGGAGCAATAATAATTCTCAAATCCATCTGAACTGAGCTTTTATACAGACACACCTTGCAAACTGATAGTCAGAGGTTTTCTGTTTGTCTTTGGTGGGATCTGAACCAGGTCAGTGGGGTGACATTCGTCCCTTGCTCCCTTAGACAAGGTGAGTTCCCGTTTCCCAAGGTATTTTTTACACAATTTCTCGACTTCTAGGGACTTTTGAGGACTTTTTTTTTTTTATTATTATTATTATTCATCCTGCAATTTTTTCATTTCGCTTCGTGTCTTCCTCAACTTCACGGAGGCTACAGAACTTCCAGTGAGTAGACCTGAGCATCTCAGACCCGTCACAGGACCAGATGTTCACCCCAAAAATGAGGAGCTTTGAACAGGGGGAAATCTTCATCTGCAACTTTATTCAGGAGATGCTGAGTAAACAGTAATTACAGAGTAATTAATCACATGAAGAGAGATCAGGTGGAAAGGTTGTGCTTCTCATCTCTCCAGAGTGGCTGGATTTGATGAGTTTTGACCTGGGATAAGATGGAGAGCGTGGTTCAGGTCAGCCCATCACGTTCCTACTTGGCTGAATCAGGGCCTCACATCCGTATTGAACTCCCAACAGGATTAACTGCTCAATTCAAATGGAGCAAGGACTTTGGTGTTTTTCTGGATTAGCAGCTGAATATGTAAATACAGGATCAAAGGGCTTCGATATCAGATTAACTCATAAAATATCTGCAAACTTTCAAATGGAATCTTTTCTTTTTTTTCCCCACAGTGGGTTACACACCAAGGCCATTTGGTGCTAAATTTTGGCTCCCAAACGGCTGAAATCTACCACAAGCCCAGCCCTCAGTCTTACACCTGAAGAAGCCACGAGTTCCGAGCCCCAACTCCCGGAGCTTCCCCACGAGGGAAGTTCATCCCGACCCCATCCCACGGGAAAAGCAGCTCACGCCAAAATCTGCGCTCTGCAGCGTGCAACCGTCAATACAAAGGGAATAAAACAATCTGATGAAGCAGTAGGAAAATTCTCCCTCTGAGTCACCCCGACAGGCAGGAGGAATCGCCAGATCTCTATGCAAATGAGCAATTACAGGCTTTCCTTGGGAACTGCAAGGAAGTGATGCCACCATGCAAATCTGAAGGGGGGAAGGAAAAAAAAAAAAAGAAAAGAGAGGTGAGACGGGAAACCTCGTTTGAACTCTGCTTGTGCTTAAGCCAGCGATCAGAATTTATGTTTTTGAGAGCTACACCAGTAAATTTATGCTACTATTTCTATCAAGGCTTCCAAAGTTATGCGTAAGCGCTCTGCCAGGATAAATATTTTCTGAGCCAACAGCTCATTTGGGTGGGGACCTTGATAGAGCAGAAACATATATTTCAGTTGATTCAACATGTTCCATTTATTCCTGGTGAGACAAGACCAGAAACAGGCAGCTGGAGCAGCAAAACGCTTTTGTTTCCTGAATTTTGATTAATAAAGATCTATTTAATAGAGAAGAGGATCTGGATGATCACCCGGCCGATATGTAGATGCAACAAAAATTTTAATACAGCTCTGTGAGGGAAATAATTTTCTAATTGTGCAGGAGTTTTATTGCAACCAGGCCACTGGTTTTAATAACTCAATCTGCACTTGTCCTCTAAAGAAGTGCTTTCACAATGCTGGGAACACTTGATATTAACGTTGCAGAGCAGCAAAGGATCATTCCTTGTTGACAAAGGTGTTTCTAGGAAAGCCAGGAAGAAACATTGTATTGGGCTTTAAAGCCTGCAGATGCATTACAGGGTCAGCTGAAAATGGAGAAAGAAAATGAGAAACAAGCCCTGCTAGCTGCAGTTTGGCTTGGGGCTGACTCCTCACTCTGTTTCAGAGACAGGACATGCACTTTTTTTGAGGTGGAACCTGTTCTTTTGGATCCAATTCCAATTCTTTTGGGCGAAGACAAAACGTGTTACTTTCGGCTCGGCTCACTGGTAGTTGCATCAGGATAAGATGAAAATCAGTGCCCAGCTGTTTCCTGCTCTATGATGGTAAACAACCTGCTGGTATTTTTGGCTGAAGTCACTATCAAGGTTTATTGGCCCAAGAGATTAAAATAGTGCATGGCAAAAGTCTAAATCACTTCTTACAACTGAAAAATAACATCGACTGGGCTAATGGATACTCATTTTAATGGCAGAAGGTTTTTATTTTTAACACTTATTTTTCACCAATGAAAGATATGTCTGCAGGGATTTTTTTTTTTTTTTTTTTTTTGCCTTAAAGGCTTTTTTGTTCTTTTATAGCCTCAAGCTGCCTCCCCAGGATCCACAAATACTGTGTCTCCTCTTGCACTCTTGGGGGATGTTTAAAATTGCAATTCTTCATCCCTCAGGAGGGCTTTAGTCTGCTGGATGAGGATGGCTCTATTTCATTTACTTGTGTTCGTTTTTCTTCAGTCCTGAGAAAGCTTTTTTTTTTTTTTTTGAAAATTCATTTTGGTGAGTTGATTTAATTCATGAACCCCCAGGAAGGTTTTATAGCTTTTAATATTAAGCTGCCACACTGGTCTTTGTTTATTCAGGTTGGTGGCAGATATATGAGGTTTAGAGTTTTGCCATCAATCATCTGTGGCGTCAGCAGAAAGCTGAAGGTGCCACACGTAGCTCGTGTGAGCTGGGTCAAGTGGCAAATTATTTAAAAAAAATAAGAGACAAACAGCCACACAACTGGAGAAATTATTGATAGAAGATTCCTGTTTGTCTTTGGTGGGATCTGAACCAGGTCAGTGGGGTGACATTCGTCCCTTGCTCCCTTAGACAAGGTGAGCTCCTGTTTCCCAGGATATTTTTTACAAAATGTCTTGACAGGGGCCTTGGAATTTCACAGACTCCACTGGGATCATGCCGAGCACCGACCATTCTCAAAGAGATAAAAGTTGGAGTTGATGCCCGGGAGGGAACTATCCAAACCTGAGCTTTCCAAACCGAGCAGCCAGGCCTGGCCCTGGGCTTACCAGCACAATCACAGAACCGTTTAAGTTGGAAAAAGCCTTCAAGATGAAGTGCAGCCATGGACCAGCACTGCCAAGGTCACCACTTCCATGCCCTGCACCAGATCCTCCTCAGGTTCCCAACACCAAGCTCTTCCCTCCTTCCACCAACAGCTCGGTGATGCTGAGGTCATCCCCGGTGTAAAATACCCATCTCATTTAAAAAGTAATCAAAAAATTCAAAACCTCCAAACAAACGCAATCTTATCCAGACCTTCCAGCTGTAAATGACTTTATCTGAACCAGGGGAGCACAAGGAAACTGCAAAAGAAACTCTGGAGTAAATGAAGGGACCACAGAAAGTTGTTCAAGCTCCCTTGAAAAAGAAATAAATCTCGTCTTGAAGGGCATGAAGTTAACGTTGTGTTTATGTCAGATAAGAATCTAAAGGCAGTTGCCTTGATTAGGGTGTTGTGGCGTTTTTAGGATCTTAATTTCTGCCTGTTTATAATATTTATGCAGGATAATGTGTGCCAGGAAATACTCGGCTAGTGACCAAAAGGCATAATTAGGATCCTTTAGTTGTTATCAAATTTTCTCCGTGTTCCAGGGTGAGTAAGATGAGAAAAGTAATTTCCTGTCTCTCTTAAATCCTTTCCTATTTAAACAATTGTGTGCTATAATGCTGTTTAAAAGGAAAAAAGAACTCTTAAAAAGGTTGTGGATCTATTCTGCAACACGCGTCTCAGAATGGGGACAGGAAAGATCTGCTGCAGTAAATCTGCACAGGTTAGGGTTCCAAAAATTAAAATAATCCCTTCAGTCTTAGGGAGATCATTTAATCTCAGAATAAAGTCTCCTCCTTCTAAATGAGAATAGTAATAACAACAACAACAATAATAATGATAATAATAATAATAATAATAATATAATTGCATATGTCAGCTTCATTTAGGTGGTGTGAAGATTTATGAAGGAATTTTCTGAAAGTACTGTGAGCGAAGGACAAATTATCCCAATTTTAAAAAGACCTAATCAACAGGAAAAAAAACAACCGGAAGAACCCACCAAAAACTAAAAACCAAAATGCAACTGAAAAAACCAAACAGAAATGCCAAGAATGATTAATCACTTCTTGTTTGTGTCCTCCCTAATTGCAGGGACTCCTCCTTTGCTGCTCAGCTCTCCTGAAGTCTAAGAGAGCACAGCCCCGCTCCCACAAAACCTCTGTGAGTCCAGATGTGCCCCTTCCTCCCTCAGCTGGCCTGGGGGACACCGAGCAATGTCCCCAACCCAGGAACAAACCAACCAAAATCAGCAATTTCCTTAAATTTCAGATCTCTGCTGTTTCTGCTGTAAGAGAACATTTAACTGGAGCTGGAAATCTTCTGAAACGATTTTTTCCGAACGAAGAATCCTGTGATGCATCCATCGTTTCAGCGAGGATCGAGGTCCGAGCATTTGTCTTTGCAGAGAAGAACCAAACCCGAATATCCGCCGCTTTTCAGTCCACATCCTCTCTGGTTTCAGGCAGCGGGAATTTCGGCTCTTACTGCGCCAGGGCCGCTGAAATATGGTTGTCCCAGCTTTAGAGGAACAGCATGCAACTCGATACAAATGTTCTCAAGTTCTTAAGCAAAGTAATGAACGCCATAAATCCCACGAAATTTGGCTCAGCTGAAAGCGGCGACCGAGCGAGATCAGCTGAGCGAGTCATTCTGTCAAGCGAACACCATGTTGTTCTCCACTGAGAAAATCCTGCTGGAGCACCTCCCCTGTCCTGACCGTTCCAATGAAGCCCAAATTGGCGGCACAGCCGTCCCCTTTGTTTGTCTGTCTGTAGCCAGTAAACCATCCCAGCACCCAGAGCGTTTCTGCCTCGTTGTTTTACCAACCCACGGGGACCTCCAGCCCTGCAGAGCTCCTCGCTGAGCGCTGAGTTTGCTGCTCCAGGTCATTTTTTTTTTTCCCTCTTTTCCCAACCTGCATCCAAGTGGCCTTATTACTTCAGTGGCTCGTGTTTCCATCTCTCCCTTTTCTTAACCAAGATCTCCCACCTGGAAAATCCTCTGTTTGTAGTTAAGCAATCCGAGTCCATATAATTCATAGCTGCAAAAGAAGCTTTTTTGAAAAAAACCCCCACCACTGGGCTGCATATGGCAAGAACAGCATTCCTGGGATTACGCGACTTGGACAGGAATAAAAGCTTTCACTGTCAACACCATGGAACAACCAGGAATGTTGTGGCTAGAAAATCCACGCTGTTCTCTCAGCCTCCCCCTCTCCAGGGCTCTGCTATTGTTCCAGCCGGGATTTGGAGGATCCCGGATTTATTTTCTTCTCCTTGCAGATGACTCATGGCAGATGCCATCTGTGTTCCCCCAGCTCCTGTCACTGTCATCCCCTTCGCCGGCCCAGGAGGGTCACCCTCTCCACAGGGTGAGGGGGACACAGGGGGAGACCCCACTGACACACCCTGATCCAGAGGAACCAGACCCAAACCAGCCCAGCTGCTGGGCCAAAGCTGAAAACCCGGAATCACAGAATACCCTGAGCTGGCAGGGACCCACAAGGATCATCAGATCCAATATGGGGGATTAATTTCTGGCTCTGGCCATTGCTAATGTGCTATCAGGATAAGTCAGTCTGAAATACAGCTCTGAGCATCCCTGACACCACTGCTGGGACACATTCACGTGTCTCAGTTTTACATTCCAGCGCTCCCATCCGGGGTGGCTCAGCAGGGAGAGGTTCCAGTGCCTGCCCCAGGCGGTGCCGAGTGCTCCCCAACGCCAGCGGGAGCTGACAAAGCCCAGCAGCAGCAGCAGCAGCAGGATCAGGCTCTGGGCTTTCACACCGACTGTGTGAACAAGCAAATCTCTGGAGATGAATCATCAGAAGCCACTTTCACGACCACCATTTCCAAGAACAAAAACCCAACCAGGTCTCAACTGGAAAAGCGGCTGCCAGGCTTGTAGAGCCTCAGGGTTGGGATGGACAAGGATGGGCAGAGCAGGAGAACCAGGCTGCGCTGCCTGCATGGAATTCCTGTGGATGGCATGTGGTGCTGATTACACTGACAACAAAACTGCACTTGAGAATTTACAGGAAGGTAAAGATCAGCATAAAGTTGGACTTTTCCAGGCCTTTTTAGCTCCACGGCCTAGAAAGAGAGACTGGGACAGTTCCTCAATTGACCAGGCCTCGCTGGGAGCCTGACTGGAGATGAGGTGTCGCTGCTCTGCTCTTCTCTCATCCACTGGCTCCTCCAGCCATTCCCATTTCTTCTTTTTTTTTTTAATTCCCTGCATTCAGCACCAGTATCACTGTCCCTTGTAGTCCAACAGCTTCTGAAAGAGCAAAGTTCCCGTAATGGGTAATTTGTAAGCAAACCACAGATGCGCTAAAATGAGGTACTGCCCTCTTAGAAGAAAAGATCTCTCTCATTCACCATTATTTAAGACAAAGAGCAAGGAAAGTGACATTTTAAAATACTCTCTAATTCCTGCATGCTGCCATATGCTTCTATTCTCTTTTGGTTACAATTCCCTTTCCCCTTTTAACTATTTCTCCTGTACTTTCTGTTTGCTGTCTGCCTCCAGCTGGCCACCGAGCTCCAATAACTCATTCTGTCCTATTAGGAGGTGTGTATTTGTGTATTTTCCAGTTGTGTCTGATTACCAAAGCTAACATTTGATCACTGACTCCCACACATGCACCATCATCCTCCACTCTTTTCCCTTTGACAGTTGCACAGTTGGTGAGAGCCTCCTCTCCCGCAGCTCCTGCCATATGGAGCTCCTGGGAACTTTCAACTCCATTGATTTCCAGCTCCTTTCAAATCCCACCTGCAAAGCTGTTTTCCTGTGCTCGAATCTCGGCTTCTATCTCCTCCTGCTAATCTGAAACCTCACGCTATACAGAATAATTCACTATATTCGTTGTAATTTTCTTTCCTTTCATAACCTGCCATTAAAGAAAACGATACACAGATATAAATGTGCCAAATGCAAAATTATGATTTATCCTAACAATCTCAGTCTCAATTAAAAACTGAAGGGTGCTGTTGTATCAAAGTGATTAATGAATATATCAGTGGAACTGTGCACATGGCAGACACCTACTAAGGTATCAAGCGGTGGAATTGAGCTCCACATAAAGTCTGTGGTCATTTTACGGGATTTAAGTCCACAATGACCCATCCCTGGAAGTGTCAAGGCTGGTCTGGATTGGGCTTAGAGCAACCTGGGGTAGTGGAAGGTGTCTGGACAGTCTTTAATGTCCCTTCCAACCCAAACCATTCTGTGAAGTCAGCACTGCCAAACACCCATATGGGGCACCTCTATCCATGAAAGGTCCCTTACAGAGACAGAACCAGGACCAGTCTGATTCCTGCCCTCCAGCCTCTACTGGGAAGGCTGAAGGAAAGACCCAGAAGCCCCTCACAACTGGATGTTGTGGTCTGTGTGTGCCAAACAGCCAGGGCAGCGCTCCCAGTCCCATTGGATTCTTCACCGCTTCTCTGTGGCTCTCCAACATCTTCTTTTCCATAAAAAATACTTTACATTTGAAATTTTCTCATCACAAGTAGTTAGAAGAGAAATCCTCTCTTGTGCAGCCGTGGAACCATCAGATTTTCAGCCTGTGCAGAGCTACATCTCTCTGCCTGTTAGTGTCCTGCATTTTTCACAAGGTTTTATGGGAGGAAAACAGCTGAAGCACACAGATCCCTCCCGACCCTGGTGCTGGGGGTGTCAGCAGAGCAGTGAATGCAGGAGATGACAGAAGGAAGCCACGCAGACCTGCACAAAATCACTCTTCAAATCCATCCATCCATGCTGGTCACAGTCAGAAACTGCAGGAACAATTTTGATGTGACAATATTTGGCGGTGTTGTAGTTCTTGAAAGTCACGATGGAAATTCCTTTCAGGTTCTCACTCTTTTCCCCACAGCTCCAGAGGCTGCTGAGCCTCGGCCAGGGCTGCTCTCGGTGAATCACTGCTGTGGTTTAAGATCATCCACAGCCAGGCAGAGCTTCCCATTTCTGTGGGAGCACAAATGGGTCTCTGGGGGAGAAATTCTGGAAGCGTTTCAGTGACGTGGGTTGAAGCAAGTGGAGCGAACAGCAGAATTTCACCACCACCTCCAGCCCGTGCTGACTGGTTGGATCTCAGTTTCCAAAGTGTCCCTTGGCCCGGTGACACAAAGGCTCCCTCCAATCCTCTTCACCCGCAGCTGGCCACAAAAGCCAACCCGGGCTTTTAAATAACCCAACCTAAAGCTTCTTTGCCTGATTCTGGGCGACTGGAACGTGTTCTGAGAAGGACAACACTTTGAGAAAGCCCGGGAATTTGAGGCAGGGAGCCCAGGTTGCCATCTGATGGTGTTCAAAACTCTCTGATACCTTTAAAAACCACAGAGCCATAGAATGGTTGGCGTTGGAAGGGACCTTAAAGATCATCTTGCTCCAATCCCACTGCCATGGGCAGGGCCACCTTCCAGCAGAGAATTTCTAAGAAGGAATATGGACTAAAAGCCCTGAACCAAAGGGCTAACATTACTCAAGTGTTCCAGCCATCATCGTAAGAACTATGTGGGACTCACACCGTGGACATCAACGTCTGTTGCTCGTCTGTGTCGCACGGATTCCTTGCTCCCAGCTCCACAAATCTGCTGGCGGCAGCCCTGTTCCCAGCAAGGAGAAGGTGTGGCAAACCTTAGAAGTTTCTCTGTGCTACACAGCAGCTGAAATTTCAGAAGGATGCATCACAGCATTCATCTGAGAACAAATATATTTAGTTGGCATGGAAACAGTAAGTTGGGCTGAATGTGGTAAATATCCAGCAGTCATAAAAAATCGAGCAAGTCAGGATAATAAACATTAGAAATGAAAACTGGCTGAATGCTTTTGAATCATGGCTCTTTTACAATTATCACTCCTGTTTTCATTTGAACATGAGTGAAATCCACTTAAACTAAGCTGTTCCATTTTATGCCAAATACGTCTATAACATCCTCATTCAGATAACTCCTTTCTCCTTTTTTTATAATCTGTTTGAGGAAAAAGAAATTAAAGGGCTGAAAACCTCCATTGCTATTCTCCTTCATTTCCTCAGCAATATTAATGAATTGAACATAATTGATTTTCTGTCTCAGAATCTCTCTCCTTCAAAACTCTGTTTACGACTTGACTGTTCAGAGGTATCCCTGTGGTTTGAGTATCTGTAGAGCTGCTAATTCAGTTGTTTGCAAACATAAAGAACTTTTCCCCCGCTATCATCCCAAATTTTATCTCATTCTCAATCCAAATCTATGGCTAGAAATATCAGAATAAGGAATGAAAAGAATGGAGGGTTTTTTTGTGAGAAAATTCTTACGTGTAATTCCCGAAAGACAGATTCTTGGAGCTTTTTAGTGAACTGAGTTAGGGTGATTGCCCTTCAAAAAAGAATTTGATATTAAATGATGTGTGCTAAAGAAACCGAGGTAGTTCAGGAAAAAAAAAGATCACTACCATGAATTTTTATACAGGCCCCAGTTCAGCAAAACCTGTTGCACATGCCTAAATTCCTGAATTCATTAAGCTCTCAGTGATGTGTGTCATTTTTAATTGCACATTCACAGGATGTAAAGTCTCCTGCATGAACAATGGAGATTTTTAAACTATGACTGACAAATGCACAAAGCCACAGGACTTTAGGAATTTAGGAGATCAGAGACGACCGAGGGACATATTCACTGCAAGAGTACCCGACACAGGAACACAACTCAAATGGGATCCCTCGACAGGAAGCTGATCCCAGAGCAGGACTGAGATATAAGAAACTTCAGTGCTGCTGTGCAAGGAAATGGTTTGGTCACACCCAAATTTACCAGAAACCTTCCCAGACTGCTTTAACTGTCTTGTGACCATATACATTTAACGACAACAACAAAAATATACATAAAACTACATAGCACATGTGAGTTTTTACATTTACTGACGGTTTGCCACTTTCCATGAACACAATTATTTGTGTCTCAAGAAGCTGGACATCTAATTTTTTAAGGAAACACCCAACATTTTGACCTGAAGAAAGATGATCCAGCTGTGAGACTCCAATCTCGAAGTGCGGCATTACTGAACACTAAACTGGAAAACCAGGACAGAGACAGGACAACCTTTATGGAAAAGATAAAATTCTTTAGGCCAGCACTTTTGACAAATGTGATTGGACCCCGTGACCCAGAGATCGTTGCCAGATGGCACCACTGGTGAGACAACACAGACACAACGTGATTGCACTGACCCACACTGGGAAAGGGGAGAGAAAAATGAAACAGGAGTAAACACAAGTTCATCCAAGAACACAAAGTATGGGAATGGAAAAGCTCCATGAAAACAACAGCTCCTCTCCAACTGCAGCGCCACGCTCGCCTCTAGAACAGCTCAGGGCTTGCTGACAGCCCAGCAGATCTTCTCCCCTTTATTTATAGGACAGTTTGTCTCTCTGGCTAATAAGAACAACGAGAGGTTAAGCCTGTGTGATCACCAGAGGGTCACTGAAACACAGAGTTAAAACTTTGTGGCTCTGTCAGTCACTCTTAAAGGCTGAAGAGTTATAAGGACGTTGCACTGGAAAAACGGCCAACATGGAGCACTGAGATACCACCCAACAAGCATAACGAGAAACAGCTCTCTAGTTTTAATTAAAAGCACAACAAAATGTTTTTTCATGTCTCATTCGTTTGTTTGTTGTTGTTATAGAATCAAAACACAGGATTTTTCCTTTTAATGAAAAACAGGAGCTCTTTAACCCTCTCTCCTCCTTATTTACAGACATGTAAAAGCTTGGAAAAGTGGCTTTTGTAATGGCGCCAGCACAAATCTCTATGTTTTATGCAATTCTGATTCAGACAGTATTTGGTAAAAGCAGAAGGCAAGTTACTGCCCTGAACATTCAACTCCCTGATGGGCTGATGAGTTGTTAACCACTGTTAACGCTTGATGAACATGTTTACAGGTAGCCTGGCCAAGCCCAGTGACTGGAAACATGTCAGAGCTGTCACTTTTGCATTTTTCTTCTGGAGAGATAAGCAGAACTAATGAATTAACCGGTCACAGAGAAGACAAAGAACGACTTCCAAAATGTTTGTCTGCCAAAGAGACCGAAGCCACCCAAAGCAAACCAGCTTCAGCGGCTCCAGCTGCTTCAGAAAGTCCCAAGAGATGAAAGGCAGAGACAAGACCACTGAGGAACTTGGATATGAGTTCTACCAAAAGTGCCAGCACAGTCCTGCAGGAAAAGCTCAAAGATGGACAGCACACTGTGATTTCAACAACATTCCTGTTCCATTATACCGGGGAACAGGGTGTTACTATCAGAACCAGCCGTCCATTCATGAAGTGTGGACAGGACGGCTCCGTAGGCTGGCTGGGAGCAGATGCTCCTGTAGGAGAAACCTTGAAGGCAGAAAGGGGGGAACACCCTATGAATCTGCATGTGCAGCCTCTGTATTTCATGAGTCATTTTTTGTTTCTTCTTCTGGATCCTTCTCAAAATGGGCCAGGGGGAAAAAAAAAAAAAGAAAAGCAAAATGGCAGTGGTAGAGACTAAAGAAAAACATAAAAAAAGAAGAAATTTGGAAGAGGACGTCCCTCCCAGCGTGCAGCCGGTGCTGTTCCCTGGGAGGGACAGCCATGCCTTGAAGAGCTGATTTTCCTCCTTCTTTTCCAAAATGCAGTGCTTGTGGGCCAGCTCGCTCACTACACCAAATTCCTCTGATGCTGCAGGCACTGCAGCTCAGGATGAGCCTGGCCCAACATCTGGATTTGGGAGGCAGAGCGGGCACAGAAGGGAACAGCTCACCACCAACACTACGGAGAGGAAATACATGAATTTAACACCGGGGTGAAAGAGGATTCCCGTGTGCCAGTAGGAGGACAAAAACTGAGGAAAAAATATTTGAAAGGAATGATTATTAATCTTCTACAACTACCCCAACTTAATATTCCTGCAGGCATGGAGTTAGGAACGCTTTGTGCAGGATTTATGCTGTTGATACTGTTTACTCAGCACCGAATAAAGTCCTCAAAAGCTTCAAAACCTGATTTGTACTGGAAATATAGAAATTCCTATCTGATTCAAGTATTCATCACCTGCATATTCTCCTGAATATTTCAATTTAATCTGGTTTGAATGCAGGTCATTGACTTTCTGTTCCAATACTGCCTGTAAACAACACACTCTATTCTGCTCAAAGCACACTAAATAATTTCTGACTTCACTGGAAGTGTCCAGCAAAATTTTAGCACTATTAATCATCTGAAACTGTTTACAGGCATGTTTGGACAATGAATGCAGAAGATCAGGACTGAAGATTATTTTTAGCCGTTATTGTCCAATTATAATTCTCTTCATACAAACCATTGAAGAACAGGTTCGAAGAGTCTCAGAAACCTCTATTAAAACAGAACAGCCAGTTGAAAACAGTCAGTTCAAAATAAATGCATCATTTAACAGCTAGAATAGCTGAAATACCAACTTGCAACAGAGAGCAGCAGATAAGTATTTGCCTGAAGGGTTCAGACAGTTTAATTCTCTTTTATTACCAACAAAACTGAAAAGAAAGCTAGCTGAGAATTTTGCAGGAAAATATGTGCTTTTGCTTTGAAGGAAGGCATTATTTTTAACCATTGCAGCTCCTTGCCCAAGGGGTGGGGACGGGATGGGGGCAGGACCCAGTACCTGCTCCTGGGCCTTGAGCTCGTTGCGCTGGAGCCTCCTCTGAGCGTCGTACACCTGCCCACGGTAACTCTCCACCTCGTCCTGCAAGGCCTGCAACAACACCAAGGGGTGCAAAACTCACGTCAGAAAACAGGGGATGGCAGCAAAACGTCCAGGTCACGTCCTCCAACGAGCTGGGGAAGAAAGTGGAGCTCGCTGAGTCCAGCTGAACTTGGTGCTAAGATGTGGCAGAGGCAGTTTGGCCGCTCAAAAAAAGTCGCTTTGCACAGGTGGGACCACTGATTGAACAGGAGGAGTTGCCTCTTAAAAGTTCTATTTCATTATAGGCTGCAAGTATTCGTACTAAAAATGTAACAAATACCCTCAAAGATTGGAAGGCAAATGGAAATATTGCAGCATTTGCATTTGCAAATGTCCCATGTTTTTGTTGTCACCCTATTTTGTACAACCTGTGCTTCCTAGGAGCAGTTTTGCATCGTACCAACAGCTTTTGCTTTCAGCCAGAGTAATCCTTTCTCTGGAAAACAATGTCTGGAATTTGCAGTGGAAATGTATTCCATATTACTGAAATGGGATGCTGGCCGAGATGAGGGGCTCCCCTCCTGCCCTGTAGTCAAATCCAGCATCTGATCTACAAATAAAAGTATAAATGGCAATAAATAAAAGGAATCTTATGATCATGTCACTTTACCACAACTACCCACTCTTTATTTAGTTTAGGAGTAATTACTCCTAAACCAAGCTCATAAAATGCATCGACAAATTTATTTTGTCATGATTGTTCTCCTTATATATTTATTTTTATTCCAGCAGTCGCTCAGAGCCTTGATCTTTTTGTTACACGCTTTACAAAAGGAACAGCGTGCCCCAAGGAACTGATAGTCTGTGTTATTTCTAACAGATACACACCAAACAAACAATACAGAGTTTCAAAGAATATATTTTTTTTTTTTTTTGAAAGTTTCCTACTCATTGTTGGATGTTTGAATACACGCTTAACATTTACTTACACATTTACTGAAAGCTTAGTGATGTTGTCAGCTTGAATAAAGGCATTGTTAACTGCAAGTGCTGACTCCAAGCAAAGAGCACAATGTGGAGGGGGATTGACACCAACACAGAGGCGGCTGTGGCTGCAGAAAGGGAATATTTTGAGTTATCTTTTGTATGGCAGGAAACGGGGGCATTGATACCCATCAGTGAAAAGCAGCGCAGGGCTGGACCCGGGAAGGGGCTCGTGCTGCAAATGCCACTGCAGGAGCCTCCAGGGCTGCTTTTTCAAAAAGCTGAGCTGCACAGGGCCCTTCTGCAGAGCACCCTGGAACCACTCAGTCTGAAAGGGACGCCCAAGACCATCAAACCCACCCTTGGACCAATCCTATCACAAAATGCCACATCTGCTTGGGTTTTGAGCACTTCCAATCCACCCTGGGCGGCCTGTTCCAATGCTTGACCACTCTTTCAGTGAAGAAGTTTTTCCTAATATCCAACCTAAACCTCCTTCACTGCCCCTGCCTCTCCCTTGAGAGGAGAGAGCAAGGAGCCCACGGACTCAGGGTGCTGCCCCGCGGTTCACGTTTGCTCCCTCCCAGCAGCCACAATACCCGTGCACAACTCAGGACCATCAAAAGTCCTCGTGGTGCCAAGATCTCACAGAAAAAATGCCTTGCTCTTCTCCACAGCACCGAAATCCTGTGCTCCCCAATCATTTACAGGATAAAATTGCTATTGAGATAAGATAAGAGGGCTCCTTATGATAGATCTTGCACACTGTTTTGAAGCGGTGCCAGGCATTAACTTTAAAGCCTCATAGCTGTAAGGCTGTTACGTGTTCTGATGCCAAAAACTGTAACCAGACCCAAGCATGAACTTCAGATCTGCCCAGGGACTTTTGTGCTATCACAGCTTCTGAGAAATGTCGAGACCCAGGCTCTGGATACACAACCCGTTTTCAATACCCAACAAGTCTTGCAGTACCAGGAATTTGCATTAATATCACGAAATGTATGTGGGAATTGCCTGTGAGTTGTAAGCTTTTTGTTTTCTTTTTTTTCCATCTATCTTACGAGGTAAAACACAAACAGGCAAACTTGGATTTTAAAATGAAAACAATGAGCAATGTAGAGACGCAATAAGGAACAGGGTTATTCCAAGTATCAGGGAGACCACCAAAACCCCAATTAATTTGACAAAAATCCTGCCACGACCCCAAAGTGTCCATTCATAACCAGCCCAGGATGACTCTCAGGAACATTCCTGGAGCGTGTTTTGGATAAACGACAAAGTATGACCCATCTTCTCCTGCTCACCCAGGATCAGCTTTTCCTGCCCAAACAGCTTGGCACGGTGAAAAAGAACGAGGGAGGAAACCTCATCACACATCACTCGTCCTTCCCTTGTGCTCCAGAGCGAATTTGACTCTTTCACAGGAGTTTGAAGGTGGCCAAGAGATGGCATTTAAATGTACAAATACCTCCGTGTGCACTTAGAGATGTATTTGTGTCAGAGACCAGATTTGTGTCGCACCCCAAATCGTTCCCGCCAAAGACAGCAACCACACGGTGGCAAAGGGAACTGGTGCCCTTCACTTCTCATTTTTACTTCTCTTATTTCCAGCAAACATCTTCTGCAGAGGGTGAAACGAGAGGTTCCTTTAAATCTGAGGGTTTGCAATGCATCTGTAAGTGATTTCATTTGGGAAATTCAGATAACGCAGCCTTTGTTAGGTTCACCTACTCTAGATAGCGTTTGCCAGCACGGCGCGCACATGGTTTGTTTCATTATGAGAGCAGAAAATGTCTTAAATTTAAATTTAGAAATAAGGTATTTTTACTATGGCATGTAAGTTCAGCAAACTAACAAGTCTTCCAGTTATCCATTCACCATTTGTCCAAATCAGAATTTACTGTATGGATTCCCAGACTTTTCCAATCACATCATAACTGGCTGTTGGCAGGTTTTGTATTGGAATGGCAAAAAAAAACAAAACAAAAAAACCTCAACAAACTCCTTGGATGAATCACAAATACCTTTAACTGGGCCCTTTTTGGACCATTCCTGTGCTGCATAAATTCCATGAGCAATTAATGTTCATTTGAGTATTCCAGCTTTTCTATCGGCTCAATGGCAAAAAGAGTAAAACCAAAAGTTCAGCGTTTGATCAAAGCCGTGCCAAAATGAAAAAGGAACATCAGAATCTCACGGTTGCTGTAGATTCCTGCACGTGATTAACTCTGAAAACAGCAGGTAGGAGCGAGCAAGTTTGTTGCCCATGATTTTAATTTTCTAGGAGGAACCATGATGGATGTCAAGAATAATGCACCTTCTTGAAGATCACACTGAAAATCCTCTCTGTAGTCAAAAAGCCTCACATGCAGTAGCCAGAGCCTGAATCCTGATGGCAATTCCTGAAGCGACCAGAACCCTCAAATCTTCTTCTGAACCAGACAGGGAAGCTTTTGCCATGTAGAGTAGCCTTAAAAACGGCAGAGGACTTACCCCAGCTACACCCCAGAACACCTCTTTTGTAAAACTAAACAATGTTTTGTTTAGTTTAGAAACGCAGTTTTTATTCCACGGCTTCAAAAGTGTCACATTTTGCCCACAGAGCAGGGGAGTTTATGATTAGTAACTGCTGAGATGAAGAAAAAGGGATTAAAAGATAAAAATCCGGGCCAATTTTTAAGCGTCAAACATTTTTTTCTCCCTGAACAGAAATCAAAACTTAACTTACTGAGTTAAATTTTTCCAGGTTCGGAACAGATTCCCGTCCCTCAGCTGTGCTAGGTTGACTTGCATCACTCTTACAAAGACAGTATTTTTTTATTTTTTCCAGTTAAACGGGCTTTCAAATGCCATGTAAACATGTTTGCTGTTGAATGTCTACACCATACCTGACCTTGGAAGTGCTTTGTGTTGGCCACAGAACAAAGAAATCAAATGTTTTGCTTTCCAGCCCAGATATCCTACACTTTGAAAAGCTCTTAAAAATGTAAATGAGATAATAAACTCCACTGCAACAACGTGGGTGAATTACAGCTGGAGAAAGGGAAAACTCATTTGATTTATTTCTAAAGATGGAAAGGATCCTGAAATAAAATCATCTTGTCTGGGTCGCACACAGCATCGAGAGGCAGGGAAGGATGGAAGGGAAAAGTAACGGCTTCGAGAAGGCGCCGCTGGAAGATTCTGGGCAGATTTTGGGACCTGAGAGGAATTTTTGGATAAATCCATCACAGCCACTGTGATCCAGAACCCTTGGACACTGATGTGGAAGGAGAAAGGAACCTCTGAACTGCATTTCTGGGTAGGCACCCTTTTTTCCCCCCCTATTATCCCACTGTGATTGATTATCTCCAGCAAAAGGTTTAATGAAGTTTATTTCAGACCCCAGGGAGCAGCACACGTGGAGGCTCCAGAAAATCTGGGATGAGGCACGGGACCAGAGGAATTCAGGGGGATACCTGAGGAGCAGCCTGAGGCTGTGAAAAAGGGTGGTTTTTTTTTAAAAAAAAAAACAACTGGTAAAGCACAGAGTTTTGACAAGGAGCTCTAAAGAGACAAAAAGGTGCAATACCAGCATTCCAAAATCCCTTGTCAAGGCAGGAATTAATTTTTGGCATTAGTTACACGGTTTAATCTAAATCAACTAAAAAGTGGTAAGGGAAAGAGTTTGAAGAATACCAGGAACAAGAACAGGACGGGAATGTATGAAGGATTTAGTATTTTATATATGAAAAGTGATTTGATTATCCTTGAACCACAGGACATTTTTAAAAAGGGTTGGATTCCCTGAAAGAAAGTTCAGTTCTGCAGAATGACACAAACAGAAATAACGACTATTCTTAACTCCTTTGTATCGATTATTCCTGTGAAGAAGCTATTTACAAAGGTGAGATGTTTTGCTTCTTTAACATGAAATAATTCCCTATTTCTGGTGCATTCCCGAGAGCAGACAAGGCTTGATCCCTGATCCCATCACATCACTGCGAAGTCTTGCATCACAATCATTTATCCCTCTGGTCTGAGGGCTGACAAAATAAGCGACAAGGAAAGGAAAAAATTCTAAAAATCATTAAATAGCAGCGTATTTTCACGTTGAAACAGAAAGTGCCAGAAAAGCAGAGAAGTTGCTGTTCATCCTGATCAGATTTTGCCAGATAATGGCAGAGCCTTTTTCTGAATAGAAAAATTTAATTTTTATCAGCTGTACCAGCACCTCTGCACACATGGATGTGCATCTGTATCAAGAAAAGCCCTCGATATTTATGTGCAGAGTAAAGCTACCACTGAAGGTAGTAAGAGTTAGCACTTTTCATCTTCAAAGAATTTTTCAAATGTTACCAAATTAATATAATTAGTTAATGAAGATGCAGTAATAAAAGCTCCCCTAATTACCTACTGTAGTCTTAATTATCTCCTTGCTAATGCCCACAGAAGAAGGCTTCCACTTTACATCCTCAAAACATGTGCCAACAATAATTCTGAATACAGGCTTCACTTTAAGTGCCTTCTAAATTCAAATTACATCCACTGATGTGTCTTCTCTCCCCGTTCATGAGAAGAAAATCTCTGGAACTTTGGGGGGGTGGGGGGGGGACCAAACTCATGTGAACGTTAATAAAAATGAAATTTTCTTCCAGAAATACACGTGGAGATGCTCTAAAATTTTGTCATTAAAACATTTAATTTTCAAAATCTTTATCTCTCCCTGAAGCCAGAATTATGGGCTGTCTGGGCAAAACTTTCTTCACTCTAAGAGGCCTCACAATTTAGAGTCAAATACAACCCTATCCAAAAGGAAGCAGGCCAAGAATCCCATCAAAATTTATCACAGAATTCTTAAAATAATCATTAATTTTGCTAAAATATTTCATGGAGATAAATAACTTTATCTATTATAAATAAATTGGGCGAATACGATCTGTGAAGACCCCTGATGTAAGGCCGTGAGTCAGAGCAAACCCAGGGCGCTTTAAAAAGTGAAAAACTGATGTTTGAGCCAAATTTTCAGGGCATCCTCAACGTTTTTTGCGTTTTCACTGAGCTTTTGCCCACGACACCACAAACAAAAACCTCTGTGCCGGCAGTTCTCTCTCGTTTTTGGTGCAAAGCAAAGGAAATCTTCTGGTTTTAACCTAATACATATGTTTGCCGCTCACATATGGCAAAATTCCTTTCTGGTGGGAACTCTTTCGCTGTTGCTGCAACACACTATATATCCAAGAAGTCTCCTTTGATGTTGAACTATTGCTCCACTGCTCGTTATGCTACTGATTCAATATGAAAGGCAAAATTTCTGTGGTTTCTGTTAAAACAATGGCTTTGTTTTTGCAAACAAAGTTTTCCACAACCTATATGCAGGGGCCAGCATTACAGCAAGAGAAAAGAAAATCCATTATTTTACACAGAAAATAGTCCTGGTGTTTAATAACACAAATTATTGCTCTATCCTATAGGTACTGTACAATTACTGTTATGACTGCACAGAAAATTTAGGCTTTATTGCTCCCCAGGAACAGAAATTAAAATGCCTGAAGCGATATTTGACATTTCTCTTTCCTGTTTTATTTTCCTTTCACTGATGTCCCAGCCTTTCCAACTTCAGGAATGGCTGAGTTGGGAACAACTGTGGATGAGTGGGGGAAAGGAAAAGACCTGCAAAAGCTGCTCCTCACAGTGTCCTACTATGCAACGACAGCAAATCTGTGAATCTTCATGCCTAATATTTAATTTTAACCACTAAACACTATTTCAGAAGAGTGAACATGAATTACAACACAGAATGAAAATGCAAATTGGTAATATCTTTGTAAATGTGTCCCTACAAGAACTGGTTGCGCATTTTCTGCTGCCATTATGGGGGGGGAAAAAAAAAAAGTTTCCTTGGTTAGGAATCAGATAAAAGGCATAATTTCCAAAGGCACTGAATTCATCAACTCCCACTTGGAATAACGTGAGCTCCCATCTACACCATGGCACATTTGGAAATTTGGCTCACGTTGCCGGCGTTTCAAAATGGGAACGGAGATTTTGCAAAATTCTCCGAGCTGGGGGCTTTGCCCATTCCCCCCAGTCAAGCAGCTCCCTGTTGCACCAGGCCACGGCTTCGGAGATTTGCCAATAGGAGATGCCCTCGGGAAGTCTAACAAATCCTTCCCTGGAGGGACTGTGGGAAGAAAGAAAGGGGTTCAGGAAGAAAAGGAATAATTTGACTTTAGGAACAGAATCAAGTCTCTCTAGCAGCAGGGAAAAAAAAATTAAAGTAGGTCATTTAACATAAAAGAAAAATATATGCAACCATTTTCCAGTGTGGCAGGCTCTAACATAAGCTATTTTCATTTTTGACAATTTATAACAAGAGACTGACTGGCAGCACATTATAAACTTGGGATCACCAGCATGAGCTCCTGAGCAGTCCCACTGCACTTCCACATCAGACTTCACCTGGATTGGTGTTTTTTGGAGATTCCCTGAGCGCCGCTAGGATTGGCAACATGCTTAATTTTTCCTGCTTTGCTCCTGTAAGATATCGATGAGTTTTCAGCATTTTCTGTGCACACCCTGTTGAGCTGACCCAAGATCATTTTTCCTGCAAAGCCTTTAGCCCTTTTAGAAAGAAATTCTTCCCAGTGAGGGTGGGCAGGCCCTGGCACAGGGTGCTCAGAGAAGCTGTGGATCCCTGGCAGTGTCCAAGGCCAGGCTGGACAGGGCTTGGAGCACCCTGGGATGGTGGAAGGCGTCCCTGCCCACGGCAGGGGTGGAATGAGCTGGGCTTTAAGGTCTCCTCCAACCCAAATCTTTTCAAGACTCTGCGATTCCAGGATCTATCCCTAAAACACCTTGATGGCACCAGCAGGGCCATTTGCAGACTTAAAATTAGGCAGGGGCTTAAGCATTTTGCTGAGTCAGGGCTTCACTGCAGGACATTACAAACTCAATTCTTTTGAAAGGCAAAGGATGCCATGAGGTCCTGCAGAGACAACAGCTCAAAGAAAACAGCAGCATAAATTGTAAAGTCGGGCATTTTTTTGTCAGGGAGAGCCAAGGAGGGAACTGTTTTGGCTTTGTTTTAGTGGCTCAGGTGACAGGAGGGAAAGGGAGGCGAGGTTCAAAGGCTGCAATAAACCGGCTTTCATCTGCTTTTCTCCACGGGCCACAAAACCCAACACGCAGTTGCCATGTGCAAGCTTTGTCTGCTTTGCCCATGACCAGGACGCTTCGGGGCTGCTGTGATGAAGTCAATCAAAAGCCTGTCAGCTGCAAGACTCACTGCAATATTCACCTGGAGCATTCTGCTGTTTGCTTTAACACTGCTCCCCTTTTCTCCAGCCTCCATGAGCGTCACGGCCAAGAGCCGAGCAGAGGCTGCCGAAAGGAGAAAAGCACGGAACCGTCCTCCCCTTGCACTCGCCGGGGTTTAGGCAGAAACACCAATGGTGCACATTTACCAGATAAAATGAATCTTTTAAACCCAAAGACACCATGACATCTTAAGCACACACTCATGAAGGAAAAGTTCAGAACTCCATTTTAAACCACTTATGAGAGGATTTACCAAGATTCTGCCTAACGTTCAGCTGACGCTTTGTCAAAAACGTTTATCACGAAGCTTTTGAAGTTTCTCAGCTCCCCCCGAGTTATTAAAACTTGAACTGCAGAGTTTGTTATCAGCCTCGGAGCACACGCAAAATACATCAGGTATTTTTTCAGCCAACCTTTCAGTCTGGTTTTGAGACTATTATACAAAATACAACATTCCCAATCAGGTTAATGTCTGACAGATAATGCTGAGCGGGCGGCACTGCTGCGCCTGATCGATCCGCGAGACAATTTTCATTTCCTAATTTGCGTTTTGTTAAACACTTTGCAATCAAAGGGAACAGCGAGGAGTCTGCCATTCTCTGAGCAGGTTTCCTGTGAAGACCTGATGTCGGCTTCACCATTTTCAGGCAACTTCTTCAATTTTTTGATGCTCTGTCGCAAGAACGTCTAAAACATCGCGTCAACGCCGTGCTGGTGATAAACTGCTATTGTGGCTACAAACGAAGCACTAAAACATATGGTTCTGCTGCTTGCTCTACTCCTACCAACAGTTCTGCAAAAACAAACACCCAGGTTCAGGCAGAATTCCCTGCAATGACTGAGGGAACGGCCTGAGTCGCGATAAAGCAGATTTATCAATCACTCGCTGAACGAGGCAATCTTGCCGCTGCCCGGGCCTTCATTCCCAAGCACGTTTATCACCAAACTGCCACTTTGAGTGGGTGTCCGGACACTTTACACCTGGAGCCAGCCCCGAGGTTCCAGCAGACCCCTGGTGATCTACAAAGGTCTCCCGAAAAACGCGTTCCTCGTCAGGGATACACGAAGACCTGGAAGCACAAACATTTCTAACGGGCCTTGCAAAGCCTCTTGTTTTGTCACGCTCTTTTAAAAACAGAAATATGAAAAGCTCAGATATTTCTAATCGATAGGCCCATCTGATTCCCAGGAAGAATGAAAGAAAAGCCGTTTATTTTGTGCAATCAGGTGCTCAATATGGCTGCAATTCTCCCATTACATAAAATAACACACATTTTCTCGCACACAGGCACACACAAAGAAATCTAATAAAGTCTTTTTACCTTTCAAAGTAACCTTAATCAACAAAATTAACTCGCAAGGCAAACCACTGCTTTTTGAACTGAACAAGAGCGAGCTTGACTCGACACATGTGAGATGTGAGAGGCAGCAAAGTAATATCTGCTACAATTATGTCTGGAAGCCAAAAATGGGGTGATTCTTGACAGGGGAGGATGCACACTTGGAAACTTGGAAATTCTTTCATTCAAAGGCTTTAATGACCTCCAACCCAATTACATTTGCAACAAGACATGACAATGCAGTTGCTCCTATTTAAAAGTATGTGTGAAAACGGAGCGTTTTTGAAGCCTGATTCTTTTTTTTCACTTTTTAATCACGTTGAGATGAAGCTCATTTACTTAAAAAGGAAAAATGAAACAGAACGTCCTCTGCAGCTGGTCAAACAGATTACGAAACTCTAATCTCAGTAGCCTGAGGAAAACCAAAACTGTTTTTCAAGTATCTATTTTATAGAGCATTAGCTTTGCACTTTTTAAAAGAGGCATTAACATAACTGATCAGAACATCCCAGAATGTTTCTGATCTCGTTAATCATATGACGTTATGACAGAGATTCTTGCTGTCATAATGCCAATGTTTCTAAACATTTCTAAAATCCTTTAAGTTCTTTTTTTTTTTTTTTCCCCCAAATTAGACATGGGTAAGATCTATTTCAGTTCCTTCAGAAGTTTTTCCTTCCATTTTAGAGCGCCACAAAAGTAGTGCAGAATATTTTAGATAGGCAGACACATACACACATAGCAAGGAACAATGTCAGGCTCCATGACCTATTTAAATGTTTCTGTTAGCTTTTTATACAAAACATTTTTACTCTAATTCCTGCATAACTCCTTTCTGGGAGTCCTCACCACCCTATTTCCTTGACTCTGTTGTATTCTTTCCAGCTGAACTGGAATCATCAATAAAAAAAAAAATCAGAATTTGTCTAGTTTAAACTTATTGGGTTTGTTTCATTTAAAAGCAATTGCCTAAACATTGAAGCCACACTTGTTGCACCTCTGAGGATCGACGCATATTGGACAAACTTCCAGCAGGTCTGGACTCCTCCAAGCCAGCCCTGGAAAGATCAGCCTGAGGATTCCTGGGAGAGATTCCTGACACGAGCACCTCTGCAACAGGAACTGCCTGCACTGGAAACAAACCCCCATGCTGGACCTTTTGGCGCTGGTAATTTCTCCAATATAGGTGAGAATAAGGTGAGTTTTGAGCTGGAAGACTCTGCTGTTTCAGGGTGCAGAGCCTTCTGCTGTGGCAGGAAAGTCGTACATGAGAATGCACAGGCAGGAGAGCACCTCAGACCCGCACAGCACGAATTCTGCTCCGTTATTTGGGAATCCAGCAAGCATTCCCAGGGTCTCCTCCTGCTTCTGCTTCCAAGGAACACCCACAGGGTCATGACTAGGCAGTTGAAATACCCCCAAAAAGCACACAAAGGTTTTTTTTTTTTAAATATACGTAAATAGTTCCAAATAGCCCGGTATGGATGACATTTTTAAAATGCAAAAGCATTAAAAATAACAGAAAACAGATCGGGTTCTGAAGCACCACGAGTTTCTCATTTGTGCAGCTACACATTAACCTCTCTCAGCCGACCTGCACAGAGACTTCATGCATCCCAAAAACTTTCCCTTATCACAACTGAGACAAAAACTGCAGGAAAGACATTATCTGGTACAGTGTGAAAGAACGAAAAGCTCCTGTGGTCAGAGGTGTTTCCAGGCAGACAATTAAAAACCACTGATAATAAACAAATCGTTAAAGAGTCTTCAGTAATTGCTGCTCTACCTTGCTGAATTATAAGAGTAAAACCAGAAAGGACATGGATGATATTGACATTAGAAACCAAAGTAAGAGGAATTTAAATACAGCACATGGAGCTGTTTCCTGAAGGCAGAGAGCGTCAATGCACATCTTAGAGTTCCCCTCCCAGCTGCCTGCAGAGGCCTGGCGTGGTCCAGACGTGCAGGTGTTCCTGCAGGTACCCAACATTTGTCAGCCTGAATTTTTATTTATACAGCTCCATTCTGCCCCTCCCAGGCTTCTCAGCAAGCAAACAAACTCTCTTTTCATGTTTAGCGCTCCTGTTTGTACTTTTACCCTTTCTTACATAACAAACCTGGCAGGGAGCGGAGCAGGGAGAGCGCCCGGGGCTCCCGCTGTGGGTGCAGTGGGTTGGACACTCATCTGTGGGTGGACACTTCCTCTTCCTGGGTCTCCTCCAGGTTAGCTCCTGGTGCTGGGAAGGTGGGTGCAGGGTGACAAGGGAGCCACGCTGGCAACAAGAATGGAAGAGCCAAGCCGGACCATGGAACCAAAGGGTGGGAGCTCATGGCAGTCCCTGGGCGCTCACGTGGAAAATTACAGCACTTCAGGATTTGACATCTCAAGCATTTTAGTACAGAGAGACAGCACAAACTCCTACTGAAATGAAAATGTTGTGCCCCCGAGACAGTGACTCTCAGGAGCCTGGATGGACTCAATGATCTCAGAGGTGTTTTCCAACCTTCATGACTCCGTGAGTCTGGACCAGCACCGCTGCCCACTTGACAAATGCACAGATTTTGTGTTTTCCCAACCCACAGGATATCTGCATGAAGTTTTGGTGCTGCCATGTCCTAACTAAATATTTCCCTGAAAAAGGAGCTGGTTTGTTTTCCTCTGATCTGGTTCTAGAAGAACTTGTGTCCACTCCTTTTTGTATCACAAACGATTTTCAGGACACGATGTGTGATGCTCTCCTTCCTCCCCGCACCAGGCTTTATTCCTTTGGGATGGTCTCAATTGTAAGACAGCAAACCCCAGGGCAAAACGGAGCTGGGGCTCCCTGGCAAATCTCAAAAGGGAAGTGAACAGGGCATTGCATGTTTTGTCTTCTAAGGCCAACACGGCCCGGTTTGAAATCCATGATCTCATGCCACGTTGGGCCAGGAAAATGGCACATCCAGGGCATAGGTTTCCAGTATAAAATACAAGTGAGGTGATCTGATGTGACTCTATTCACCTGCCAACAGCCCTGGCAGAAAAATAAACAGGTTCTGGGGATGAGCTGCTGCTGGAGGCAAAGCAGGAACCATTAGAAGAGCTGCCCTGACCTGTGAGGAAATGGTGTTTTTGCTTTGAACTTCAGCAAACCTTAATGAATTCTTTGTAATTGGCAATCCGGGGTTTTCACTGAGGATTTATTTCTCTGGAGGTGCCAAATGCAGGAGACAAATTCAACATTGGAAATACAAATTTTGGATCTCGCCGTTGGTTGTCCAGACTGGTGAAGGCAGGTCCAACACCACTGCAGGTCACTCTTGGGGCTGTATCAGAAATTAGCTTTATATTGAATGTGCAACAGCGCTGAAAAATTTGGTTCCATAATTATTAAAATACGTTCATTCAACTGAAATGATTGACTTCAGTGTGGCGAAAGCTTAAACTAAAAAGAAGCAGAGACAATTTTAGTAAGAGAAGAAGTTACAAAGTGGTTGTGCCCTCCTCCTTACTCGGAGGAGTGAGGTTTTGGTTGTGCTTGACTCATCCCTGCTTTACTGCTCTTCCACTCCTCTGATATCTGGCATTTTTGAGGGGGATGCTGCCAAGAAGTTCATTTAAAGTCCTAAATTTTATCCTGTAGGCAACACTTATTTCAGTTTCCTGAGAATAAATTTCACAGGCAGACCCCTGAAGAAGAAAACAGGTGAACTCTTTTTGCCCCGTAAATCAGTCAGGCTTCTTGAAGAGGCCAAAGATACAAAACTACAGATGCCTGCAGAGAAACACTGCAGAAAAAAAGCTTCAGCCTTGAGGTTCACAGTCTTCCCCATCAGCCTCAAGTCCTCGGCCTCCTTCATGCATGTTTTCAAGGGTCAACAAATCAAATATTTGCTGTCTCAAATCCTGTTCGTCAGCGAATCAAGACACGATGGTGCAAGAATCAGCAACAATGAACAGCTCCCAGGAGAGGCTTCCCACACTCCAGTGCAGGATGGAGTATGGACAAGAAATGCACATCCACACGCAACAGGCTCAAAGAATAAAGTGTATTTTCAATAAAACGAATCTAGTTCTCCACCTTATACACACATACACTGCATGAACACACAGGCAGGTTCTTCGGGCTGCAAGGCAACAAGGTGTGCGAACAGAAAATATTCACTGTACAAATTTTAATGGGAAAAGAAGCAGAGCACGACACACAGAATAGACTTTCTCCCGTTTCTGGACTCCGGTGCTATTTTGGCTGCCAACAGAACACAAAATTTCCACTGAAGGGCAAGTCAAACCAATTTCCCCCAGGATGGAGGCATCCGAAAACTCGCTGAGGTTATTCCATTAGTGCCTACGCGTTCACTAAGCGGATGAGCAGCTTCGCTTTGAATCCCTCTCAAACCACAAGGACTGGCTGATGATAACAGTCAATTGAAATGATCTCGTCCTTCTAGAAAAAACTGGCTAACAACTGCACCTCACATCTTCTAGCTGGGCACAATGGGGCGATTGATGCTGCACGGAAACGGGATAGGTTTGTATCGAGGAGCCGACGGGTCAGGTTTGGTGACAGGATTTGTAGGTTTAGCCTCTCACACAAATCTCGGAGATGAAAAAGCCACTTCTGCTGAGCACACAGCTCAGTGAGAAAGTCAGAGCTAGAGCTGGCAAACACCAAGCTCAGCTAATTAGACAGGTGTTTTGAAAAACCCCAAACTTTATACTCGATGCGTATTTGGACCTTTTGATGTCGTACTTGGTGCTGTTTCACACCACTCGGGGCTACAGAGAAAGGCAGGAGCTGCTCCCCTGCTCGGCTCTGGGGGTGAATTTGCCATCTGATCTACTGAATTCACAGATAAAAGTCACCGCAGACTTTTTTTTCCCTTTTCAAGTGCAGCACTGTAACTTGGAAAGTTCTTTTATTCTCAACTCCACTGACGCAAGAAAGTGGCAGGAATATGGCAGCTTTGGCTGCTTTCCTTTTGTAGCTCTTTGTAAGTAATCTTTTAGTGCTTAACAAAACAATAGGTATTTTCATTTTGGATGGAAAAAACACTCCAGTTATAGAAAATTAAGGCAATGCCTTTCAAAAAGTCTAAGAGTGCTACTGACCACTTGATTCTTCTGCTACCTGGCCTTTAAATATTGGTAAATAGTTACCATGCACAGGTATCAGATTCACCAGGTTTCTCCTGTTACACTTAAGAAAAGCCCAACTATTATGAAAATGGTTAAGTTTAACAAAGATATTTCTATTTCCCTGTGATCTGCCATTCAAAAGCGTTAGCCAGTCATTTTTGAAAAAACACTCTTGATATTTGATCCTCTTGAGTTTCAGTTACATATAAAGCTGGAGAGCCAGCAGAAAATTCTAAGTGGAATCTGAAGATTTCTAAAGTCAACACTCATTTTGGCAGGAGCATTTTAATGCATAAAGCTGAAATCCTCAGTGACTCTCTCCTGCTGATATCCCCGCAGCAGCCAGCACCACGATTAGCACAAAACCCAAAGCAACCGACGGCAGGACATCCAGCTTTGCAGAAAAAAAAAAAAAAAAAGGGATGTTGACACAAATGCTGGAAGTGGTGTAGGCACAATGGGATCAGCCAGGGCAACCTGGTGCTGCTCCAGCTCGCTCCTGGGATGAGCCACGCCGTAAGAAAGATCTCTCAGGGAAAAGAGATGCTGATAAGAGAGCAGGCCCACATCCCCAAAGCCCTGCTTGCCAAACCTGCCTCGCTGTGCCAGGCTTTCGAAACCTCCACTCCAGAGCTACAAACGCTTGTGGCCTGCGGAAGGTTTGCTTTGAAGACGTCGCTTTCCCCGGCACCCTTTTGTCGGTCGAAGCCCTGGTTCACACAGATTGTGTTTCCACCTCCACGGCTGGAGAAGCCCTGCAGTCAAGGCTGTTCCAGGAGCAGGGAAGGGAGGCTGCGTTCCAGGAACTCACTGGAACTGGAACAAAGCACAGCCCTTGGAAAGCCTACACAGCCCTGTGCACAGACTGTTTTACAGATGCCCCATCTTTGGATGACATTAGACACTTGTTTTTATCTTTATCTTTTTTTTTTTTTTTTCTTCCCCTCACCAGTAAAGTCCCAGACTTTGGAACACAGGCTCTTCCTCCCAGGCATTCTGCCTCCTGACTCTTGGGTATCTCCCCAGCTCTGGCTGTTTTAAGCACCACTTTCTCCTCCACACAAAAGTCCTTCTGCTCTTTGGAGGGCACAACGTCTTTGAAATGCAGCAGTAAACTCTGAGCATCACAGCAGCCCTAAAAAAGCTGATATCCATTTTCTTGTGCCATAGTTCTGAACATTGACTGCCCTTCTCCACAAGCTGTGAGGGCTTGTATCAGTATTACTTTACACTTACTAAAAAGAGTGTTTTGTCTGCACTTTTTTGGTCACCCAAAATCCTTCTCAGTGTTATTACTCCTGTCTTGTCAATTAAAAGCAGTGAGTTTTATGGCTGGTTTTGAATTTTTTCCCCCATTTTTCCAGTGCAACGTTTGTGCACTCCACATTATTAAAAGAAACTGATATTTTAGCTGTATAGGACTTTATCTTTTATTATGCATTTACAGAATCTTTGACTCCATAATTTGGAGACAGGTGGCATCCCTTCTGGGGCTAACAAGGAATAAAAAGGACTTCATGCAGCAAAGTGCTTTCTGGAGGGAAAATGAAACACCGAGGACAACAATGATAATGCAGGAAAAAGTAAAAATACCAACTTTTAAACCTGCCAGGTAAATCTGGACTGCAGTTCAGAGGAAAAGGCAGGCACCAGCTCTAGTCTTTCATAAAACTTGTAAGTCTCATTTTGCTGTTGGCCATGGTAAGTTCTTCAATGTGTTGAGACATGAAAAGTCAAGAAAAATGCCAGAGTGCAAAGCTTGCTGCAGGAAAAAAAAAAGATGACTCAATTCTTTGTCTCACAAAGCATGTCAAAGATATTATAAAGTACTTACAGATGCTCAGCCACTCGGATTGCCTGGCTGGCCAAACATCTGAAACCCTGTAATTTTGAAGAGAAGGTACTATGCTTCAGACAATGAAATAATTTCTGTGGCAGCAGAGAAAGAGATGTGATTTTTGAAAGGAAGAGTTTTTAAAATCCGAATTTCAGTTGTGATCGATAACTGTGTAAGCTTAACACAAAAGTCAGCCTATTTTAGCTGCTGTTTATAATGAATGTGTCAACACAGGCTTTTAAAGATAACCTTGTAATGGAACCACGAGACAGAGCAGGAGCGAGAGTTGAAAACCTCAGGGCTAAACCCTCATTTCTCTAACAGACAGAATTCGGGTGAAACTCCCATTCACATCAACAAAGACTGTGAAAAACAGATGCCTCAGAGTTTGGACCCCACGTAAAAAAGAAAGCAAAGCCATGAAAGACCTTCAGATTTCATTTACCCACTCTTTAGGAAGACACGACTTGCTCTGCTGATCAAACAGAATATAGGAAGTTATGAACAAGATAAAAGTCATTTGCCTGGTAACTCTGAAGGTCTGCTTTACAATGCTGAAGCACCAGTGCTGGTGCCCTGTAATTCCCTGCTAATAAAAGACACTGCAGAGTTATGAGTGTTATTACAGGCTGAAGTCGGTGACAAAGAAATAAAGAGCCATGAAAAAGCGCTCCATGTATTTAACATCAAGATGGTCCCTTACAACTCTTTCTCTCACCATGCCAAATGGTTTATCATGGTAATGTTTAGCCACAAAGGCAATTAGAAGGATTTGAAGTCCCTCTGGAGAACTTTGTGACACGCACATCTCCGAGGCTCTGCGCTGACTGACAGAATTTGGCACGGCTGCGGCCACAGAACCACCACCAACAGTGGGGCATGTTCTGACCAGATGTCTTACAAGACGTGAGCCAGTGCCAGCAGTGAAACGCTGACCTCCTTTTTACAGGCGCTGCTGGCTACAAAGAAAAGAGAAAAGACCTTCACCCAGGTTAAAATAGAAAATGCAACAAAATACTTCAAAAAAATCTTCTCAATAATGTGGGTGTGTTGATAAAAGTTTATTCTGAGCTAGGAATTGAGCTTGCAGGAGTTAATTCTGCCACCTCTGTGTATCCTGGGGAATAAGGTCAGCCAAGACTCCCTTACCAAAAAGCCCTTGCCATAATAATGTCTTCACTTTACCCTAAGTTTTAAATGTTCATTTATAGTTTACACTAAGCTTTTGGGGTTTTTTTTTCCCCTAATTAATGTCCTCTGTGCTATCACTCACCCAAGGTCACAGCCTTCCGAACTACCGGCCATTACACTCTTAATTTCCACCTTTGCCACAAACCTTGGGTGAAGTCAAAGCTCTGCCCTCCTCTGTCTCACTTTTAAAACAGGACTGAAAATGCTCCTTCTCCAGATCAGGGCAGTTTAGGTTGTGTGCTCCCTGATGCCTCTCCTCCCTTAATAAGAACTAATTAAAGGCATTTAAACCACTTAGATTTACCTTTGCTTGGGATTTTTAAACCAATAAATTAGAATTATTTATTCATTACTAACTCCAACCCTGGCTCTTGCAGAGTGCAATGCGGGTGGTTCCAAAAGGTGTTTTGAGGACAAAAAACTAAATACCTCTGCAGGGCTGCAGTCACTCAGTTAATGTTCCCAGAGATCCAATGTGCTTTTCCTTTTAATACAGAATGTTATTCATAGCCACAAGTGCAATTTGCTAATAAACCTGGCTGTAGAAACAACAGCCACGAAATAGAACTAAACGCAAAAATCAGATTATGCACCAAATTTTTAAAACCACAGTTTTCCTGATAGAAAAATTTGGTCTTTTTTCCGGTTGCACGGAGGAAATTCACTGTGTTGATAAAACCCTCAGTGCTCAGCAGAAGAAATGATCCTTTGGCTCCAAGATCCAGCAGCATTTAACAAATACAGGAGGATGTCAGGAATATTCAATGCCCACAAAGGCCCAGACAATTTCAACCCAGAAGTTTTCCCCTTTGTTCTGCTATGGCTATAAAACACTTCGACTTTTCTTCCCCTCTCTCAACATTTTTAAACATAACAAAGAAAAACAACTGTTTCAAAATTTTTCTCATGAAGGGGAACATTATTATGGGACATTCTTTCCTAGAAATCTTTTAAGTCTTCTTTATTAACAGAATTAATCTGATCTTCAGCTGGCTGATAGACAAAGTGTTGAAATATGTCATCTTCCAACCACGCTTTGCTAATGAAATTTTGGTGTTAATTCAGGCATATAACAAAATCCTAGAATCTGTAACAGGAATCAAACAACAATTGTGGTTCATCTGGCAAAAAAAGCTTCATTTTCCCCCTTTTCTGTTGTGGGTTTGTCACTGTGCGCTCTCCACCAGCCATTTCTTTCCAGAATCTACTTTTTGATGTGGAGTCCCCACTTGGCCATCAACTTCAACATTAAAATGCTCTGAACGTGTTTTGCAGTTCCAATCCCAGGAACTGTTTTGTGCTTTAAATCCCTGCATCCAAAAGGATTTCATAAAAAAACCCCCAAACAACAAAGGCTGGGATTTCATAAATAACCTCAAGGTATCTTTATGATGCCACCAACTTCTTGCTCTGCCCAGCCCAGCAACCAAAAGCAGCCGAGAAGTTTGGTAAAGGCTCTGACCATTGGAGTTACCAAGCTCCAGGCTGTTGTGGATAGATCACTATAGGGATGCAAGAAATATAATTTAAAAAAAAAGAAGTTTACTCCATATTTCAGTGCCCAGTGAAGCTCCTGCACAGACATTCCCAGGAGCTCAGTGCCCAGCCCCGGACTGCAGGGTGCCTGCTGCAATCCCAGTCTCGAGCAGCACAAAAGGGAGGACATGGCACTGAAGCAGCTTTTCCAGACATCTGAGGGCTGGTGTTTGAAAAAGCTCTGATTCCAGCTGATGCTGTGGTTGAAGGCAGCGGTTCCTGGTGTCTGGGATGGAAGCACAGGTGAGGCACAGCAGCGCCCAGGGCAGCTGAGCTGATTTGCCCCCTCCAGCCCCAGCTCCGCGTCCTTGGGCTCTGCTCCAAAGGATTTCAGTCCTGGAGGGCTCAAAGCAAAGCCACCTCCATGGCCCTGAGGGGTCTCAAGTTTACTCCATATTTCAGTGCCCAGTGAAACCCCAGTTTTGGGGTCAGACCTCAGCTGCTTCGGGCTCTGCCACGAGACATTGCTGCTCCGTGGCGCCCAAAGTGGTCGCCCTGAGAGCCACAAGGGAGGAACGCGATGAGCCCAAGTTTTATCCTGATTTTCTGAGTGAGGACGAGTTTGACTCGCCCTCAGGCCAGACCAGCCACGGCCTAACACCGAGTGCCAAGGCCTTCAAGCGTTTGTCTCAAACTGACCCAAACCGAGGCGGTCTGAAGCCAAAAAGCGCTGCTCAGATTGGGTTTTGAGGTTGTCAAAAGAAGCAAAATATTCCTGAAAGTTCCATTTATTTAAAATACTACCTTAAAAAATACTGAGTTGAAGATGGATGCAACTGTGCAATAATAACAAATCAGAAATCTTTTACTAGCAAAGAGAGTCAGGAATTTGAATTAACATCAAAATCATGTATTATGGCATCCACATCTGGATATCACTTTACCGCCTAAATCCAAAACCTCTCCGAGAGCCAGTTGGTTTCTGTAAAAATGTATTTCTCCCTTTGAAAGGAAATAATAATTGGAAGGTCTTACAGGAATCCACCCAATACCAATAGAGGAAATTGCAATCTGTTCCTCAATGTTAGTTTAAATCAATGTTATATTTAGCAAAGGCTGTTTTTTAATGATAGTATTTTCAATAGCTTTTACAACATTGAGTCTCCTCAAAGGCTTACATTATATTAAGAATTGCTTTGTTTGTAGAACGTTTCTTTAATCATCCCTCGAGGTCTTCAGCTTACCCTAGGTTAGATGTTGTTCCCCATCTCCAGGACATCCAGGATTCCACTTTCACCAAAACCCCCTTTTTTTTTTTTTTTTGCCTGAAACTAATAAAAAGCAAACTATTTCTGCATATGCTTGCCTAGAAGTATGTGTGGTTCTTAAAAATATTAAGTGATCAAATATTAAAACCACCTTTTTCTGTTTCCAGGAGTATACACAGCATTTTAGCTTCCTAGGAATTTTCTGCTTGGGTACCTGGATTTCAGTAAATTTCCATTAAATCAGTGGTTTCTAAGCAAGACTTTTTTTTTTTTTTTTTTTTTAAATACAGTATTAATGATACTAAACAAAATTCAAGAGCTCCAAGGAAAACAGCTCCTCCAATTTCTTCTCCAAGTCAACAAAATCTTTTAAAACCTACTCCCAGCACCGGTGCTAAAAACTCTCTGGGACACTGCTCAGAAATCCTCTGCAGAATTTCCCTGTGGTTTTTATGGATTTCATTACCTTGTGAGATAATAACATCAAAATTAAGACGATAATATCTGAACACAGAAAGGTTTCACACCACCTATAATCATTAGTGTTCCAAAGCTGGTGTTGCCAACAGCTGAATTATTCCATTGAATGTAACTTGGCTTAAGTGAATCCATAAATTCAACAGCAGAATTTGCATCAGAAGAAAAAAAGCTGCCAAACAATCTGAACCATGTTTTTCAAACTTGTAACTCAAGAAGGTACCACGAAAATTTGAATTACACAATTCTGACTCTGTGGAAGATGATTCCACTGTCACAGGGCTCCTGCAGATCTTGGTGGCCACTGGAAGAGTGGAGAACTACAAACAGTCCATGATCCTAAGGGGCAAAAATTCACTTGCACCTGAAAACAAAGTGATTTAGCTGTGTTCTATCTGCAGAGCCTGGTGATAAAATAACCTCCCTGTGGCCATTCCATTTGAATAACAGATTACAGCCAGCATTCTTATAGCTACACCTTTCACAGAATGAGCAGAAAGAAAATTCTTTTCCTCAACAAAGACACAAATAAAGGCAGATTTTCCTTGAGAAAAAATAATGATCATAAAAATAATTTATGAAAGAGAGGAAAAAGCACACTCTGAGGATGATGAGACAGTAATGACAACCTAATGCAAGCCATTCCATTTTAAAGGACAGCATTAACTGCACCAAAATCCAACAGATTTCCAACATCTAAAAACTTCCATGAAAATTTAAGTAAATTGTAGGAGTTGATTTTTTCATGAGTTTCTACATTTAGTTCTTCGGTACGAGTCAATGTCTTCAGAAAGGAAAAAAATAATTTCCTTTTCCATACAACTTCTCATGAGGAGTTTTCATTGCCAACGTGAGCAGATTACATTAGTTTCAAAATTTTTCCATTGCTCTTTACTACTCTGAGGGGAAAAAAAAAGTGTTTAAAACTATTTCTGCTCCCTTCCACAGGTGGGATTCTCTGCAGCCGCTTTGAATCGAGGTGTCAAAGCAGCAAGAACAGAGTTGGGCTATTCGGCCTCTTAAAACAATTGAAAAAGGACAGAGAATGCAATTGTGATGCAAAATATGTAGAAATCTAACGAACAAAAATACAAATAAGAAATAATTTATTCCATTCTCATTCAGCACAGACTTTGCATATAGATTTCAATGGAAGGACAAACTTTCCTTCAGTGCAGCCTTAAACATGAAAGTTGGGAAGGTTTATGAAAACCAGGCCGCAGCCCAGGCCACGCTGCTGCCTCACTCTCCTATTTTCCACCTTTCCTCTCTTTCAAGCCCTGAGAGCACAGCATCAAGGCGCTGGAAATAAGCTAAAACATCAGGGCCGGTATAAAAAGAAAGGGAACAGGGAAGATGCAAGTGTTTGACTGAGGTGGATGGATTAGATGTGCCAAACGCAGGCGTTTCCTGCAGGCGTATGATCAGCTAGAGGAAAGGGAGCCTGAGTCACCAGCTCCATCAAAGCCAAGGTCTGGGGACGTCTGGGTGAGTGAGCGCTGTGTGAACAGGGACCATACCTGCACTCAGAACTTTTAATTACCCTCAGCCAGGCAGCAGCATCAGTGCCTGAAATCCCCAGATTACCTTGATTGCTCTGTCATTATCTGTCATCAGCTGCTGCTTCTCATCTTCCAACTTCTGTGCAACTTCCTGGAGCCGCTGCTCCGCCGCGAGCTGCTGCCGGCTGTGCTCCTCCGTCAGGGAGGAAATGGTTGTCTTCAGTTCAGCTATCTCCTGAGAAGGAAACAGCCTGTTAAAGCTCCCCTCAATCAAACACATGTATTTTGCATGCTTTTTTAAAGAAACGTGGCATTGGCAAGCCCTGCCGCGCAAGCTGGATGTTTGGGATTTACCGCGCACGGGCAGGGCATGGAATTCCACGCAGAGAAAAGGAACAGAGCGAGGCTGTCAGTGACGAGAATCGCTGGACACAAAATATTTGGAAGTGTTTTCCACTGTGACATTCCAAAATATTTACTCATGAGAACAAAGCACATCTGTGATCTTCCAACTGCGGCCTGTTCCCCGTCTTGCACCGCTCTGAAAGCGGGAGTGTGAGTTTACGTTGGGCTGGTGGTGCTCCTTTTCCAGGAGGGTATTTTACAGCTTGGTACTGCTGAGAAGAAAAACGCCCACATTCACACACCGGACTGAAATTTCAACTTGACAGTGAAATTTCTGAGCTGCTGAAAGGAGCAGATTCTGCTGAGCAATACAGCGGGGACCTGACTCCACATCCAGGACCTTCAACGAGACCTTTTAGGTGATTCACTCATGATTTGTTGAATTGTATTTGTTTTACCTTTTTCATCACTGGGGAAAGTCATAACTAACCCTGATCCTTCGGGCATATTTACAGAATTTTATACTAACATGTCATCACCCAGCAAAGCACTTAAACATGTGGGAGAGTCCCTGACTTTCATGTATATATTCAAGCTTAAGGTTAAGCTGCTGTAGCAGCATATTAGAGTCTAATTCTAAAAGCACTTCAGCACACAGGCAGCTCAGGGAGGCACTACCAGAGTGCTTAAACTCTGGATTTGCCAGGCCTCCTCACTGGTAGAGAAACATTTAACTCTATTAATTACATGGTTATTTAGGAAAGAAAAAGAGCTTAAAAAACCCCCTAATAATAGGTTTTCTCAAAGGACCAGTGTCAGAACAAATGTGCTACTAAATTCACTGGGAAAAGGCCCGATTAAAACCCTGTAGTAAATTTATTTCTCTCTAGCTACTTGAAAACCCCAGGAAGTAACACAGATTATGTGTAAAACCTACCTTTGTATTTCTGTACTGCATTTCTAAAAAACAAATGCATATTTAAAAAGATAACACCCATCAAAAGGAAGGTTATTTGGGACCAATATGCCAAAGTTTAGAGATTATTGATATGGATAGGGCGCAACTCTTCAGCCAGAATTAAGCAGCATCCCTGGGTCTGCAGTTTAGGCCATTGCTTAGAAGACAGACAATTTGCAGAAATGTGGTTCTACCAGGAGTGTAACATGCAGGAGAAAGCAATGGCTCATCCAAATTGCTAAGATAACAACTTGAGGCCATGCAAACCTACAGCACTTTGTGTGTGTCCCATTTTGTCACTTCAAAAAGCAAACAAAGCAACAGACGCCTCAATATAACACAAACCCGAGATTTAAAGCTTTTACTGGGTTAAGACCCTGGCCTAGCGCAGGAGTTCTGAAATGCACGCGAGGAAATTTCAGCAAGAATTGATGAAGAAAGATCTGCTTTGTGCAGTGCTTTTTGGAGCAAAAAATTCTATTTACTTTGCATAAACTTCAGAGGAAATTTCTTGAAATATCTTCTCTGTGTGGGTGTTAAAAGTGAATGTTCCAAGAGGCCACAGAGAGTAAGATTAGACAGATGCTGTCAGCAACGCCACCACAAGAAAAGTTGCGATCGACCGATTATTAATAGCGAGCTGCAAAGAAACCCCAACCCCAACCATGTCCAAGTAACTTGGGGGATTTGATTTAAACCCACACAAGCAAAGAAATTCAGACATCAAGGTGGAAGTGCTTTATTGAGCCAAACAGCCCTGACAGATGATGGATGTGTCGTGTTTGCCCCACAAAGTGCCAACGAACCGGGTCCGGCTCTCCCCAGTGAAGCCTCAGCTACAGCAAAGCCACCTTAAGATGAAACATGTCCCCGAATTTCTCCATCCTGAGACTATTCTGCAGGCCAATAAATGTCAGTCTGACAAAATTTATTCTGACATTTAAGGTTAAGGAGTTCTTACCTTGCGCTACACTACCTGCGTGTGCCCGCTGCAACAATTAAAGCAATTTCCCTCAGCCCTGGCTTAAAAATTCAGAAATGCTTAAATTATTCCACCTGTCTTTAACAAATGGACCAAGCACCATTTCTGTATTGACATTTAGATTGGGTCTGGCATGGAGAGGGTGGCTTGATTCCACTCTCACGTGGCTGACAATGACAAATGGTTAAATAGAGGAGGCTATGGAAGAGATCTCCTCCTTCAGGTCTGACATGGATTTAATGTTACTTTTTGAGCTTTAACCACTTCCTGCTTTCCAGGTTCAGACGGAAAGATAAAAAAACAAGAGGTTTTTTTTGTTGTTCTCTCTTTCTTTCTTTATAAATAAGGCTCTCAAAAATTACTAAGCTACTAATTTAAAATTACTGTAAAGGTATTTAGGAGAGAGAGCATTCTCTCTGACCACAGAATTGTGGAATTGGTGAGGGTGGAATGGACCAGTTTAAAGAAGTATCACCCAGAGCTGGTTGCTCAGGATCAGCCCAGTCAGGTTTTAAGTATCTCCAAGGACGGAGACCCCTCTCCGTATGCAAATAAATGTGTAGAAAATACACATTAGATTTTAGAAATATAAGACATATTTACCAATGATTCTGATAAATGTGATGTGAAAAAGTGACAGCCGATAAATGTGATGTGAAAAAGTGACAGCCAATAAATGCCACCAAAACAACTGAAGTCACAATTTTGGACGAGTGTTACAGAGAATAAGACTCCAGGGAGCTGAAAAGCTGAAATCCAGAGTTTTAAATATTGTAAAGTGTTGGTAAAACAGTAAAGTTTTCAGTATCTTGCTATTGTCTCACTGATCACTTCTGTTTAGTTTAGAGGCTGCTGAACCCTTCTTCCTAGTGTTTTTACTGATTTCAAACGACCATTATTGGACTATTGGCTGCAAACACACTTTGCAAGGCAAGGCAGACATTCTGCTGTGGCTGGGGGCAATAAGGAGAACGACACCTCCACACAAATCCTCGTGGCAATTTTCTTCTTATTAAAAGCTTAACTTCTGGTTGCATCTCCATCATTTTTCACACTTCAGTACTACCTGCCAGTCAAACTGAAAACTGAAGTATTTAAAAATCATCCTATCTCCCCATTTCTAAGTATGTACGTAAATTCAACACTCATTTTCATCTCCTGTGCTCTCCTGAAGAACAAAAACTCAAGTCAAAACCAGTCTGCCTTCAGGACACTGACATTCCTCAAGGTGCTGTTTTGGGCAGAAAAGCAGAACTGGTGGGGATCAATGATAAAGATGAAGAAACCATGGGTGACACCACCTTTAACAGGAAATGCAAGCCCTGCTTGTGCAAGTGCTCCTGATTCTGAGATGTGCTGGTTGATGGAGCACCTCGCCTGCAGCAGGAGGACTCAGTGCTCCTGGGTCCTCAGCAGATGTCGACGTCGATGAGAAAGATGAAATTCAGAACTCAAAAAAACCCACCTGTATTTTCCAGCCAGCTTAACGCCCTGTGTTTTTTTAAGTTAAAATCTGCAAGAAGACACCGGATGTTTGATTTGGCAACGGGTTATGACTTCTCTTGGCCGTCAAGCCTTAGGAGCAGACTCAGCTCCACTTTTCCTCCAGTTTCCGAGCGGAGCAGGTTCACCCGAGCTCCCGGCCACCTACCTGCGAGGACTTGGCCAGTTTCTGGCTGTACTCCTCTTCTGTCTGCTTCAGCCGGCTGCTGGCCTGGAACGCACACAAAAGACAACGCCATTAGCTCAGACAGAGGACGTGCACAGACACTTTGCCACCGAGCCCTGGGCTTGGCACCTCCTCCACATGCCTATCACCGAGCGCCGGCCCCGCGCCAGCCCCAACGCCCTTTTGTGGCAGCCAAAAAACCGCCAGGGCTTGGCTTTGATCTCGGGCCAACTATTCATCACTTAAAAGAGGGGAGAAATCGTACCTCTGCTGCCAATTATTAGAAAAACATAAAGAGTTCTGCGGATTATAAAAAAAGAAAAAAAAAGGGAGAATGAGAGTGTGTATGTGCGCGCGTGTGTGTGTGGCAGGGGAAGGAGGTAACACACACAAATGAGTTTATCAGGGTGAATTTGTTTCTGAACAGAGGGAAAAAACGAGGAGAAAGTGCCAGGCACAGGCTGCCAGGAGACAGTGGGACATGGGGGACAAAGCTTCACCTCTCAGTTCTGTGCCTGCAACTGCCCTTTGTCCCACTGCTCGTCCCCTCCTAGGGCAAGGCTGAAAATCCACTCAAGATGCAGCTGAATCAGCTTGGACATACAGATCTTTCCTTGTCCCAGCATTTTTTTTCACAACTCAAAGCTAAAGAATAAACTGAAAACAAGGCTGCTTTGTCATATCAGAACCCAACAAGTAAATATTTCCAGCCGCAGGAAAAATAGCTCTTAAGGTTTGGGGTTTTTCCCCTCAAATAATTTAATTTCAGAAATAATTTGATAATGGTGATATTAACAAAAAAATTAATGCAGTTTCACTTCATGAGAGGAACCCGATCTGTATTTTTCTTGCAAAAACCAGCCCAGCCCAGCCCCACCACGCTGTCCTCAGGTGAACTGCTCGGCGCTCTCGTCTTCTTGGCTCTAAAACTTGAGGACAGGTGTCTCAGACAAATATTTTCTTAGGGGGGACAGAATCTCACGCAGCTGAGTTCTGAAGCAAATTTAAGCTGATTAAGTTTTCAAAATCTATCTGACCTCCTGCTCAAACCTTTGATCTGTCGTCCTTAGTTTTACGGTGCCGCATCCAGAGCCCAAAGCCCGGCCCCCGCCAGCCCCTCTTTGGGGGGACCACAGAAACCACAGGGGCCCCCAAAGCCTCTGAACCCTGCGTGGATCCAGCTGCAAGGCTCACGCTCCACCTCTGAAAACGCCAGGGATTTCAGGCAGGCAAAGAGCCTTACTGATTTTGCTGGGTTACAAAATTCGGGAGCTCAGAGCCGCGCAGCGTTTGCGGATCGTCGTGGTAGGGCTGGAATCATCCCCCGAGAGCCGGGCACTTCCGTAAGGTGCAGCTCAGTGTAAGAATATTACAGCCAGTTCAAAGTAATCCTAAACTTTACATGAAATTGCAATTTCAGATCCTGGATCCCTTCAAATTCTAAAATTATGAAACATACGGACGTCTCCAGTTCATCTGTTTGATGGTACGAAGGAATCTACTCAATACAATTATTCCAAACCAATTATCAAATTCGTGCATCATTTCTGAGATAACACTATGGCTTGGTTTTGTGACAATGGCAATACATATGGGTTTAAAACGGCATCTAGAGGAATTCTGGAGCACCAGACACATCCAGCTTCACTTTTTCTACATTTATCACTCCAAAGTGAACCACAAACACTGCAAGGGCCCTTTGTGGGGAGCGGTGACACAGCACCAGTTACCCCCGACAGCTCTGTCCATGCTCTGCTTCTCTTTGTACTGGGCCTGGCCACGTTAACACTCGTTCTATTGTACTCAGCCTGGGTTCAGATGATGTTTTACCACCACTGCATGCCATAAAGTGACTGAAACTGTCAGTTTATCTTCAGAGAAAAAAATAAAAAATAAATTACAGCAATGGCGTAAATTACTGGTACTCCCAGAAAGGGAAAGGCACGGCACAGATCACGTTACAGCTGCTCTCGCTCAACTTGCCTGGAGTAAAGCTCCTCATCTTTGACAGAAGCAGCTTTATAACCTCCTGAACCCACAGAAGAAATCCCAATAAATAACAAAAAACCGCTCATGACTTTCATCAACGAATTAGAATTTGTTTGTTCACACTGAGTAGAATCAAGCTGACCTCTGAGAGACAGGACAGAGGTGATCCAAAAGAAAGATCCGCCGACTTTCAGTGTTTTATTCCTAACTAAAGGCAAAGAATGGATACCCTACCAGTTTACTTCCAGGGAATGGCAACATTTGATTTTTAATGGCTTTAACAGCTTCCAATTAGCACAATATTTACAAATTTTGTCTCCCGGTCACCGACAACCATAAATTCTTGTATTTATTCCCAGTCCCAAACATCCCTATTCGAGGGGTCTGAATTTCAGAGGTACTGAGCTACCAGAGCTTCCACTGGAGACGGCACAAGCACATCTAGATGGGCTCTGGTTGTCTAAAACTGGTTATCTCCACCCTGTGGCACTAAAAACCATGGACACTCCCTTCCAGTACTTTAAAAGGTCTTATAGGAAGCCTGGAGAGGGACTTTTCACAAGGGAATACAGTGATAGGAAAAGGGGGAAAGGTTCCCCACCGCCAGAGGGCAGGAATGGATGGGATATTGGGAAGGAATTGTTCCCTGGGAGGGTGGGGAGGCCCTGGCCCAGGGTGCCCAGAGCAGCTGTGGCTGCCCCTGGATCCCTGGCAGTGTCCAAGGCCAGGCTGGACAGGGCTGGGAGCAGCCTGGGATGGCGGGAGGTGTCCCTGCCCATGGCAGGAGGGGGATGAGCTTTAAGGTCCCTTCCAACCCAAACCATTCCACGATTCTGCGGCTCCTGCTGACTTCAGCTCTTCCCTGAGGTCTGTAACACCCAACAGCTCTTGCATCATCACAAACCACATGAGCAGCTCTGATGAAGGCAGAGACCACAATTTATAGCCCTGGCCAGCAGAAAAGATCCAACTCACGGGGCTGCCAGGGCACCCTCTTTTCCACTGCCATCCTTTAACTATGCAGAAATATGAAGCTTCTCCTTTTTTAAAACCTGCAGCTAAAATTACTGATTTAATACCTCTTTATACAGGCTTTGCAGCCAAGGGAGCCATAAACCATCTTCCCCGGGGCAGAGGTAGCACTGCTAGGCACAAAAAAATGCCTTTTTACTCGTTTTTTTTTTGGTTGAAGGAATGAGTGACTACACACAGAGCCGTGCACAGTGAACATCATGGGGGATTTTTATCACATTTATCTCCACAAGTGAGAAGGTTCACACTGGCCTGGTGCTCACACACAGCAGCTTCTTGGGCTCCTTCTTTCCCACCTGGCTGCTGAGTTCACGTGCTGGAAGAAGCACGAGCTGTTTCTGTATTACTTTAAGGGCATTCCCTGCCTTTCAGGTTATGTGCTATTTCAGAAACATAATGAATAAGAATCCAAGTGGAAGGTGAACATTTGGAGGGTCAGCCAGTGTTCATTAAAGCCGAGCTCTTTTTATAGCAATGGGCAGCGCTGCAAATAGAGTTAATGGTCTGAAACCAGTTTTCCGTGTGTAAGAGGTGGCTGCTGAAATTCCCACTTGGCAGAGGCTTGTCAGAAATATCAGTTGGAATATCCGTTTTTATAATGAAAAAGGTTAAAATTGGATAAGCTGCAGAGGAATTCCACTGATTCAAAAAATTAACTCCTGTTTAGTTTCACACAGTTAATACATATTTTACCTAAATTATCTAATTATGATGATTTTACATGCAGTTATTTTATATTACAGAACGAGGACTTTTGCATGAAAAAGATTACGTCCTTGTTGCAGTTAATTGGTTTTAAAAACCAACTGTAATTCTTTAACGAGCCTTAAAGCCTCGTATTGTGGTTGCCGAGCAAAACTGCATCGACTTCAACAAAACATTTCATGTAAAAATTAAAACTGTTATTAGCGCTACAGATGTGGTGTCTGAATTAATGGACGCTGCTCTAACACAGCCCCGTTTTCACTTTCTCCTTTCATGAAACAGAACAGCATCCCTGGGAGTAAAAGAGCAAAGGCTCTACGACGGGACCACACCACAAAAGCACAGCGTGTCCCACCCTAATTACGAAGTCTTTAAAAGCTGGTTTCAAGGTGTGATGTGTGTTAGAGGGAACTTTCAGTTCTAGTTGCACTCGATGGAGCACATGCCCCAAACAGCCCCGGGGCTGCTCCCAGGTCCATCTGCTCCAGCTGCACTCTGGGGTTGGAAGCCACGTGGGCAACTCCATCCTCCAGCAACACCCACGGAGGCATTTGGGATGTCTTGAACAGACATCAAAAACGTGGCTGTTAGGAATCTCTGGAACAGCACAGATCTGTGCGGTGTTAGACATCGGGAAAAAATTCTTTCCTGGGAGGGTGGGCAGGCCCTGGCTCAGGGTGCCCAGAGCGGCTGTGGCTGCCCCTGGATCCCTGGCAGTGCCCAAGGCCAGGCTGGACAGGGCTTGGAGCAGCCTGGGGCAGTGGGAGGTGTCCCTGCCATGGCTGGGGTGCACTGGATGGGCTTTAAGGGCCCTTCCAAACCAAACAGTCGTGATTTGCTGATGGGCTTGGCACTGTTGGGTTTATGGTTGGACTCGATGACCTTGAGGTCCTTTCCAACCTAAATAATTCCATGTTTCTCTACCTTCCAGCTTTGGAAACGGCTCTCATAACTAGAATTTTACATATATACACACACACAACACCATATTCACTGACAGAGAAGCAGCAGATTTAAGAACTCTTCTCTTTAGGGTTCTAGCTGTGAAAGAATCATTTTTCAAAACGCCTGCAACTAGGGAAAAGTGGCCATCCATAAGCTGATCCTTTATAATTAGTTAGATAAAAGTGTNATGAGAAAATTAGGAAAAAAAGAAAAAAAAAAAGAAGAAGGAAAAAAAAAGAGGAAAAAAAATCAAAGGGTGGGGGAAGAAGAAGAAAGAAAACTTGCTCCAGGGAAGAAGCAACTGTTCTCTGATGTGCAGCAAGGAATTTAACATCAAAGAACTAATGTAAATGGGGCCCATTTACCTCAAAAAACAACACACCACTCCACATTCTGGAATATTTCTATTTTAGGTTTGACAGCATTATGCTTTGTACCAAAACTCAAGATTGTGTAATTTGATAGATGTCAGAAGAAAATGACCTTCAGAATGGCTAAGGGTGGCAATCTTTGTTATTAAGTACGTTAGAACTCTCTGTACAATATCTGTTTAAACTTCAGAGATCAGCAGATCACCTTTAAAGTTCATCTGATTGTACATAAAGATTCCATTTGGACTTAAAGCCCGGAACACGGATTTTTCTTACGTGTCTCTAATACTGACGGCGGGTGACTTCCTATCCCAACACTCCTGTTCTTTCTGCTGCTCTCCCCACCAATCACACAAAAATGAAAGCTGGATCTCTGCTCAGCAGTGAAAACAGCACACCAGTTCAAATATGTAATCTGAACCACCCAAAAGACCATTAAAAATAGTTGAATACCCAAAATGATGTTAACAGAATAATTAGTCAAGTACCAAATGACTTCAAGGGTTTTGAAAATGAATGATAGAAATCCCAAAATCCTATTAATATTCTATTTTACATTTCGACTTTTGGAGGTCTACAAATCTTTTCCTTTTTATTTTTTTTCATTAAACATACATCTTTAGGAGGAAAAAAAAAAAAAAAAAAAGCCCTCTCATTCATGTGTGAAGTACTTTTCATTGGGAAAAACCCAAGAATGAATAGAAATGACTTTGACAGCACCTGCACAGAGAATTGCCTTTCTGCAATCCTGTGCTTAATGGGGGCCCACTGAGAAACTGCTTCTGCAAACTGTGCCTTAGGAAAACTCTCCATTCCAGACTTTTCATTTAAACCAACAGAGTATTTCTAATAATTCTGAAATTATGCAGAGGAATTAAATACAGACATTTAACTCTCCCAGAAAGTCTTCTGTGGGACTCCAGCTGCAGGGTGGCTGATGCCCAAGTTACACCAGCCTTGCACCAGGACATAATTACTACCTCCATCTAAACGGATTTACTGAGCACCTAAATATTCCCCAGCATCACTAATGCTGATTTCCAGTCAATACTGCTGTCAGCCAGGCATGTTATTTAAAACAAACTGGCCTAAAATACAAGCCTCGCACGCAAGACAAGGATTTAAAACCAGGCTAACAGCCTGGGTTTGCCACGTGCAATTGTTTAATACTCGAACTACCCTCTCTGGAAGACAAAACTGGTGAGGGCATCAGGCACTTAAAGGGCTGACAGAGAACTGGGGTTTAATCTGAAGCTGTACTGAGACATTTTGCCAAAAGATTGCCCGGTGTGACAAGCTCTGGGCTGGGATCATGGACAGCACAGGCAAAGGAGGAGGATTTTGGTTTGATTTCCTCTCATCAATCATCTGTGAGATGACTATCGGAGAAATCAGTGCTGTGTTTTGTGGTGACAGAGATTCCTGCAAACGGAAAGATTCCAATGATCCTAAGAGATGTCACTGCTTCTCACCTGCCATCCAGCGCAGCGGGCAGTCTGCTTTGGGATTTCTCATTCACTTCCTACTCACACCAACTTTTGGGTCAGGTTTTATATCATGGCACGATTCTTCCTACAGCTCAACACCCACATGAGATGAAGTGAGAAAACCTGGTGAAGATGTGGAGACTGAAAAAACTCCACTTTAGGGTCCTTCTCCCTCATCTCCATGCCTAAATCACAAATACATTCCTGGGTTACTATTTTTAATATTTCCTGGTTTTCCTCTGCTCTGTCCAACTAAACAAAGATGGTTATTTCAATCGGGTTTAAGGTGTTATATCAAAAGTGGTGGCACGTTCTTTTTCAGAGTTTCAACAAAGAAAACATGCACCCAACAGGAATTACCTGAGCTCTGACAAGGTGCCTTTATCCCTCAGAAATACCAGGCCCTCTGCTACGCAGGCACCTCACTCCCCGCTCTGACATGAAGAAATTCACAGAATCACTCAGGCCCAGATGTTTCTGGTACCCAAACAGCTGACAGCCACTAAAACCACGAGGGGACGGGCTGTGGAACATCTTTGAAGACACAAGTCAAAGCTAAAGCTTCCTCCACAAATAGGAGGCAACAGTCCCGAGATGTGACACTGAGCCACGACTTCACTCTCAGTTACAGACTATTTAATCCGAGCTTTATAAAACACGATTCTTTCAGAAACTGGAGATTTCCGAGACCCAGGCACTTTATCATTGTTTATCAGCTAAATTCACACGCCTTGATTTTTGCCAAGGAGAGACTTCAAGGATCCTGAGGGAATTATAAAGGGATAAGAATGAGATTTTTGTTTTTTAGAATCTGCATTGCTGTTTTAAGTTGAATTTTGTGGCAATAATAAGCATTTATTAAGACAACAATGAACAGAAAAGAGTTCTACGTATGCATCATCTTAAGACAGAATCTTTGCTATTAAATAGAAGAAAAACTGCGAACAAAAGGACAAACTCTGAATTAACTCTGCGCCAGTAAATTAACTCCGTGCCACTAAATTAACTCGGTATCACTAAGTTAACTCGGTATTAGGAAGTCACATGAGAGATGAGAGCCCAAAAAAGTTAAGCTTCTACAGCTGGAAAGACAGACACTGAAAACATGACCAAATCCCCCAACAAATCTATGATCTGAAGCCATCGGTGTTACTTAGCAAGATTATGCTGGATTACTTTTTGCAGTTTTAAATACAACAAAGCTTCCCCAAAAGAGCGACAACTTCCCGGAGCCAGAATGCACCGAGGACAAACTTCCCAAGTCCAGCAAAGGCCCAGCTCAAAAGAAAATGGAATATATTGCTCAATCATCAAAGCAATTAAAAACATAAATAAGACATTGCGAAACTCTGAACATTCCCAGTGTTTAATTATTTATCTTCTCCATCCTGCAGCTGTAGGTCAGAATTAACTCCTCTGAACTGAATACAGGAGAACTCTTTTGGGGATTTGTACCTTATTCATTTGCAAGCAAACATTCAAATTCATTTCATATTCACACAAGAACTGCAACAGTTTCACCTAAATCAGATTTTCTACAAGTTAAACACCCCTCCTACACTCAGATGTGATTGTGAAACTACTTTGATCTCTGTTCCCAAATTTATTGCTCGGTGTAATCCATGACAAAATATAATGTGATTTACTGTATCTCTATATGACAGCCCAGCAGCTGACAGAACTTAATAATTTAGCATAAGAAAAAAACCCTTCTGGCACCAAAATATACAAATCATAATTGAGGCACTTTAGTATCACGTTACAATGAGGCACATGCAGACTGATCGTAAGAACTTCAAAACAATTAGAATTCTTTCTCACCCATTTAATGAAGGTGGGTTTTACTCCGTGACATGTTCTGCAGCTGTAAGCAAGTTCATTTTGGAACACTTCTCTTTCTTCATATTAATGACTCTGAAGGACTAACGACGTTGTTTTACCCCTTCCCTATTTCCCAAACACTCCTTCTCCTCCAAAAAGAAGAAGAAAAAAGCCACCTGCAGCTTTTCTCTGTTATGAGGATGTGAAGAAAGAGCAAATGAGTGTAAACAATGTCTTCAAACCGTGCCAGAATTTAATATGGAATTATTATGTTTTATGTTAGAAAACAGCCAATGTTTTCTTTATATCATCACATGCACGGGGATGTAAGGATAAGTAAAACTGGTACATTAGAGAAAAATGTACCTACAAACAACCAGCCTTTTCCAAGGCACAAAGTACTGGGAAAAAAGAGAGAGAATGAGGTCATGATTCAACTGGGCTTTTAAGAATATCTAATAAAGCTGAAATAATAAGCAATTGTGTATTACAAGATAAAGTCGGTGTGTTACAGGCCATTTGGAGAGCGAAGAAAGGCTCGGGAAACTTTTGAGAAAATAACCACAGCAGTCGTTCCGCCACTGGCAGAACCTCAGCATTCACCTTATCCACCATCTCCCTGATTTTGTGGCTCCTGATCTCAGGAATCCAAAGGCTACGACCTGGAAGTTGTGGAATTGAGAAAAAGCAGCGCGTGCCCAGGTGCTGCAGAACGAGGAAGGGTGCTCGGACACAGACTTGAAAAAGAAAGAGGAGACGGAGACCTCAGAAAAACCCCACCTGGGAATGCTTCTTCAACAGATATTTTAGATTAATTCCAGTTGGTTAAAAACCACCAAACCCTAAAAAACCCAGGGAAACTTCTCCAACAACTACCCAGCTATGATTGATACGACAGGACATGAGTAAAGTGTGATGAAGGATGGGCCATATGATCAAGCGCTAATTTTAATCGTATCAGTCCTTGCCCTGCTGAAAGCCATCTTTTTAATTCCATATTTTGTCATGATTTATCATTTAGCTCTTGTCTGGTTCTCATTTCTTAACAGCATTGTTTCAATCATTTTGATTTCTAACCCTGTGGTGCTGTTTGCGAATGCAAATAACGGTGCTTGATCTCCCTTCAGGCATTAATGAAGATATTAAAGAGTGAGCCTGTTGCTCATGGGTGCATATTTTTTTCCCCACAGTGACAGTTATACCAACTTCTCTTGGCTCTTAACTCTGGAACCAGATTTATAACTACAGTTGATGAGCAGACATCTGACCTGTTGCTTTCTGGTTTGTTTTTTCTGAGTTTTGTTTGTTTTTTTTCTTTTTTTAAGGAGATAGAAGCAGAGTAACTCCGTGAATAACTGCAGCTCTTGCTTTGACACATCTCCAGCAGGGAGAGCGCCATAAATTCTCTTTAGTCTTATTTGAGTGAAATATCCCTGAGATGATTCTACCATCTTTTTCTTCATGTTTGGCTCTGCTGATTGAAGACTCTTCCAAAAGGCTCCCCTGAGGGATGATGCAATGGCTGTGAGCACGCTCCTGCTCCACCATCACCTTGCTTTTTCTTTGGAGGAATCAGGAGCAGTGCAAAAAAGGACACACTACAGAGGAAACTGCTTTCAAAAAGATTTGTAGAAAGGCACTATCAAGACAGATTAAATAATCTGCACTTTTTTGCGAAGACACGTTAAAAACCTTTTCTCTTTTTGAAATATATTTCTTTCTTCTTGATCTTTTGGCACTATGTTTTGCTTTTACTTGATCTTTTGGCAGCACATTTCTGGTTTTGCTAGATTTCCTCCAACAAAGCCAAAGTGCTGTGTTCTTTTTTCATTAATATTAGTTGGTGAATCACTATCCTGTGTCAGAAATGCTCAAGAACCAAGCGTAATTTAATGTACGCAGACTCTGCAAAACAAAAGCAATGAAAATATTACTACTCTGGAACAGAGAGATAATATCAGAGACAATAGTTCTTGGATTACAATGAAAAAAAATTAAGAGACTTGGGAAACATCCAACTCTTCTTGGTAACAATTGGAGGCTCTTTAAATTATTCATAGCTGGGGCCTAAGCTAAATAATTGATGTAACAGACTCAGAGAAACATTTTCAAAAAATGGCACATCTACGAGTGGTAGAGATCCTGACTGCATTGAGCAAGGACACAAACATAGGTCTGCTTTACAATTAGACACAATTTAATGAGATCATTGCACTCGGGAAGAATGCACGGCCGCATTTTATGGTTGACCTATTTGCCCCCATGTAAATAACCAGGGAGTGTGACAACAGCTCCTCTGAGCGCTCCCACCAACAAAGTTATCTCCAAGTGCGGCTTCAGTGCTCGAGTTAATGAAGAGAAAGGTGTCAGATCACAGACCCCATCGCACCCAGCTCTCAGAAGGTCTCAGGGACAAAGATGGAACCATTTCTGGTGTTAATGAAATGTGGAGTTGGCAGAGCAGAACCAGAGCTGGAGAGACAGGACTCAGAACTGTGAACTCATGGAAAGCACAGAATGCTTGCACTTTGTGAGCAGAAGTAACTGCTTGGGGGCGAAACTCAGTACTTTTAATCAAGTATCTCTTGGAGTATCTTTCATCTCTGAAGATGTCATATTCTTTTCCCTTCATCTTCCATTTCTTTGCCAGTGCTGAGCAGTGACATCATCTGCAACAGTGCCAGAGCAGATACTGTGAATCACAGATATTCCTGCATATGCTGCATGAAAATATGCCCAAGGAGCTACATCCAGCCGGGCTCCTCTAGGGCTGTGCTGGGTGAGGAATTGGTCCAGCATCACAGAGCTCGATGCTGAAGGAGGGACTGAAATGTTCTCTAGGACACATTTATCAGTACCTTATCTGCAAATTACAGCCCGAAGCTGCTCAAAAAATAAGCACCCAACTCCAGGACACTGTCTGAAGAGTTTTGAAAAGGGCCCCGTTACAAAAACATTGTATTGCACCAAAACCGTTCTGGAGAATAATTATCGCTAATTAGGGAAGCGGTCACATACACAGTGACCTGAACTTTAGGGTCCCCAAGCATCTCAGTTTTATGCGGACTTCACACCAGAGACAGATGGCGTGATTGTAAGAGGTAAATACTGTAAAGATCAGATTTGATTTCAAATCGCAGAAATCTCCGAGTACAACTGGTATCAACATCTTTAACGTCTGCAAGCACGATCTGAGTGGCTCTGGCCAGGTTTTATGCCACCTTGGAGTCAGATCTCTCCAGAGGGAACCACTTCACAACTTCCACCCATCAGAGCAATTGCAGTCCCAAAACTAAAGTGTTTGACTTGTTTTGGGTTTTGTTTTTTTTTTTAACTACAGCTTTGTCCTGTAATCAAATATCGTGTTCTCAGTACAGTCAATACACAAAAATGCAAATTACTTCTCCACAAGAAAAGAAGCACTGAGGGAGAATTAGATGTTCCCGGAAACTGCATAAACCTTTAACAGAGTGAGTCAAAATATCTGTTTAAACACAGAAAAGAAGGCAATAAAAAGCGAAATGTTGAAAATTATTTAGAGAGAGAGAGGAAAAAAAACCCATCATCATCTTCTCCCACTCCAATTTACTCATGTGTGCTGCTCAAAGGGAGCTTTTTTATGGCATATTTTCAGTGTTCCAACGTTGCTTCCTTTGAGCATTGTTGCTCCAAGGCCCATCCAACCCGGCCTTGGACACTTCCAGGAATCCAGGGGCAGCCACAGCTTCTCTGGGAATTCCATCCCAGCCCCTCCCCACCCTCACAGGGAACAATTTCTGCCTAATAGGGCAAAACACTGCACAAAAATGATCCTAAAACTTCAGTCAGCTCACCTAGGCGCGTTCAGAAAACGCTGAAAACATCAATATCTTACAGGAGAAAAACGGGAACAAACATTCACAATCCTAACAATGTCCCAGGAATCCCCAAAAGACACCAATCCTGAGGAACCGTGACGCGTCAAGGGAATGCTCAGGAACTAACGTTACAATAAAGAATGTCCTGGCTTTAAAGCTGAGATTTTCAGGCGACAGGAAATGAAAGACCTCAATAAACCACGTGTCCCTGAACGCTGAAAAGCTGTCTACAAATACCAACAAATATTTCAATGTCCGGTGTGCCTGTAACGAAGACTCTCCCTTCCCATCCCCAGGGCAGCAGGGCCGTGCCAGAGGAATCCTGGATCTCCTTCTGCCCATCTGCACTCCTGTTTTCCTTGTCACCGCAGCACGAATCCTCGCTTTCGTAGTTCCTCGTGTTCACGTTAACAGCAGCAACGACACACAGCAGTCCACACAGAAATCAACTTTATCCACGGAGCGGCTCACAGAGGAATGAGAGCCCTCACTCGAGAATGGACTGACCTTCAGAAAATCTGGGCACTCGGATGTTCCACGCCTCAGCTGTGAAATTCAGCTCCCCGTTGGATTTTTAAGCAATCTTCACAGCATTGGCGTGAAAAAAATTAAATTTAGAGAACGGGTTTTTCTCCCATATTGTCCTAAATTTTAAGGTAACAAGATCTGGTAGAAAAATAAGAACTTTTTGCAAAAACAAGTTCTCAAAGCTCATGCTGTAATTAAAATTGACTTTTTTTCCCCCCTCTTGGATAAAATCATCTTCATCAAAGTTCTATAATAGGACCAAGATTCGAACTAAATTAGCTGAAACTGTTACTTTTGAGCTTTAAATGGAGTTTGTCCTCTAAGCTACTTTGAGTTTTGGATTTTGTGGCCAACTTCCACAGTTCTCCATTTTCAAGATAGAAATTAAACAGAACAGGTCATGGAGATTTGAAGGTAACGCCAGGTATTTTCACTGAAAGACTTTTCAACAGAGATGCATTTTTCTTTTCCCCTCCTATCTTTTACTCAACACGTGCTCTTCAGATTAGGGTAAAAATAGGGAAGTGGGTTAAAGAAAAAAAAAAATACAATAGCAGTTAATATAGCTTAAAATTAGCAAATTTTTTGAAAAAGAGAAAAAAATCCAACAAATTAAAGAAAACCAGTATTTCTGACAGAAATGACAATTCAAGACTATTAAAGATATTGCCCTATGAAGGATTATTTGTAACTTTAATTTGAGAATGTAAAGAAGTTAACTTTTCTTTTGCTATACTACACATGTAAAAAAAGATCAAAGAAAGAAAAGAATTGAGATTCAAATTCCATTTTTAAGCAAAAATGACAATGTCTTCCTGAGTTAAAATTAATCCTTTAATGATGAATTTCAAAGGTTTAAATACTTTCTGTGACCTTGGCTTTAAATAATTATGCCAAGCAGAGCTTTCCTTACATTCAGAAAAGATTGTGAATTGTTGATCACAGCCATTTTAATGGCTTCAGGCTGGCTGATTTCCAGCATAATCCTCCGAATGCTCTTTAACATTACAGACCAAGAACCTGACGCAGGTAAATGAAATGTCACTTGCACAAAGGCTGCTCAAACACTCTGCAGATTGTTCATTTGTGCCACTGCACATCCCCTTGCGAGAAAATGTGTGATTTAGAGCCTTCATGCAACGTATAAAAGATTCTTCAACAACTATCTGCTTACACATACACAGAGTCTACCATAAATATTAAGCAGGTTTTTTTTTCTTTTTTTTTTGTTTAGCTTTTGAAATAAAACTTGGATGTTTGAGCTCCCTGGTGGGGGGGAATACTTGAACCCAAGACACGGCTCCAAGGGGATGCTTGGCAAGCACAGATGTGGGCAGTGACCCCATGGAACAGAACGGGAGGGGAGCACTGATGAACCTGAAACATTAATTTCTGTTTTCAAATGCTACCCAGAGTCCTTCCTCACTTGATGCACACAGATAAAATGAGACCAGCCACTGCGAGCAATAGACGAAGTTTCCTTGCAGCTTTTAGCCTGAGATTTTTCCTCCTTAAGAGCTCACCCTCGTTTTAAGGGAGAAAAAGCACAGCCACCATTCCTCCTGTCTCTATTCCAGCAAAGGAAGATCAGCCTGGTCCTGGCTGGCTTTACCTGGGGAATCACCTGCGTTTTTAAAGTCCTGTTGGTTCCTGAGCACCCCATGGCACCTTCCATCCCCGCCGGAGGTGCTGCCCAGCCCCGGCGTGCCCAGAGCCAAGGTTTTCATCCCAGAACCAGAATGAACAGTCCAGACCATCCTACACTCGTGCTGTGACTCTGGCATCCCACGGCCTGCATCTGTTTTTTCAACTCCAGTTACCCCTGAACATTTTTCCTTAGGGAAACTTTGCTCAGCTGACTTTTGGGGCGACTGCTCCCCTCTTGCCCCTTGCAGCTGCTCTTTGTGAATCTCTTACCTTGTCCAAAGCCTTCTCTGTCTCTGCCGCGTGCGTCTTTTTCAGGTCTGCTATCACTTTTTCCATCTCCATCTTCACACTCTTCAGTGCTGCCTCCTTGTCTCGAGCTATCTGCAGCTTCTCCTCGTCCTTCTGGATGCTCAGGTCCAGCAGCTGCTGGTTCCGCTGAGCGTTGGCCTGAATCAGCTCTTCCCTCAGCTTGCAGATTTGCCTCTCCAAAGCCGAGATCACCTGAGAGAAAGAACAAACAGAGTGACAAAACCCAAACCCACACCAAAAAACCCTCTTGGTTTCCTCTGGCAGGCTGCTAGCTGGGATGGGAGCAGCCTCAAAGGATGCTCTGTCCCTTTTCCTGGTCTCTCTTCTTGCTCTTTCCTTTCTCTTCGTGCGCACAGACAAACACAGCTTCCTCTGCCCAAAGCACTGGTAAAATTGACCTTTTCGGAGGAGAAATTTCATTTGTGGCACAATCACTACACATCCCATCCATGCCTTCTTTTTTCATCCTTAAGAAAAGACCTGCTGCCTTCTCAAGAGGTATCAGAGTATCACCAGTCATCGATCAATCGCTGCCGGCCCCCGATGGCAGGGATGGAAGCTGTGTTACCTCTCATTTCACAGAATTCACACTGCTAATCTACAACAGGAGTAGTTACACACCTATTAATTCAGATTACCCTTGCATACAACCCTTACTAGTTACTTTTCTAACTCCACTTCTTCTGTAGGTTCTTCACTGAACTACAGGAGCATCAAATTTGGGACACTTACACCTTACGGGTAAGTGTGATGGGTGACACTGAAAGCACACCAGTGTTCTCATTCATAAATGTAATTCTGAAAATGAGCACTCTCACTAGAAAAACTCCCACAGGATTTCCTCCTTTGTCCTCCCTGTTTCACAAGAAACTTTGCAGTTGCCCGGAATTCTTTCACAGAGGATGTGACAATACTGAGAGCAGAAGTTGATGTTCCACCAAACAAATGCAGGTGACTCGGCTCAAGCTTATTAAAGGTTCCACAAGAAAATCTGAGGAAAAGCAGCATATATTTAAAGTTCCCATTGTCCTGGAATCCCAGTTCCTGATTCTGGAGCTCTGGTCTTGCTCTCCAACTGCTCTTTTTCTTCTTCGGACATTTTTAACACACCATCTGTGCTCCACTAAACCATCCATTTGCAGCCTCTGAGAACCACATTACTACGGAACTCTGAAAAAGAAACATTTGTTTCTGACCGAAGCTGGGACATGACTGACTATCAGATCTATTGCCTTGTACATTCATCTCCCAAGACAGATTCCTATAAATACCGTGATCTGAGAGAGAGAAAAAAACCCGGCTTGAAAGTTTGCCTATTTCTCAAGCTATCTGAACTATACGGTGTAATGAAAGACATCATCTCCCTCCAAACCTTCAGCCTGTCCTTCAGCTATCACAGCTGTAACGTGTATTCAATGACATTAACCATCTCAGAAACTCCTTTTGTTTCCATGCTTTCTTAATTACTCACTGGCATTAATCCCTACTGTGTCAAAGGTAAGGTTGTGTGCATGGTGGAGAAGGAATGAGCACGTCATTTGTGTACAGAGCTCGAACGCAGGCCACATCTTTCAGCCCTATCAGCATCATCTCAAACATATGTTTCATATACTGTAATCTGCACTAGATCCTTTCCTTCCTTTCCTGAGCTTTTCCTCTACACATGTTTAATTTCTTATTAAAATCTGTATGCAGACTGAAAATGTAAAGTGCGTCTCAGTGTATGATTATAATCCACAATGTACTTTTATAATTCTTTCAGAAAATGATTTCGTCTCAAGATCACAAGAACATGACAGCCTGCCTGGCTTTTCCTTAACCAAAGCAGCACTACCTCCACAAAGATAAGAATTGCTGACGGATGACATGCTCTGAGTTCCAAACTGACACACGCAGAATTTGGGGTTTTTAACAGCTGCCCCAGTGCAAGTCTTGCCTGGAATAGCCACGATTATCTTTTAATCTGTGAGAGTTCCTTTTGAAAGTTCATTCCTCCACTTTCCTTCCTTTTTTATTCACCCTTCTTCTTTAAAATTAAAAACTTCCTCTAATTACACCCCCAACACACACACGTAAGTGAAACGAGGAAATTATATTGCTCAGAAGTTCCCTAAAAAGTTTGTTAAAATATTTAGGACAAGAAGTCAGGGCTAACTTTTTATAATACAGAGAAAGCTCATTCATAAATGACATTACAAGCCAAAATAAAGACTGGGTGAATTCCTGACTCAATTGTTATACCTTTTAAGCTTTACTCCATTCTTTATTCAATGCTTCCTACACAAAGTCATTAGAAAATGAAACAGAATCCAGTGTTTTCTGTAAGGAGAAAGTAACAGCTCCCAGCCTTGAGCGCCAAAACTGGGGACAGCAGAAAGTGGGCTGAATGTTATAGGTAAAGTACCAGTAATTAATATGCAAAGGAGCATTAATGTTGGACCTAATAGATGGCAAAAGCAGATTTGGTTCTATTAGGGAAGAAGAAAGACTCTGAAGACGGGGTGATGGCAGCGAAACTAATATGATTAAAGGAGTCCCTTTGGAGCAACTTCACTGCGAGTGAGATGATGTTAAGAGACATCTAATCTCTCCAAAGTGACTGGAAAAAGCTTATATTGGGGATCACAGACACAGTTCTTGTCAATTACTTTCAAATAAGTCCAGTTCTCACAGCCAGATTAGTTTTTCCCATAAACAAAGTCCGTGGCAGAAGCAGCTTACACCCGAAGAACTCAGTGCCTCAGACAACTTTGTGTGACACGGATATCAGGAAATGAATCCCCAACTTTCCCGCACTAAGACTCTGCTATCCCACATGCCAGGTTTAATAAACTATTATTAGACCTAAATGTAGGCAAATTTG
>VZRN01006271.1:4934624-4950502 GCA_013397935.1 Dasyornis broadbenti | reverse complement strand
AAAAAAAAAAAATAGATCATTTCTCGTGAACCTATATATATGAATCGCTTTGTACTGCTCGACTGATAGAAGCGATGCCTGTGCTGGGATTAAACCCTTTTCATCATAAAACCTCATCTGGTTCGGAGTCCAAGTCCATCAAACCTTTTCCCTTTAAAGTCCCGCCTTTGATTCTACATCAATTTATTCAAACCGCAGCTGGGTGGCTGAAAACGAAAGGACAGCATCATTTAAACCAACCATGTTCCTAACTTGAAAGAAGGACTATAATTAAAAAAATGGGCATAAAAGAATGGAAATGGGATAATATTTTTTAATGGTAGTTCAAAGGCCGACAGATGTCAGAGCCTTTGAAGATGTCAGTACACTGAGCAAGGAGTTGCCATTAAATAGTTTGCCTGAGAGGTGAAGCAGCTTTTTAATGACTGAAAAAGCCCTTGCAGACACATCCTTGTGTTTTTAATTTGTCAGAGTTTCTGCACTATTTTCTGATTAATGACACATGATTATAACTGCATAGCACACATATTTTTATACTTTGCTAAATGAATACTTTATTCCACATTCCTTCAGTGCCAGATAAAAACAGGAAAGCTTTACTACAGAGTCCAAAACTATTCAGATTGCTCAAATATTTATGGTAATTTGAGGGGATTGGCCAGATCCAGCGCTTCTATGTGTTGCTACCTTTTGTTCTTTAATGGAGCTATTACTACTGCCATCACAATGTGCATGCATTAAGTGAGCACGTGACCTAGTAATGCATTGTGCCCTTCTTGTGCCCTAAACAATCAGAGCTTTCATAATTCACTGATGAACAAAGTCATCAAATCAAAATAACATTTAGAAAAATCCCAGGATTGATCCTGAACAATACTAACAATGGCTGCCAATGTATTGTAAGCGGAAAATAACTTTTCCAAGGAGAAAAAGCATATTGCTAGGAAACATCATGTTCAGAAGAAAAACACCAATATTTAGAAATGCAGATAAAGTCCCCATCTTGGGCTGAGAAGATGCTGCTGCAACATCCTTCATCTCTCTCTTAACATATGCAAATTTTTTCTATTTTCCCCATGAATGGAAAATGTAGTAGCCTGAAACACAGGGACAATTTCTTTTGCTGCCAGGAAAAAGCTCTCCCATCACCACAGCAGCTTTTTGTGGATGCCTGCCAAGCTGAGCAGGTAGAGCCCGGGGACAGCCCAGCCCTGGGCAGGGACAGGAGAAGCCAGCACGGTGTGCCCTGCCTTGTTTCACACCTCAGAGCATCATTCACGGCAGAACACACTCATTACAAGGGAATTTGATTAATGTGCTGTTCCTTCTGCTCTCCCAGCCTAGATTCAGCTTGTAATTGGATCATAAATAGAAATGTGATGGACTCAGCTGAAAATGTGCAGATTGGAGGTACTGTAGCAGAGCTGTGTGAAACGAGCTGCTCTTCTGCCCTGAACATGGACATGGATTTCCCAAGTAGGAATATTTGGCCTGTTGCAATCCATACCCATCAGGAATCTCTCTGGAACACCCTCATCAGGGCAGGGAGGCAACTCTGGACACTCAATGCTCCTCCTGGGTCTGCAGTGGGAGATGAGGGACGCTGTGAGCCAGGGGTGTTCTGCTGCGTGTCCCAAACACTGCACTCTTATCCCGCTACAAAAGCAAGCACTGGAAGGTTTGGAAAGGAGAAGATTATGGCTGCAGAGAGAAAAAACATAATTCTGAAATGGAATTGTCCCACATGTATTTATTGAATGAAAACAGTGGCCTGCTAGGAAAAAACATGGCTGTGTTGGGATTCCACTATAAAGAACATGGAGGACTGGACTACTTTCAGCACAAACAATTGTAATCCCATTCCCAACTAACCTGCAGCCTTCCTTTTGAGTTATTCCAAAGTTACCTTCAAAGACAGTTTTATTTTAAAAGCAAAACAAAGCCTAACCTACCACACATCATTAGACCGCTTGACTTTATCATGAATCTCACACAGATTTGAAAACTCAGCCTGAATGAACGTCACATCACGCACTTTTGCCACTTTTCCTAGAAAATAAACAACAGGTGGGAGCAGCCAGGAAGCTGCTCAGCAGGACGGGGCGGAGCAGCCACTGGGAACACCCATGGAGCAGGGCAGAGCTCATTCGTTCCTCCATCCCCGTCCCAGGGGTTTGGCGGGTCCTGGATACCCGGGGTGCTCAGCGGGGCTGTTGGGACAGGGCACGCTCCAGATGGAATCAAGCAAGGGAGTGAGATCACACGTCCAAAAGGCCCTTGATGGCATCAAAGCACAGAAATCGGTTCAAAATTCAGTTATTATTTTGGCACTGTGGTAAAAATAGCAAAATCAAATGTTGAATTTCGATAGCTGAGCTGAAGTAAACCCTCAGAGAACAAGGAAAAGGCACTGCTCGAAGCTGTGGGACTTCTTACAGAATTCCAAATTAATCATAACAATCTAAAGGAATGTTACTCACAAAAGAAGCAGCGGAATTCTGAATAAACATTATAAAATCCTTCTAAAATGGAAAATATCAGACATGATGAAAATAATGTTTCGCTACCAGCCCCATATAAGCAGACAAAGCTGAGCCATTCAGACTCTATCCATTAGAGGGCAATAATACATATACTCACACTCATACACACACACACATACATATATATATACAAACACATTCCCTCACACATCCCAAACTGATTTTAGCAGGAAAAAATCCGTATTTTTTTCTCTAGTATTACCAATGGTATATTGACAGCTTGGGTCCTGTTCCCTCCTCTCCCCCTGCATTCCCCAACAACAGAATCCAACAGGTAAAAGGTACAATAACAAATTATTCTTCAACTTTGCTTTCCCCCAAGGAAATCCATGCAATTCACAGCTTCAGAAGGCTTGCAGTCAGTTATTATTAAACTCGGGTAGGCTGAACAACCAGCATGTCTGTAAGCATGGAAATCCTTACAGGGGTTCCCAAACTTTGAACAGACAAAAATGTTCTTCTCGTGCTCCTCTCCCACCTAAGTCCAACCCTTTTCCTTTTCCCTGCAGTGACACGAGAACCTTTGACAGCAGCAGCCACTGCAGACACGGCAAGGGGCCAGCACGCTTCAGATGTCTCTTGGTGCTGCAGACACATCATGGAAGGGCATTTCTTGATGTCACTGGAGTCACACGAGGGAGGCAGCTCCTGTGCTGGGTCTTCCGCTTCCCTGCTCAAGCCACGCCAATACTGAGAAACCAAACTGCTAAACCTTGTTTATCTCAGGTCCCCAGCCTCCCGCTGCCCCCACTTGCAGCATCCCACAAGCACAATTACGAGATCGGCTCACTGGGACAGGAACTGCCTGTTGTTCCGTGTTTTCACTGACACAACATAGACTCAGACCCCCGAGAGGATTCCAGCAATACAAATAATTACCAGCAGCCCCTAAACTACTGCTTGTCAACATCTCATTAGTTACAGGACTGCTGGAGTTCACAGGGACACGCAGGCAGCTGGAGCACTCACTTAATGCCCAGTAATTCCTGTGAGCATCCACACTCCATTGATTTGTGCTTGGGGTAGCATTTTTCCTTTTGTTTGTTTGTGGGCTTTTTGCTTGTTTCTGTTTTGTTTGGATTTTTTTTTTTTTTTTTTTTTAAAAAACGTATTACTCTGCAATTATCAATCTCTGTTTCCTTAGAAACAGCAATTCAGGTAACAATTTCATCTACCAGCTTATTGTTTTCACCAGCTGCTGAATAAATATTAACTTTATATTAAACCAGAGGTTTAACTGAAGATCTGAATTCAACTTCATAAGGTCCAGGATGAAGATGCAGAGTAACACATCGGTCACGTTGCTATCCCAGACAGGACACAGGTGCCCTCCAACCCAGAAATCCCTAAGGACACCAAAGACAGCAGGAGAACACGCAGCTTCCTTGAAATCTTCCAGTGTACTCCGTGTTTGCAGCAGCTGCCTCTCCAAAAATCACTTTCTCCGCTCTTTCTCTTTTCTAAAATCATTTTACAGATGCCAGTACAGCAGAAAGCACAGACTACAAAAGAATTCAAGCTGTCAGAGACAACTTTAGAAGAATTGTATGAGCCGTGTGGAAGATGGAGTTCACTCTTCGTGGGATTTTCAGATCTGTTTCAAGTGAAAACACTGTGTCAGGGGNTTTGCCTTTTTTTTTTTTTAACTACCTTAGCGATGGTTTTATGAACTCTGAAGAACAACTCTAAAACCTGAAAACGGAATGTTCACGATCAGGCCAATATTTTAGGGGTCAAAAGTAAAGTTTTCTTATTTGCACTATTTTAGGAGGACTTCCAGACACATGAATACCAATTACTCCGAGATATGTAATTGCAGTTTGAAATTTATTGTTTTCTCCATTAAACAGAAATCTACAGCACCCCTGACATCGATTTCTGTCATTTTGTCATGATAAACACTCAGGTATTAAGTACCTTCCACATCATGCACCCAGGCATGATTCCAATTAGTGCTGAATAGAAGACAAAATGTCAGCTTAATAAGCTTCAATTTGCAGAGTCTTTGAACACCCGATGATATCATCACTTTGCCAATCATTTCTTGTACTTTGGATTCTTTTTTTTCCGTCTCACCCTCCCTGTCAAAAGGAAGTCTTTCAAATCCACAGAAAGGGAAGACATGAGCGACGTCAGTCATTGGTCTGACTGAGCTGAAAGATCCAAAAATGACTTCCCAATACATCAACAGAGAACTATGATGTGCACAATATTCCCCTCAAAGCTAATTTGCTGCCAACATGTTGAGTAATTGGGGGAAAAAAGTCTACTTTAAAGTCATACTGTGAAAAATTTTTTTTTGCATGGAATCAACACTAAAGACCTTAAATCACTGTCACAGTCTGTGCCACTCGTTCAAATGAAGAAACAGGTTTTGTTCAGGTGAGGTGACAATCATTTCTTCAAAGGTGACTGGGCCAAGGAGCAGCTCTGCTGTCTGACTCGATACTGAAAATAAGCACTGTACTTTAAAATAATGGATTTCATTTCTAATTTGTTTCTTAGAAAAAAAGAAAAAGGCTTCCAAGAAGAAAAAGACAAATTGCAGAGAAGCCGTGCACAGTTCTGTGAGCTCGAATGTCCGAGGCCAGCACAAGTCCACAGCCCTCAGCTGAGGACACACGAAGTTTTCTCTATCTGGAATATCCCAAAACGCAGAACCTCACATCCCTGCTCTTATCTGGGTGTGAGGGAAAACAGAAACACCAAATGGCAGCAGGAAAGACAAGAGATAACGAATCAGGATGGGAAGTGTGGAGCGATACCAAGGACCACGTGGGCTCTCCCGGGCTGTGCCGGGGCAGCTGCTTCTGCTTGAGAGCTCCAGTTCTGAGCTGGAGATGGGAAATGGGATCTCCTGAGCCGAATCCCTGGAGGAGGCGGTCACAGAGCGCACAGCCGGTGACCCACGGGCTGCACCACCCAGGTGCACCACATTCCTGGCACTGCACAGAGCGGTCCCATCTCCTTGGCTTGCACATCCCACAGAGCCCCGTCAGGAGCCCTTGGCTGGCACCTCTTTGTCACTCATGGCTCAGAAGTGGCAGGGGACAAAGGCCAGCCCACCCTGGGAGAGCTGTGCCGTGCCCAGAGCCGCTGCTCTGGTTGGGAAGGGGCTGGAGCAGCTCGGAAGGGGTGGATCTGAGCTTCCTGGAGCTGGGAGCACCCGCTGGGCAGGGCTCTGGTGTGGGAGCAGGGCTGCAAGGGTGCAGAGCACTTGGCTGCCCCTCCACGGGATGGGATAGCAAATTCCATACTTCTGAGGCAGCAAAGACTTTGAGGAGTTGCTACAGACGCCGGGGTTGGGCCAGTGGGGAAACAGCTGCAGAGATTTGAATGGTGAAATACTCAACCCTGCGTCCGTGCCAGCAACATCATCCCAGCCACGCAGAGAACCCACCACGGGGGCCTGGGGCTTTCCCCCCTCGCAGCTCCTGTCTGCGAAACACAGCAAAACCAGAGAAATCTCCCATTTTTTTTCCTGGCTAAAGCAGCATGAGGAGGAACAGGCACCCAGGGCAGTGCAATCTGCCACGAGCATCTCAGCTGCAATTTGTTACTGGTTTTCCACTTGAAGGTTCCTTTCTAATACTTTAATGTGGGAGCGTGAGGAGCTGTATGGATGAGCTCATATTTCTCAGCTGACATATCTTCAGCCAAAGTATGTCAGCTACAGGAGAGGGCAAGGCTTTGCACTGGCTCTGGGATTTCTTCTTCCCCCATCAGAAACCACATAAAAGAAAAATACAAATAAATCAGCTCTCCAAAATCGCTATTTATTACCTCATCATGAAGCTGTCTACTGGACCCTGCAGTGGTATTGAGTAATATCATTACTTAAACCATAAAGAGGTTGTATTTATTACTCAAAATTGGGAAAATTAGCATCCATATGGATCTTATTGTTTTACGAGCAGTATCACTGCCAAAACAAGTGGTGTTAACATTCCAAACTACAGATTGTCACCATTTCTCACCCAGTGTCTCATTCTTTCACTTGGTATTTAAAATAACTTTGAACTGAGGAACTGAGCAGATCACAGAACCTCTCCTATCAGGTATGTATCATTTAACAGGCAGACTACTGTTCAAAACTTGATTTATAGTGGCAGTGAATGAACGGAATTAACATCTGACCTACGGAAGAGAGACTAAATTGATTTGGGATAATCTTTCTTTAGAAAAGGGATGAGAGAAAAAGCACACCCTAAGAAATGTAACTACTTAATTTGCAATACATAGCACCTTAGTAGGCAATCCCAGACAGGATATCCTAACCTCCATCCCTGGAAAAACGACGGAGTAAGACACCATGAAACTGATTTCCAGGCACAGGCAGAATAAAAGGGTCATTGGGAGCAGCCAACCTGGATAAAGCAAGGGCAAAGCAGGCTTGAATGAAGTGATTGTCTTCCGCAGTGAAAAGGGAGAAGTGTCAGTGTTACTGATTTTGATTTTAGCAAGGTTTTGATGCAGACTTTCCAAACTGAAGAGACACAGAGCGGAGGGGTGTCCTACAGTGCGAGCAGAGAACTCACAGGACCATGGGCTTTGAAGAGGAGGAGTCAAGAGTCAGCCAACAAAAGCCACTTCTCAAAGTTCAAACGGGGCTGAAAGAGTTCAACATCTGCTCCAAAACCCTGGATGAAGGACAGATGACCCTGAGCCTCACTGTGGATGGCGTCTCCTGGGGAAAGCAGGCAGTGTGGAGAGCAGGGTGTCATCCACAGGGACCTCAAACCCTGCAAGCTGAGCGATGGGCCACCAGGGCCTGCAGGGAGTTCACCAAACCAGGTTTATTCACCCTGGAGAGCTGAACACCAAAGAGAAATCGATTTGCTGTCTTCAACTGAGCGTAAGGAATTGTAGAGATGACGGAGGAAGACTCTTCTTGAAGGAAGGGCAAGAACCCACAAATCCAAATTTCAACAACAGACATTCCAGCTGGAAATAAAGGAAAAGGGATTTCACACCGGATTGGTAAAGCACTGGAGCACATGGCTCAAGGAGGCTGTGAAATCTCCACCAGTGCGGATTTTTCAAAACTCAGCTGGACTTGGCCCTGAGCAACATGATGTAGTTTTGAAGTCAGACCTGCTTTGAGCAGGAGGTTGGGCACGGTGACCTCCAGAGGTCCTTCCAACCCAAATTATTCTATGATGCTGTGAAAAAACTCCACAATGAATGCTGGTCTCCCATTAGAGGATGTCCCTTCAGCCGCTCAGGGGAATGTTTGAAGAGGATGGCACTGCTGTTTTCCAAATTGCTGCACTTTTTCTACAGACTGCGAGAAGTCAACTTCCTTCTGTTCAACAGCTGCCTCAACACATTCTCAGGTAACTCTAAAAAGCGGTTTTCAAAAGAACTAAAAACCATTAATAAAGTTGTGAACAAGCATTGCCTCCCCTGCACAGCAGACATTTACTGAATAAATTGAGTTGTAATATTTGGAACAATCCAGTATCACAGGAACTACACTCCGAAGATTCAGACACAATTGGAAATAGAATCTAATAAGCAAATTCAGAGTCTGGCTTTGCCCTGCGCTGATCTCCACATAGAGAGCACGTGCTCCTTCTGCTCCCAAATCAAGAGACTCTATTGTAAATTGACCATTTCTGCAGCCTAACACAGCATTTTTGCCTCTCTGCTTAGAAATTACGTGACACCACCTCAAACGCTGCAGTTACTACCTGCTTGTGCCTGTACCTGTTTGTACTTGATAATTTCTGACTTCAGTGTTCCTCCATAGAACTTTAATTTGAGAAATAATTTCACACCACGTGCATCTTATTGTCTATTAGTGTTAATCGTTCCTTGCAGCCACAACGAATGCACACAAACCCTGCATGCAAAGCCACACCTAGCGGATGTGTTAAAACCTAGCAAAAAGATCCTTTACATCTCACTGATGAGCAAAACTGATCTCATTCCTACTCACAGAAATTATTCTATGTTTATTAACGTCTATGCAGGAAACAATCACTTTTTCCTAATCAAGGAGTGCTGGTATAAAACGAAATTACTGCCATATGATCTACACCCTGCCCCTAGACAAGTGCAATTATACACTCCACCTTCTCCGCTGCCAATATTTAAAACGAAACAAACAAACAAAAAAAAGAACATAAAAACGCTGATTGCAATGCCATAGTAACTACCAGATAGATTCCATTTCATATTATAGAAACAGAAAGTCCATTTTGCTGAAAAGAACTCCATCTCAGATTCAGAGTTCATATTATGTGATGAGCTAGTTTCTATAGCAACTGCTTTCTCTTTTACATACACTGTAGACAGCACAAAATGTCTGTTGTCTCCTAAGTTAACTTAACATTTTTAATCAGCAGATGACAATTTGCGCACTATTATGTACGGCTTCCAAAAATGTCTTTAAATATTTCAAGTGCTGGGCAGCCTGAAGTATAAAAGGAGAGAGTGAAGTCACACCTCCCACCCCAAATTCCTCACAATCCAATTTCAGTCCTAATTAAAAGAGTGAAGAGTCAAGGAAAAACACGGGAGACATCAGAGATGATCACCCACTATGGCACAGGGACACTTTCAAGGTTGCACGAAGTGAGGAAGTGGCAGATGTTTGCAGCTGGATCAACAGGTGTTTGAAGGGCATCTCCCGCTGAGGCAGCAGCTTGGCCAGAGAGACCCAAGATCACAAATGTGGCAAGGTGGGCTCACCTGAGCAGGGGAGGGGATGTGCTCAGGAGACTCAGACCCTGATGGAGAGCGCCCTGAGCCTGCCCTGTCTGCTTCAGTCCAGAGCAAAGGCTCATTTTTGTCTCTTATCTCAAAGATTATTTTAATGCTGCAGCCCAAACTCTTCCCACAGCTCCTCCGCATTTACCCAAGTGCAGTGAAAACCAGCTCTGTGGGCTATCAGGATTTGAGTATTTCCACCAGAAACTGTTGCACTTGACCATTTCACAGCAACACCCTTAGTGAAAGCCCAGGGAATGTCTCCGTGGGACCCATCCTCAGATCCCTGATTTCAGATATTCCCCATCAGCGGGATCCATCGCAGCCCTGAGTCCGCAGACTGCGAACAACAACCAAGGAAAACCACACAAGTGCTGCAACAAATATTTGGTACTTGAAATACTTTACATCAACAGTCATGTTCATTATCCTGGGCTGCCTGGTGGTAAATGAAACATGCTGCAATATAGCCAAAAGCTTTTGTTTGGGAAAGGCTGAAAGGGAACGGCTGTCTGTCCACAGGAGTCTGACTGGCAGCCCAAGAGCGACTCTCCAAGTAAAAGACAACAAACGAATATTTAGATTGCAGCTCCTTTTTTTAGGGTTTAGATTGGCTGCAGAGAATGCCTGCATAGCAAGCAGTGCATTTCTTCTCATGCCAAAGACATCCTTCTACGAAGAAAAGGAAATAAAAAAAAAAAAAAGAGTCATAATTTATTTACTCCAAATTGTAAACAGAAGTGACTTCAGCAGCACCGTCAGCACCTGAATGTTTCTCAGGCTACGTCTGTCTGTATCCTCCAGATACCCTCAAGCAAATTGCTTCCACTGATACTGGGAGAATAACCATGTGGGAACTGGTGCTTGGAGATATTAAAACAGTTCCATGAAGCAGAAGGGTTGATCGGTGATTTATCTGTAGGTAACATTAGATTCTTTCAGAGCACAGTTGAAGAAAGCCTCCTATTCTGAAAAATAAGCTCCCCAAATCCTTCACATCGATATGGTACTGAACAGTTAGTGCTACAGCAATATTTACAGACTGAAATTGGGCAGGTGTTGGGTATTTAGTTATCACTAAATATGTAGGGAATGTCTCTGTTGGGGCTTTTTCCTGTATTTTCTCTTGTCAATACTTGGCAGAGCTCTGCAGCAGACACACATCAGCACAGCCAGCCTTCACACATTGATGGAGCCAAGATAAATGTCTTCTCTTGCCCCCAATTTGTTGATACATTAATTATCTACACAGAACCACAAACACACACCAAGAATCTGCTGAAATGAAAATAACAGTCATTGCTGGAATGATAATAGTGATTGCTACTGGCTTTTTATTTTAACTCTCCAGGCTCAAACAGCTCGGAATTAATTCAGACAAAACCAGGTGTGAAGCAGTAGCTGCAGAAAGACCGTTGATTCCAAGAGCAAAGAAGCAAATTTCCAAAGAGGAGAAGCCAGAAGAGAAATGATGGGGTGTGCTGTACATGGGACACCAGGGAAGGAGCTGCTGATTTCTGAGAAGGGAAAGCAAACCAGGATGGTGAAGGCCAAGGGGATTAGGGAGAGTTCAAAAAGCAACAGAGGAAAAAGGAAGCAGATATTCCAGCTGAGATAACGCCTTACTAACTCTTCTTACCACCTCCAGCCTGTTTGTTGGGGTTTTTTTGTACCAAGCTCTGCTCTCAATGTTTGTATTCACACGGCTTCAGAACCACTCAAGGTTTTCCTTTCCCAACCAATAGGGGTTTTTCGAGAGCCCCAGGACACCCCAAAAGAGCAGTGATCTCTCATAGCAGCCTCATTTTTGAGAGCACAAAGATGGTAAATGTTTGCCTGCTAAAACTGAACACCGTGACATCGGTGACACACACGGGCAGAACGTGCCCGAGCCCTGGAGCTCCTCTTGACCCAATTACGACTGGATGAACACAGTGGACTGGCCAATTATCTCAGAACAGAACCTGGAAAGAGGATTCAGCTTCCTCATGGAAACTTTCTTTCCTCTCCTTTAGTGCCAAGCGCTGTATTTGAAGTTACAGGGGTGCATTTTATTTCTTCTTTTTGCCCCAAGGTCAGCGGTGGAAGAACGAGCATGAAAATGATGCAGCTCTGCACGGCAGCTGGAATACGGAAATCTTTGAGCTGGTTGAGGGCACGTGTCAGATCGTGGGGAGAGAAGGACATTCAAAGGATAAAGGGGAAATACAAGGGCACAACCGGCACCACAGACACCTCAGCCCCTCCGCTTCAGTTATTAAAAATTCCTAACCTTGTTATCTCATTTCGCCAAGCAAACTGGATCTGTTCTTCTCCGTAACCTGAAGTCTTGCTTCAGAAAATCACCGATTCCGCAGCAAGACTGTTTTTACCAAAACAAAGGAGGATCTCTGTCGTGCAAGGAGCTCCCTGTTTTGTGAACTAATGTAGAAACTAAGATGACCTAGGGAGGTGCGGAATGAATGAGCAACCAAAGCGTAACTTGAGAATGCTCCTAAAGAAAATCCAGAAAATAAAAGAAAACCTGAATTAAACAGAAGTAGGGATTCAAAACTACTCTTTAAAGAAAAACATAATCCTGTGTGATTAGCTAGTGTTTAAAGAATAACAACATTATGGCAGTTCATAGAAAATGTGTAGGATTTAAAAGCCTACAAGAACACAGCATGGCACAAAAGCCTTTGTACTGCTTTGACTTTTATTGACCTACAAGTCAATTTACTCCTCCCCAGGCATAACAACCCCAGGTGAAAAAATCAGAGCAAGCCTCCTAGAAATGGAGAAATCCAAGCTGAATGCAATTGTTGTCCAGAAATTTATCAGCAACACAAAAGGTGATACGCTTAAACCAAATTCCTTTCTTGAAAACATATTAAACTTAAGAGTTCAAGAAGCAGTAACATTATTTTATATTTAATTAAAATCCTGCATTGCACTGAAATCTTAATTTTTATACTCTAGTTGTGATTAAAGCATTTATAAATGTATTCATATTTGAATAAAATCTAACTGTTTTGTATACTGTCTTTCACAGTATCTGAAGACGTACATGAAAGTAGAGACCTTGGATATGCAATAAAAAAATGAAGTTAATCTTTACAGTATTAGTAAAAAAAATTGATCTGCAGTGCTCAGTCGTAGCTGTCTTTGGGAATACAGTGAGAAATACATATTTTCAACACGTATATTAAGAAATATGTATTCGCTACTCTTTCATATGGAAAAGGATTTAAGAAAGACTTCCAGTGAATACCTTTAATAACGGTGCTTTCACATCATTCACCCAACACTGAGTAGATAGGTCCTTCAAACCAAGCTACTCGTATGTGATTAACACTAATTATTATTTAAATTTTTCGAATAACCCAGCAAATCCACTTTTCATTTCGCGAAGCAAAATGGCCTCCGCTGCTATTTCATCTCACCTTCGCTGGGACACAAAGCACTCCGAAAAATTACTGCTGTCAAAGATGCTTCCAATTTAACAGGTTTTTGAAATGCAGTGTTGTTAAATACCCATTAAATGACTGGGTTATCTTTGTTAAGACACTGACAAATGTTCCATAAAGGACGTTGGCCATTAGTCACATCAGATGGTCAAAACACGCATTTTTAGTAAACATATGCAAAGATTCAAAAAAAAAAAATTATTAAAAATCTGTGCTATAATTCTGTAAGAAACACCAGTATTGTCTGTTGAGCTCACTGCAAAGACGGAGGTGGATTTGAATACAAAGACCAGAGGAAGGAACGAAGAGCAATTTATTTCCCCAAATGGAAAAATCTGCATCCTTGAAAGCTGGGAGAGTCTCACTAGAATTTCAACAAACAACAGCTCTTCCAGTCAAAGAAACTGCCTTTTCTTCCCTGATTTACATGTCATTTTCATGGCAGCAATGTTCAAATGACTGTACAGGGATATTCAAACTACAAAGAAAAGCTCTGTGAAAAGGCCAAACTCTGCTTTCCAGACTGTTCAGATTCCCCCATTAGCTGCGAAAATTCCCAGCTTCCCACAGAGCACCTGTGGTAGCATCATTGATCCCTCTGCAAACAGAAAGCACAACCAAACTTTGGGCTCCAACCCTTACCAGGAACGACCCCCAACAGCACAAACCAGAGCTGGACTTACAGACACCTCCCAGTTCTCGGAATTTGCTTAGAAGAGTGCCCTTCCCTTTGTGTTCAGTGTTACAGAGCAAAACAGGAACTGGGATGAATGAGCACTGGTGTGTAGACAGAATAATTCTATATCATTCCAAAACTGCGGGGTTTTTTAACCTTTTTATAACAGCTCTGCCTTTGTCCGCAAAAAAAAAAAAAAAAACAACCCAACAGCAGGAATGAATGCAGGTGAGAGGAGGCTACAACTCTGAAAAGACTCGCAAACAGATCCATAGCTGAGATTGGTCTATCTTGGGCCAAAATAAAAAATGCAAAGATAAAACCCAATCCCTTGAACCATTTAAGTCTTTGTTCACTCTTACAATACAGCAGAAAATAAAAGGCGAGGTTTAATTTTTTCAGAGGCCACCTGAGTACCCCCTTCCCAGGCGTTCTCACAAAGTATATCCCGTTTTCCTTGGAAAACCACAATGGTGGAAATGGAGAAATCAGTCCTGTCTTTGCATTCTCTCTCTCAAGCTCCCCCAAGAAGCCATTTGCTGTCTAACAGACCTCCTTAAGCCAGATTTCGATAGTCTGAGCCGTCCAAAGTAAAAAAAAAAACCCGATTGATTTCAACAGTAAATTTTCAATTCAGTTTCATTTAGCTACATTAGAGGTGCTGGTAAAAGCCACAGCCTATCAGTCTACAGGAAAGCAGAGTGAAAATGTCTCCTAGTCCGAGCCTAACATCTCATAGGGAAGGTGGTGGTGCGCGGAAAATGTGTCATTAACGATGCTTTACCAAAATGGCCAGTTTTGGTATAAAATAATCCATGCGTGATAAGCAATTCTAACGCTGATTAGGAAAGATTATTTTCTAAAAACTCTTTAAACTAAAAAATCACCTTCGGTTTTTAAATATTGCCATTGCAGGCCTTTTTAATAAAGGCTCTTAGGAAAATATACCATGCCATCCTTACAAAGTAGATTGAAAAAACAAGGCAATAAGATGGTTTTTGAAGTGAAAACTCATAAAGATCATTTTCCATGCTGACAGTGTGCATTTCATCCAGAAGTTTGAAGAGTCAAATGCTACCCCAGCTGGGGGTTATTCTGCCAAATGGCTTCCAACAGTGACCACAGAGATGGAGGATGGGAGGGGTGCGTGTGTGTAGGAAAATAAACGTGATGGTAAGCGACCCCAAACCCACATCATCGTATCAAACATCCGACATGCGGCCCCAAACACACAATGCAAATCTAGAATACAAAACCTGAAACAAAAAAAAGACATGAACAAAAGGAAATAAAGCCATTTGTGAGTTACCTGCAGAGATTTAAAACAAAACAACAAAAAAAAAAGAGCACACGAACGAAGCAGATAGAATTCACATGGATTTGCGCAGGAAGGAGAAAAGGAGGGGTGAGTGTGAGGGCTGGGGGGGGAAAAAGAACAGATACCTTTTTTTCTTAAACAAATCCATCATGAAAGAAAATGAGACAAGATTATAAATAGGCCGAGTTATAGCGCACCATGGGATTTTTAATCTGGCTACCTGTGGTTTTTGCAGTTAAAGCCCTATTCAGCAGTGGGAAGAGAGGGGGGAAAGCGGAAAAAAAAAAAAGATAAAAAAAAGAAAAACGAAATCACGTTTATGTGCCAGTTTCGCAAATGCTCCCCCAGCGAGCACCACCAACAATGCTGGCAAACAGGAAACACTCATTATCAGCAATTTCTAATAAGCGGACGCCTTTCAAGCGTTATTGATCATTACCTGGCCGTCTCGTTTCCTGCTTTCTTGAGTTTGACTCTCGTGCTCTGCCATGGCAGCGCGGAGCTGTTTCTCCAGTTTCTCGATTTCCCGTTGATGGTCTCGGACCAGGCAGTCCTTCACTGCGTTGTGCTGCTGGAATAGGTGCGTCTTCTCCTGTTCATGCTCCAGCTTCAGCTCCACTATCTGATTGGACAGGGAGGAGTACAGTTCATCAATAGAACATCCTTGTCGTCATGACAACTCGTCTACAGCTTAATTTCCCCCGTAATTTCATCAAGTTGGCAATTTTATTTTTACGTCACTATTACCTCACCTCTTAAAAAGCCACCGTTAGCGTGACAGAATTCCTCCAGACAATCCCAACAATGGAGACAACCGAGCAAATCCAGCGCATCCTTACCCAATTTGTTGGTACAAATGTCGGAGCGTACGAAAAAATAATATAAGGGGAAAAAAAAAAAAGGGAGGCATTGTCGCATTGTGTGGCGGGTGCCCCCGTATCCCGCTGCTGCTCCTCAGCAGGGCTGAGGATCCTAAATGGTTAAATAGGCAGCCTGCTCGCCCCTTCGCTTAAGTATACACACACACAACCCCCCACCTCAGCAATTAAAGCTTTGCAAGATTTCTTTATGATTTCCAAAGCGAACGCTCTTCCTGCGATATTCCTCAACGCTGGTGCATGGAGTTGTCCTTTTTTTTCTTAAATAATAAAAAAAAAAAAAAAAAAAAAAAAAAAAAA